>OX578148.1:136301833-136864333 GCA_951213105.1 Amaurobius ferox
ATATGGACTCAATCAATTATTTAAACATCATAATATTGTTAAAAAATTCTTTAATTATCCTAATGAAGTCCATAATATTTATAATTTCTTTAACACTCGTAAAAATAAATCAAAATGAACAAAAAGAGCAAGTAAATATAATAAAAAATTGCCCTCATTATCTGAACTAAAAATGCCTTCCTACAGCAGCATGCAAATTTCAAAATTACTTTTAATTCTAAACAATGTAAGAACTGGATATTCGCAATTCAAAAACAGCAACTAAATATGGTTTATAATCTTTTTATAACTACTGCATATGATAACATTCATTTTAAACATTTATTCTATGATTTGATCATTACTACAAGTAAAATTCTTAATGTTTATTTATAAGTTTACCAGATCTGGTAAACTTTCTACAGCTCTTGCTCAATATGTGGTTAATGATAAATTTCTGCCCGCGCGTTTTAGAAAAAAAAATCTGTCCTTTTAGTTCGTTTTAACAATCCATGTAGTATTCCTCTTTATGAACCCTTGTTTATTTATATTTACCGTGAATCGATTTGTAATTTTGATCCCGTTCAAATTTTAAGTTATGTTCGGCGACTCATTCTCAACTCTATGCAATTCAGACCTCTTAATAGTTATTTGTGACGTCATTCTCAGGAAAATCAAACTCGACGTTGTTCCAAAATTTGTATTAGTTCTTTACTTGTAATATTGTTTTAAAAATTCGAAAGCGTTTAAACTAATTTTTGTAATTTCAGTGTATATTTCTTGTATTATTCTGTAGTAAGTCCATTTACCATTTTATATTTTTATGCAAATTTGCTGTAAACTGGTCGCTATATATATAAACAAAAACATGTAGCCACTGATGAAGGAGTGTATACGTCCGAAAGCGCTCTGGCAGTTTTTAATATATGTTTTGTACGTCTTTTAGGATGTTTTAAATAAAAGGCCTTTCGTTTTAAAGACTCTTTGTCCTTGATTGTATTTATTGAATGCAGGCGTGATACCAATTTTGACCATAATAATATCCCCATAGTCCCCATGACTCTAATGTTGCAAACTTTAGAGACTTATATTTAGAATTACAAAATAGTAATCTGGCTATAAACTTATATGATAAAAACTAAGACTTTAAATTTATTACATAAAAAATTCAACATGTTGACTCTTGTTTGCATATATCAGTTTTTAGAGATATTATAATAAACCGGGTTCTTAGAAACAATAAAGTTTGTGATGAAAATTATAAATTAGCACATTTTATGGAATTATTGAGTATAGCGACTAATAATGCATTTCCTCCCAAATTCGTTATTAAAATTATCAACTCAGTGTATAATCTCCCACTTGATAACATCCAAAACAACGTTCCCTATTATAGTGGCTATATATATATATATATATATATATAATTATTTATCAATTATATAAATAAATAAAAATGGAAAATAATAAAATAAACTAAAAAATTTAGAAAAATAAAAAATCGGAAAATAAGATACATTAATATTAATGTTTTGAATTTTATTTTCGCTAAAATATTGTAACTTTAGCCAGATTGATACTACAATTTGAGCGCCTTTATAATTGGTGTACAATGGCATTCTAGTTTATCCATTTCTTCTATGAATCACTTGTTTAGTAAGAATTTTCATCTATGTTTTATGTTCACATTCTGTTTTACTTATATGGGTAATTGTCCTGTCTCCTGCTCTGACTCACTGGACGGGTCTGGGAGGGTCGTTGTGAAAGATCGTTCTTCCTCCTAGGTTGTATTTCGTCATGTTCATTCCGGTGCTTCTAGATATTTTTCATACTGTTGTGGCTGATCGCATATACGCGAGGTGAAAGAAGAAGGGTTCCTGCCACATGGTAATACAAATTTCCCTAATGTTTCTTATCTTCAATTTTTCATCTTTTGGTGTCTGTGGTCTGAGTTTGAGCATTTATAATAATGTACTATGGCTCAATCTGAAACAGGCATTTGTTTGGAATTAGAATTAAATACTCGGACCTGAAGACGAATTTAATTCTAATTAATCTTCGAATTTGGGCCAATGCTTTTGTTTTCTATTATTGGCATTATGGCCGTGTTTTTGCTTCCATAGTGATGTTAATATTTCACGATTACTTGAACTAATTATCTTTATATATATATATATATATATATATATATATATATATATATATATATATATATATATATATATATATATATATATATATATATATATATATATATATATATATATATATATATATGTATATATATATATATATATATATATATGTATATATATATATATATATATATATATATATATATATATATATATATATATATATATATATATATATATATATATATATATATATATATATATGTATATATATATATATATATATATATATATATATATATATATATATATATATATATGTATATATATATATATATATATATATATATATATATATATATATAGAAAGAAAGAGAGAGAGAGAGAAGAACAATTTCTTCTACTAACGTTTTTATAGGCCCTGTTTCTCGTCAGCACGGGATCCTGTACACATTTTACCATCTCTTAATATCAATCCAACAAATGATCTCCGACTCAAATGGTATATTTTATCAGTAACGTTCCATTCTCTGCATACATAAATGAATTCAACTTATATGAGAGTTGCGATTAAAATCGATTGTGAATAATCGAAGTACTTCACCTAAAAAGTTCGATATACCTATTCAACAATTCCACCTATTCGACAATATTCACCAGTATTTTGATACACTGTGTTCTAATTTAGTCGCGCTAATTTCACACACTGTAATTTGCATTTATATCCTTAACTTCGATTCAGGAATCCTACTCTCGCTATTGACCAAGTCTATGTATAGCCGTCGTTATTCAAATTATTTGTACTATCGCATTCGATTCACGGAACGGCGGGTACGGTGAATCGGATCTGATCGGCTCGGGGAACGGGTTAGGATCAGTAAGGTATTCAGGTGTGTAAAATCGCATTGTGGAGATATTAAAAAGATTCAATACATTAACAATATAATACCAAGCATAAATGAATACTTTGAATGAATTTTTGTCAGAATGCAGATTTTTGAATTTGCGCGCACGATAACCGTTAGATGAATTCTTATGAAATTATACTCAGTAATAACATCGTTGTCTAATAAGTATACTAAAAGCAGCAAAATTCGTGCTTCGTAAACTAATCCCGTCCAAGTACATAGCGTTCATGCATGGGAAAACAAGAACCGACGGACATCAACTCCCGTCGACCCTCGCATGTTTTCTTAATATCCACAGACACATGCGAGCCATACACCCTTCCCATTTAATATTATTATTTATTATATTATCAAATTATACGCACTATACTATCCCCTTTCATAACGCAATAAATGTACTCTCCTCGACCAACAAACCAAAAACTCGACAAACCATACACTCGATAAACCATACACTCAACAGACCATAAACTCAGACAAACCATAAACTCAGACAAACCATAAACTCGACCAACAGACCAATAAACCAACAACCGTTTAACAAACCAATTTTTCAAGTTTAATACCTCTCTCTCTTTATTTCAAGTTTTAAATTACTGGTCATAGCCCCCCTCTGGTCTGGGTTAAACCCCCTCTTAATCCATGGGTCATACAATTCAGCTCTAACTAATCTATCTATTAACATTAATTGCATCTTTTAAAACATGAATTTAAAGATAAAAATCTGATGTGGGCAGCACATGACTTTCCCTGCACAGTTGTATTCACGTTCTCTTTATTTAATTAAATTTATTTCACTTTTAATTCAATTTTCGTTCTCATTCGGTAACCGGACTTATTTTCAAAGGTGGCGTAGAGAAAATACGAAAAACTAAAATATTTCGAGAACGGCTAGTCCTAGTGTAATGGGGTTAGTCTTATTCTTTTCGTCGTTAAAAATTACGTATTAAAGGAGCATTTAATGGATAGATTTGAGTATACCTAGTTTTTTAGTTTAGATTTTGACGATTTTTGCGGGCCATTTTGCAAAAAAAGGCAGGTTATTTTATTCCTAATCATACCAAAATCTAATCAGCACCAGGGTAACTAACAAGTGACACATCTACCGAATTTTGTAAAATTCAGTCCATTAGTTTTTCAGTTAGAGTGGATACAAGTTTTTGCGGGCCATTTCGCAAAAAAAAGGCGGGTTATTTTATCCCGAACCGTACCCAAAACTAATCAGCACTCGATTCGCCCACAAGTGACTTACCTATCAAATTTTATGAAATTCGGTTAATTAGTGTTTTATTTAGAGTGGATACAAAATCTGCACACACAGACACACAGACACACACACAGACGTCACGCTAAAAATGGTTTTTTCGTATTCTAGAGGTCTTGAAACTTGTAGATCCGTCGAAAACTCGAGTTGCGATTTTCCACATGATTCCAATAATTTCCCTATACATTACCATGTATTGCAGGGAAAGTGAAAATGGAAGCAGGGCTCTCTATTTCCATGGTTCTAAATTATTTTTAAACTGGGATGACCTCGACCTCCCAATATTAACTTTCCTATTCAGTTGGATTGTGAAAGTGGTATCATCTCTAACTCCATGAATTGGATACAGTTTCCCTTTTAATCTCATGACCATGAAATTGCATTATGTGACAAAGCCTTTGTCCTGAAATACACTCTAAGACAAAAAAATCGACGCGCCCCGCAAAATAATCCGATAGTAATGAAACTATACATGCAAACACCTGTCGACCAAATATGTAAATTATCAAAAATTTGCAACCAATGAATGAATAGTCGGAACTATAGCGCATTGAAACTGAGCACCATGGTGGTGTACATAAGGAGCGAACCTCGTTTCCACGAACAAAACGTGCAGTGGATTTCGATTGCGTTTACGTACCTTGATTGTAACATTGCCTCGCCGGTGAATTCGCTGGCACAACAAGCATATGAAGGAGTTTGAAAAAGTGCGTGCGGTCGGACAGCATGAGGCTGAATGGTCGTCACACCGACGAATCGCTCGGCATTTGGGTAGGAGCGATGCAGCAATTAGACGATGTTAGCAGGGATGTGTCCGGAATAGTAGGTTTCAGCGGCAAGTAGGCAGCGGACGACCTAGAGCGATGACAGAACGGGAAGAGTGATTGTCAGAGCCGCTGTGACAGCACGAGATTCGTCGTTATCAAACATCCAACGTGTGACAAACACGGAAGTGTCCACCCGGACCATTAATAAAAGACTACTACTCGTGGCGCCCGTAACGCCGCCTACCACTGACCAGTATGCACCCTCAACAGAGATTGCAATAGTGCCGGGTCCTATCAAAGTGAATTGTTTGTATTGGGAACGAATTGTCTTCAGTGATGAATCCCATTTCGACCTGAGTCCCGACAACCAGCGCAGACGTGTCTGAAAACAGCCCGGACATCGTTAGGACCGTACTCTTACTGTCACACGCCACACGGCCAGATAACAGAGAGGTATGGTCTTGGGTGTCATTTCGTTTGATAGCCGGACCCCTTCGATAGTCCTCCGTGGCACCATCACAACACAGCGGTACTTTTCCGTCGTTCTACGATCCGTTGTATTGCCATTCCTTTCGCGACACCTCGATCTAACTTTTCAGCAAGATAGTGCCAGGCAACACACAGCATGCCTCTCTATTGATTGATTGCGTTGATTTGCTGAGATGGAGCGTCGTCTGCGCCCATCCCAGAATGTAAACGAATTAGTTCGTCAATTAGAGCCCATTTGGAACGACATCCCGCAGAACACCATCCGGTAACTTTATAAATGAATACCACGTCGGGTAATAGGACCGGAATGCCGTCAATGCCATTGACATGCCCAATTTGTGTAGATCTTTCAATGCAATAAATCAACCAATTGTTCTGAAATTCTAACCATTTATTTTCTGTACATCCACATTATACGTACCCAATTTTGTCTCATTTGGATAACTCTTTCTTGGTGCGACGATTTTTTTTTGGCTTAAATATATAAGCATACAAATAATGGAAAAAGTCCAAATTTTAAAAGGCTATTCCTTCAGATCCAGGGCATAATATGAAAATCGGATTCCGAGTTAGTATACATGATTTTTTCAGCTTTCTGTGCTACATTCGAGACACTTACATACTGACACTGCGTTTTTAGAGAGGTGATAATGTGTGAAACTTATAAAAATTTTAGAAGCAAAAGAGTTGCTAAACTTTAGGAAAACAAAAATTAAATTCTAAAATATATATTTATTTACCTCATTAAAAGAATTATAATCCTTGCATACAAGTATATTTTAACTGTTGTAATTAACAAAATTCCATACTAATTTCATTATATCCATAAAAATTTAAGATATCACGTGCGCAACAGTATATTATTATTTTATCGACAAAAAATACCTGTAAATTATAATTATTACTTCCCTTATATACATAATGTATAAGGAAAGTAACGTGGTTGAAAATTTGAATTCGAGTTTTCGACGGGCGAGCACGTTTCAAGCATCCCTGATCACGAATCAAACATGTTTGAAGTGATGTCTGTGTGTGCGTGTCTGTCTGTCAGTGAGTCTGTGGAAACGATATCTCATGAACGAATGGAGCGATTCGAATGAAATTTGGTACAAAAATCACAGTTAGTGACCACTGGAAGCCTATTGTTTTTAAACGCAATCGAATGTTCAGAAGCCCCGTAAATTTTCGAGTGAAATTTTGAAAAAATCATCAAAAAATCAAAACTTTTAATAAAGTTACGCAGATAGACATTTCTTATGTAAAACGATTGACATAAACTTTAGAACGCTAGCATGAACCGTTCTCGAGATATTGCACATTTTTCAAATAAATTTATCAAAAAAGCCCATAAATTAAAAAAATATATTAACTGTTGAGAAACATGTTCACTTTTCATATGTGATATCCTGCGATAAATTGGGTGACATCCTTTTCGTGGATCTAGTTCGTTCCATTCATGAGAAATATACTTTGAGTAATACTTTTGTATTTGAACGCCAATAGTCATTAATCTGGTATAAGTATATCTTATTTCTCCATCCATAACTCTTGGCGAGATTTTGGCGACAGATTTCGGGGAATGTCGCCAACTTGGCGACTTTTTAAATGTTGCCAAATTAACGAAATCTGGCCAAATAGATAATAATGAATCTAAATCAATGAAAATGACGACTAATTGAAAAAATTTCTATATCTTGTAAAGAATATAAGTATCTACTATAAGAAAAACATGTTTTTTAACTGTAAAAGTAGTAAATTCGTTGCATTAAATAAGGAAAGTCATGTGTTGCCCATATCAGATTTTTTTATATAATATTTCTCAGTTTTCAATTATTGTTTTGGTTTTATTTTAAAGAATAACATTATTTTTTTTCAATGCTAAAAATTTCATTTCGGTATATATTGAATGTATTTCATTTTTAAAATACAATAATAAAGCATACAGGTCTCGTTTCGGATTGACTGAACTGATTTCTGATTGGCTCTTAATCCAGGTCTTGGGTACAAAAATCTCTATTTATTTTCTATTTGCGCCCATTCCTATTTTAGCCTTCTGGTTTATTGATTCGCCTTTGCTGATGAAGGGGATCCAGCGTATCATTTAGCTTGGATTATTGCTAATCCAAACTCGACCCCAGCAGCGTTATCCTCGGGCTTGGATTAACAGCTTGCATTATTGTTTTATTTTTTATTATATACGTTGGTCAAGGTTTCCTTATTGTTACGATTAGTTTCGTAATCAGTGATGTATTATTGTGTTGTTTCTCATGGATTTTAACATTCACATTGAATCAATTAGTTTTAATTCCTTTTTTGAATGAGACAAGTGAATTTAAGTTAGATAAAATTATTTGGAACCTTACAAATTCTTATACAGAAAGTTCAGTTTGATATGGGTGCCTTTGAATGCATGTGTACGGAATGTCTCTATGCGCATACACTGCAAATGTACACTCATACACGAAGTTTTATGTTCGATTTTCATGACATTCTAACATTTTTCTTTTCTTTTTGTTATTTCGGGGGGGGGGGGCTACTCGGAAAAACAATGATTCTTTCTTTAAAAATGAACACAAAATTTGAAAAGGTTAAGAAGAAACAAGAAATATATTCAACTATTTAAATAACAAGCTTATTTTATATGCAATTTTTGATAGCAAAGCAACTGACACTAAGCTAGGATAAACAGTTCTCAACAAAATTTGCCGTTTCTGAAATTTCAATGTGCTAGCGTCACTTAGAAAACGCACTATATTTCTAAATGGAAAAATTTAAGCTACAAGCAAACTAAATGCGATGTTTAATAAATATTTAATCTAAAAGATTATTTTAAACGATATATCCTGAAAACTAATTTCCTTCAAGAATTTCGATTGAAGTAAAATCAAAACGTTTTAAACGTGAATCTCTCACACGCGTTGCTTCAATAGACACGTTTTCAAAAGGAAAATGATTTGAATACTTAAGTGAAAAATTAAGACGCTCTATTTCTAAACGAATTTTACTTATCACTGTATATTATTTTTCTTGATAAATGATTCAGTCGAAGTATCCCTCTTAAACAAAAGAGGCAATTAAAAGTAAAATAATCAGGCATTCATTTATAAAGTAAAAACACGCATTTCTCAAGACTCTTGGATAAAATAAGAAAACGTATAAATCAAAGGTAATATCATGAACATTCCGGGATGAAAAAACACTGCAGGAATTTGGGAAAAATCTTAAGATACGATAATTAAAGATACGATTCAATAAATCATGATGTGGTTCATTTTTACTTTCTCATAGTACTATTGACTAGAGTATAGAGAAGTTTTCGACTTTGAGATTTTGAAGTCAATATATGTGTTGTCAATATACTATGTCGTCTGTTGCTTGTCTGTGATAGATGTCTTGTGTTCACGATAGCTGCCACATATATATTTATGAGTTTTCGCGAAATTATCGTCGAAAATTTAGAACTTGACAGAATTTTTTGTAATTCGAGTGGAAACTTAGAAATAGTATAATACTTTCTTTATAAAGATAGTATAATATATAAGGAAAGTAATGTGACGAGGCAGAAAATTCGAATTGGAGTTTTCGATGGTAGAGCGAGCATCCCTGAAGACGAATCAGACGTTTCTGAGCTGATGTCTCTGTGTGTGTGTGTCAGCGAGTTCTGTGGATACGACATCTCACGAAGGATTCAAGCGAGCAGAAAAATATTTGGTACAACATTTACTATCAGTGAATACTGGAAGCCTATTGTTTTTACACGCAATCAAATGTTCAGAACCCTCTTAAATTTTGAAATGAAAATTCAAAAAAATCATCAAAAATTTTAAAACATTCAATAAAGTTATGTAAATAATCATTTCTTATGTAATTTTTCATTAGAAAACGATTGACATAAACTTTAGAACGCTAGCCTGAACCGATCTCGAGATATTGCGCATTTTTTAATTAAATTTATCAAAAAGTCACATAAAATTAAAAGAAAAATATTAACTACTGTGAAATCTGCGCATTTTTTATATTTAATTTTATGCGATAAATTTATGATCACCATTCTCGTAGATCTAGTTTCTTTCATTCACGAGAGAAGACACTTTAGGGTAATTGCTTTGTAATTTGACGCCATTAGTCTTTTATCTACCATAAGACTAACCTTTTTCTCCATAAACAATGTTTGGCGAAATTTTGGCGGCGAATTTAGCTGAGTATCGCCAACTTGGTGATTTTTTAATATTTCCAAATGGACGAAAATATCGCCAAATTGATAAAAATGTCCCCAAATTGATAAAAATGACGCCAATCAGTGAAAATGAAGACTAATTGATGAAAATCCAATACCTTAGAAAGAATAAGAATCTATTATAAGAGAAGATACTTTGGGTAATAATTTTGTATTTGGACATCATCAGTTGTTTATCTACTTTAAGAATAACCAATTTCTCCGACCATAATGCCTGACAAAATTTAGCGACGAATTTAACGAAATATCGCCAACTGGGTGAATTTTTAAAACATGTCGCCAATTTAATGAACATATCGCTAAATCAATGAAAATGACAGCTAATTGATTAAAATTCTATATTTTAGAAATAATATAAGCCTCTACCATCTGTAACTCTTGCCAAAATTCTGGCGCCGAATTTTGGCGGCATACAGCCAACTTGGCGAGTTTTTTAAATGTTCCTAAATAGATGAAAATTGATAAAAATGTTATCGAATTGATGAAAATGTCGCCAAATTGATATAAATGACGCCAAATAAGATGCAATATTTTGGAAATTTTTAATTCGGTCATATGATAGGCATACCTTTCGTTATATAAGAAATACTCTCCTAAATATCACCAACTTGGCAATGTTTGGCCCACATTGAAGAAAATATCGTCAAAATTGCAAAAATGACGCTCAGTTAATGAAAATAACGTCTAAATGACGAATTTATTATTAAAATATTTAAGTGTATGGACAATATTTCCCGTTGAGGAAGTTACCAACATTGATAACTGTGAATTTAGAGTTGCGTAAAATATAATGTAATTGAGTATGAAATATTTTTAGATGTTGTCATCCGGATGTCCGGATGTTTAGATGTTGTCCGGATTTAACGCGCAAAATGTGCAATTTAACGTTCCAAACACTGTTCCGTGGGTCTTTTCATCACTTTTTCACAGTTAAAGAAGTCAATCCATTGCATCATACTTAAAGAAAGTCATGTGCTGCCCACATCCGGTTTTTTCTTAACAGGGTAGCACAGGACACAATTTGAAATAATCATGCATACAAGGGGTTATTTACAATGATCACAAAACTTAATAGTGTCAATCACCGTAGTGAACAATAGTCTTGATACAATTTTTGTGTTCGTCACATCATTAGTTCCACCGAGACAAGTTATTTGGGGGGAGGGGGGTACACTGTCAAATTTGGTGTCAACTAAAATATTTTTTCAAGCCCCTTGAAATGAAATGCCTATAATTGTGATTATTTAGGCCAACAATACAGATTTAAAAAAAAATTCTTGCGAAATTTGTAGTATATATATATATATATATAAAATACAGGAGCTTCCTAAAATGGATACTGGTGTGAGGGAAAGCTTTCCGTATTTTAAAATAATTTGAATCCGTCGAAAAGTCGAGTTGTGATTTTTGACACCATTCGAGTACTTATTGTATGTTTTACTAAGTATTGTAGGGAAAAATTATAGAAACTAAAATCTTTTGAAGTCTGAAATTTTCATAATTTGGATCATAAATGGTCAATACCTCAAAAATACCATATGTGACTGTACTATAAATTATGAAAGCATTTGAATAAAATAAACTATTGCATATAAATTGACATTTTTTTGTCCTAAATATATACGCAATCGTCATTTGTACAATTTGTTACATACAATTTGTTTTCATTTTGAAAAAAATATTTTCCAAGAGATTAAAGTTGTTCCCGTAGTTCGTGAAGTGTATTTATTAAATTTATCTTATAGATATTTCATTCGATTTCCTCCAATTTATTCTAGCGTGTGTAATGTAGAAAATAAATGATAATTCCATAATCTCGAGAACGGCTCATGAGAACTTTTAAACAATGATGTCCAATTATCTCTGACTAAATACATACAAAGATTTCTTTTATTGCTTTCCTTACATACATAATGTATAAGGAAAGTATTGTGACGGGGTCGAAAATTCGAATTCGAGTTTTCGACGGGAGAGCACGTTTCATGCGTCCCTGATCAGGAAGCAAACATTTTTGAGGTGGTGTGTGTGTGTGTGGAGACGATATCCCGCGAACAAATAGAGCGATTCAAATGAAATTTTGTACTAAAATCGTTTTGTACAAAAATTTTGTACAAAAATTGTGTGTGTGTGTCAGTAAGTCTATGAAGACGATAACTGAAGAACGAATGGACCGATTCGAACGAAATTTGGACCGTGAATACAGGAACCGAGGGATCAAACCGTGAATACAGGAAACCTATTGTTTTTAAGCGTAATCGAATGTTTAGAACCCCCCCCCCCCCTAAATTTCCTGGTGAAATTTTGAAAAAATCATCAAGAAATCAAAACCTTTAATAAAGTTACGTAAATAGACATTTCTTATGTAATTTTTCCTTAGAAAACGATTGCTATAAATTTTAGAAAGCTAATATGAACCGTTCTCGAGATATTGCACATTTTAAAAATAAATTTATCAAAAATCCCATAAATTAACAAAATATGTTAACTGTTGTGAAACATGTTCACTTTTCATATGTAATATCATCGGACAAATTTTGTGACATCATTCTCGTGGATCTAGCTCATTCCATTCATGAGAAGAGATAGTTTGAGTAATACATTTGTATTTAAACGCCAATAGTTATCTATCTGCTATAAGAATAACTTATTTCTCCGTCCATAACTCTTAGCGAGATTTTGGCGACGAATTCGGCGGAATGTCGCCAACTTGGCGATTTTTTAAATGTTGCTAATTTAACGAAATTCACGCCAAATGGATAAAAATGATACTAAATCAATGAAAATGACAATTAATTGACGAAAATTCAATATCTTGGAAAGAATATAAATATCTACTATAAGAAAAAACTATTTTTTATTGTAAAAGTAGTAAATTCATTGCATTATATAAGGAAAGTCGTGTGTTGCTCACATCAGATTTTTTTATTACGTGACTATATTTATTTTTTATGATTTTATTATCTTGCTAAATATCTTGATAACAACGCATGTCTGCGTCCTATAAAATATTTCATTTGAGTTTAAATGAAGAATCAGATCATCTAAAATAGATACTTTCTTTTTGACCATTTGAAACATAGTCAAGTTTTTGTGAGGTTTTTAGATTTTCGAAATTCCATTTTCTGGATCCTTCGACCTTAAAAATGAATAAGACTCTGACGCTCATCGATGGGCATCGATTCACGTAATCGAGCCTTATTTCATCTGATTCATGCCATTGTTCGAAAGGTATCGCATCGTGTTCAGTGAGAGACTCAATAACTGGATTTTAAAAAGATTGATTTGTATTGAGGAATGCTCTAAATGTGTAGATTCATCTGTGAGACCAAAAATAGATTGCACACCAGTTATTGGGAGCCAGCTTTATGTACATTATTTATTGTGTCGTGTGAAACAACGCCATACAATGGATTTTCATGTGAAACGTCAGAAAATACCTTCTCAGTCTCAATGCCTCCAAAGTTTACAACATGCTGACCCAAAGGTTAGCTAAAGCCATAAATTTAGGGGCGTCAAGACGGAGGGGTATAGAAGGACTCTTAAGAAAATGTGAAGTAACGGCATTAGATAAAAAGACTGACCAATGGAGAAGATGAGTGTGGCTTCTCTATGAAGACTGCCAATAAAAGCAAAAGAGGCATGTCAGACCTGAGGCAAAAGAGGCAAAACCAAAGTAGTAAAAAAAGCGATAAGAACGACTACACAGAATAGATTACGAGAACGGTATAAGAACGATGATATAGAACGACTATGGAAATCGACTTCGACAATTCAGGACGATAACGATATAGAGAAAGGATATACAGAAGGAAGATGCAAAAAGGCGATACAGTACGATACTTAGAGAACAAATATAGAACGAATATGGAGAACGACTTCGACAGAGTGGTCCTGAAATAGTCCTCGAAAAGTCTCCTAATATGCTCTTCTACAACAGTCAGAGTCCAAGGAGACTCCAACAAAATGGGCAAAACAGTACCGTCTACAAGGAAGCACGCGTTGTGGTCAGGTATGTGCTTATTAAATATGGTAGCAGATCTTAGATTATATCAGTAACAGATAGTGATCTGATCACAAATATCTCTGGCAAATATCTCACATTTTGCTCGCTCCTTCGCAAAGAAATGTGCAAATTGTGTAATGCAATGAATTCAATAAATATTTTATGTTGTTAATAAATGATTTATTCTTAAGTTAAAAGAGTGCAATTAATGGAGTAGTTCTGTGGTAATTAATATTCCTTTACAGAACTCACGCTAAAGAAGATAAAAGTGGGTTTTAATAGCGGCAAACAACGCAATGTTTAATTTAATAATGTTCCACTATTATCGAATTTACGGCCATGTCAATAATCTTAATAAATTAATATGTCTAAAACGCCAACTTTAAGTACCTTTTTTATTTATGCACCACATCATTCAATTTGTGAAGTTCGAATTGTTGACGCTATCACAATACTATCCTTCTATATGCATCATATTTTACGACGATCCTCTTAAATCGTGGGCGTACTCTCAGGATATCAGACAAAGTCCAAATTTCTGGATAACTAACACTTTCATTGAAAAGCACTAAAAAGGGTAAACAAGAAAAACAAGCATTAAAAAACCCTATAGTCGTCTTACAAAATCACTAAACAACTGTCGGATACAATGAAACAACAAAGCTTATTCACAACATAGCCTGAACTATTTATTCTCAAGACACTGAAGTATCTCATAATTCAACTTACGCTCGCATCACGCCAAATGCTCTATAACTGAATGGACTCCTTTTATATACTCTCCGTAGAACCTCCCAAAAGGGGCTCGTACCTCCAAGAGTATGCGTTATTTCGAAAAAGTTCTAGTACGTTCGAAAAGTCGCCAAAAGTTGCCAAGTAGGAAATAAATCAACAAATCTGGCAACCCCGCCCCCAAACATGGCAATCCTATATTTACTTAATAGGAATGACTGCCTGTGAAGGTGTTTTCTCGTTGAATAGAAGCAAAGGCCTGCTATGTATAATTTCAATAGAGACAAAGCACAGTGGAACTTTATACATATACACAACGATATCTTACTGGAAGAGTAAAATATTAATTTAATCGACGTTTTCCCATTTAGAATAAAATTTACCTATTTTGGTAATATTTGACTTCATATGCATCCCGCGATATATTTTCCACAATCCTTGACACAGCTTGAGTGTTTACCGTCTCCTTTATCACTATCGGAAATCTTCTCTCTTATTAAATAAATCTAGACAACAGTGAATTACTTTGATGTCAAAATATTGACCAGCGCCTCACATATGAATAAATGGATTTTCTTTATTGGACAAAATCTATTAATGTGACATTTATGGCATTACAATGGATTGCTTTTATTATATTTTGGTTTTCTCTCACTTTTGGTATAGAGGCCTCGATCCATCTTTATTTATGTCGTGAATTTATTTACCCTGAAAAGAGTTCTACTTAATTTCAAAACTTTTTACTTTCCTTATATACATATAATGTATAAAGAAAGTATTGTGACGGGGCCGAAAATTCGAATTCAAGATTTCGATGGGAGAGCAAGTTTCAAGTATCCCTGAACACGAATCAAGCGTTTTTGAGATGATGTCTGTGTGTGTGTGTGTGTGTGTGTGTGAAAGTAGGTGTGTGTGTGTGAGAGTATGTGTGTCAGTGAGCCTGTGGAGACGATAACTGAAGAACGAATGGAGAGATTCGAGCAAAATTTGGTACGAAAATTACAATCCATGAATACTGGAAGCCTATTGTTTTATATACGCAATCGGATGTTCAGAACTCCACAAAATTTTCGAGTGAAATTTTGAACAAATCATAAAAAAATTAAAACCTTTAATAACGTTACGTAAATAGTCTTTTCTTATGTAATGTTTCATTAGAAAACGATTAACATAAATTTTAGAACGCTAGCATGAACCGTTCTCGAGATATTGCGCAATTTTCAAATAAATTTATCAAAAAATCCCATAATTAAAAAAAATATTTTAACTGTTGAGAAACATGTTCACTTTTCATATGTAATATCATGCGATAAATTGGGTGACACCACTCTCGTGGATCTAGCTCGTTCCATTCATGAGAGAAGATACTTTAAGTAATACTTTTGTATTTGAACGCCTATAGTTATTTTTCTGCTATAAGAATAACTTATTTCTCCGTCCATAACGCTTAGCGAGATTTCGGCGACGAATTTGGTGGAATGTCGCCAAGTTGGTGACTTTTTTAAATGTTGCCAAATTAACAAAAATCTCCCCAAATGGATAAATATGATTCTAAATCAATGAGAATGAAGATTAATTGATGAAAATTCAATGTCTTGGAAAGAATATAAGTATCTACTGTAAGAATAACCTATTTCTTTTACAGTAACAGTAGTAAATTCATTGCATTACATAAGGAAAGTCATGTGCTGCCTACATCAGATTTTTGAGATTTATAGCATCCCCCATGAAAATACAAATATGAGCGAACATACAATTATCTCATATGTATATGAATATTACACATTCTTCTCCTGCTAATTTGATTTGGTGATGTACAAATTTGTGATAAATAATTCCAGATTAAATTAAGTAATAAATCTTAATTAATAAATCTTAATAAAATTAAGAATTTCTAAGAGGATTTGATGTGATTCTTGCAAATGTCAAACACTGGAATCTATTCATTTTTAACACATTCGAGTGCTTGGAAGACCTTCCAAATTGCAAATCAGCTTTTGAAGAATTCATTTAAAACTCTACTAATTATAAATACTTAGTAAGCATTTCAGACATATATGGATATCAATATTCAGAAAGTATATCAATATTTTAGAAGGGATATCAGTACTTCAAAATGGATATCAATAATTCAGAAGGGACATCAATATTTCAGAAGGAATATCAATATTTCAGAACGGATATGAATCTTTCAGAAAGTAAATATATAGACTCGCCAGGTCCAGGTCTGTTCAGCAAAGTTCTGTGGTACCATTTTACAAAATTAACTTCAACGATACGAGCTAGGAATTCCATTCCTTTTGAACACTGTAATCAAAACGTGTTCAAGAGGTCCTAAAAAATAGCTTGGCATCCAAATCTTGAATTCAAATATTTTCGTGGAAAAAATAATTTTTCTATATTACGTAGCATGAGAAAGTAAAAATAATTTTTAAGGTTATGAGAAATAAGCAGTTACACTGTCAAATGGGGCTTTTCTTTCATGGAGAATAATTTGAGGAAATCTCGATTATTCATGCATTGCATGCTGGCAAAATTTTTTAAAAGGAGCATTTCTTAAATAGAGTATTTTAAGAACTTCTTTATTATCATGTCTCTCGCTCAATCTAACAAGCGAACTTATCAATAACGTTTGCCAGAAATCAATTTTACGGTTTGCGGCTAAATTTTATTCAGAAAACATCCTGGAAATCCACTCTATTGTGAATATTGAATTGCAGTATAAACCGTCCCTCAATGTCTCCACTAAGTAGCTAAGCATGTCCTTTATGGAAGTTCTTGCATAACTTAAAAAGTCTGCGACTAGTATTTTTGCGAAAATGTTCTCGATCAATTTATAAAAGTTTACTCTCGAAAGTCTGTGATGATATTTTGAGGGAAAGATAAACATAACTATCGAGTTTTGAGGCTGGTGAATAATTCATTGAGAAGAACTTCTGATTGCGTTCGCAGGAAATATCCGCTTAGGTCTGTATTCTTGGTGTTTAACACCTTCATGAATGAGGACCATCATCGAGACCATCATCATTCAACATCTGCATTTGCGTCTCTTAGGGAGATGAAAAGATATTCTCCCTAAGAGTTAATTTGCTTTGTCGCGTCGCTCTCGAATTTGAAAAAAAAAATTGTGAATGGTATTGTGAATAACTGCACGAAATGGAATGACGAATGAATTTGTAATGAGTATATATTAAAATATTTCATGTGAGCAGCACATCACTTTTCTTACAGACTCAAATTCGTTTTCTTTTTATTTCTTTTATAATTCATTGAGTTTAAAAGCACAAAATAACACGACCTTTCAGTTCAAATGACCCTGAATTTGCAGTTATATCTCAGTTTTCGTTTTCTACTGGGATCTGAACGTATGAGGGAGTACAATATGTCTACAACATTTGAGAACACGTAGTAATTTATCTTAGATTTTGGCCATTTTTGTGGGAATTTGAGAAAAAGAAGCAGTTTTTTTCTTCTTGCTGAATCATATCAAAATCCAATCATCACCAGAATATCCCGTAAGTGACATATTTATCCAATTTTGTGAAATTGGGTCAATTAGTTTTATAGCTAGAATGGATACGTATTTTTTGTAGGTCATTTCGAAAAAAAAAGAAGGCAGATCCGTGTTTTCCGAATACATACACTGCACAGACATATTGACAAATGCCACGCAAAAATTTGTTTTTTCAGGTTCTAAAATGCTTGATACGTGTAGCTACGTCAAAAACTTGAATTGTGGTTTTCGGCACTATTCTAATACTTTCCCAATATACATTACCATGTATTGTAGGCAATCAGAAAAGTAACTCTGTAAATCTGTTCCTTGTTATAGATTGATGTGAGACATCACTCCTTTAACATATTGAGAATCGGAAAAGGTTGATATGTGTTGCATGTGACGATAAACAAGGTACCTAGAGAAATATTTCGATTTTTTTTAATACTTTTTCTACATTTTACATCAGAACTGTTTTAAAATGCAGATAAAAGAAGAAAAATGACATAAATGACATATCGTATTCTGCATTGACTTCGGCAAATACATTTACTATTATCACGTCCACAACCCATAGTAACGGTCACGATAACAACAGAAAGATGGTAACGTTAATTCCCATGACAAGTGGCATTAGCACAATAGCTACAGGGATGACTAGCTTATTTTACCTCTGGGAAATGTGTCGTCACCAAAGTCACCTAAGGTGTCATCAATGGCAAGCGACTCCGACCTTATAACAATGGTTTCCTGTTAATTATTCACAATAGTATAATGTTACTTTCGTTAAATTCTTCCCTTTTACCCTTGTCATATTTCTTTCAATAGTGGATGCATAATTTTTGCAGGCCATTTTTTTAATAAAATGTATGTTCCTTTATTCCCGAATCGTACTGAAATCGAATCGGCACCAGGGTTGCCCACAAGTAACTTGGATTTACCGAATTTTGTGAATTTTTTTCTTCTGAATCTTGTAAAATTGTTTTTCAGGCGAAGTGGATATATACATTGCACAGACAGACACAGACGTTATGCTAAAAATAGAGGTTTTTGGTTTGTAGCGTGATCGAAACGTATAGATCCGTCGAAAACTGGAGTAGTGATTTTCGACACTATTCCAATACTTTCTCTGTGCTTTACCATGTATTATAGGGAAAGTAAAAAGACATATTCTTCACATAAATAGCACTCCTTTAAAGAAAGCTGACTGCATGATTATAAAGTACAGAACAAATTGTTAGAAATATTTTTGAAATTTAGTCAATTTAACGTTTCATATTTGTCCCTATCCTTTTTTCACGACGAAACGTAATTAAAACTGCTTTTAAAAGACATCAGAAAGAGTGCTGGAATATGAAAAGAAGATCAATACACTAAAATTCATTTAGCAAACTGTCCATTAAATGCATTTACAATTTAAAGTTTATTATCCGCAAAATGCAACTTTAAAGAAAACTGTGGGCGAAATTATAAGACAAATTGTATTAAATAAGATTATGTTATAAATGTGATATTTGTCAGAAAATACTATTAGAGACCAAGAAGCCCAATAAATTGACTAAATTGCGTTCATATTTACCCAAAACAATTACTTTACTTGCGTTATTACTTTCCTTATATACAATAATGTATAAAGTATTGTACCGGGGTAGAAAATTCGAATTCAAGTTTTCGACGGAAAGCACGTTTCACGCATCCCTGATAACGAATCGAACATTTTTGAGGTGTTGTCTGTCTGTCTGTGTGTGTGTGTATGTGTCAGTGTCAGTGAGTCTGTGGAGACGATAACTGACGAACGAATGGACCGATTCGAATGAAATGTGGTACAACAATCACAATCCGTGAATACTGGAAGCCTATTGTTTTTATACGCAATCTAATGTTCAGAACCTCCAAAACTTTCGAGTGCAATTTTGTAAAACTCATCAAAAAATCAATACCTCTAATAAAGTTACACAAATTGACATTTTTTATATAATTTTTCATTAGAAAACGATTAACATAAATTTTAGAACTTTAGCACGAACCCTTCTCGAGGTAATGCATATTTTTCAAAAAATTATATAAAATAAAAAAAAATATTTCCTATAGAGAAGCATGTTTACTTTTCATATGTAATATCATACGATAAATTGGGTGACATCATTCTCGTGGAACTAGGTCGTTCCATTCATGAAAAAATATACTTTAAGTAATACTTTTGTATTTGAACGCCAATAGTCATTTATCAGCTATCAGGGACTTCTACCTTCGGGTGCCCTGGGTCATTAGACTAAACAGAAGCAGTGCACACATTCTTCCTTAAATGTAATGTTAGGGACACGACAACAACAACATCTGCTATCAGAATAAATTATTTCTCCGTCCATAACGCTTGGCGAGATTTTGCCGAAGAATTTAGCGGAATGTCGCCAACTTGGCGACTTTTTCAAATGTTACTAAATCAAAGAAAATCTTGCCAAATGGAAGAAAATGACGCTAAATCAATGAAAATAACGACTATTTAACGAAAATTCTTTGAAAAAATATAAGTATCTGCTGTAAGAATAACCTATTTTGCTTTTACTGTAAAAGTAGTAAATACATTGCATCATATAAGGAAATCCATGTGCTGTCCACATCATATTTTTTTAATAGGGGTTCGATAATCAATATAATATTTATATATTCCATACATTATATGCAAGGTATACGTATGATATATTTAATAAAAAAGCATTATTCTTAAAAATCTGGTGACTTTCCCTGTACACAGAAATTCATTATCTCTTCCTTTATTTTAGCATTCTCTTAATAGAGTTTCATTTCCCAAATTAACTTGGGCAATTATTTTAAATACCCCTGAATAAATTTTATATCGATTTAGGCTAGACGCATTTTCAAAAGCAATGTGTAAATCAAAAATTATCTCGAGGACAAAGAGTTCTAGAGTTATGGGGTCTGTCTCATTCTTTCGCCGTCCAAAATTACGTATAAAACACGCATGTAATTGATTACATAGTCATTAAGTTTTAAATTTTGACTCTATTTATTATTATAACATTTTGCAAAAACGACAGGTTTCTTTATCATACTACAATCTCTTTGGAAAATTCGACTCATTTGTTTTTTAGTTAGAAAGAATATATAGAAATTGCGCCGTCCATTTTAAAGAAAGATCTGATGTGGGCAGCACATGAATTTCTCCGCAGACTCAAATTCATATTTTCTTTTTTCTTTCATAATTCATTAGATTGAGTTCAATTGCACCAAATAACACTAAATTTGCATTTTTAATTCAATTTTTGATTTTATTTGGTGCTTGGACATTTTTCCGAAATCGTCGGAACAAAAACGCAAGAAATCTCAAATATCTTGAGAACGGTTAGTCCTAAAGCATAATGGAGTATGTTATTTTCTTTTCCTCGCCAACTAATCAGCAGCAGGGTCTCACCCAAGTGACATACCTACCAAATTTTATGAAATTCTGTCCAGTAGTTTTTTAGTCAGAGTGGCTGCATACATTGCACAGACAGAAACACACAGAGACAGACACGCAAACGCACACACAGACGTTACGCTAAAAATAGTTTTTTCGTATTCTAGATGTTTCGAAATGTGTAGATCGGTCGAAAACTCGAGTTGTGATTTTCGGTATGATTCCAATACTCTCACTGTACATTACCATATATTGCAAGGAAAGAAAATATCTGATATGGGCAGCACATGCCTTTCCCTGGCGACTCATATTCATGTTCTCTTCATTTCTTTTGAAATTCGTTAAATTGAGTTCAATTGCACAAAATAACACTAAATTTGCGTTTCTAATTCATTTTTTGTTTTTATTTGGTAATTGGACATTTTTCCAAAATCGGCGTATCAAAAATGCAAGAAATCACAAATATCTTGAGAACTGTTAGTCCTAAAATGTAATGGAGTGTTTTATATTCTTTTCCTCGTCTGAAATTGGGGATAAAACAAGAATTTAATTAATACATTTGAGCATACACGACTTAGTGTTTTTTCTTATATTTTGGCGATTGTAGAGAGCCATTTCGTAAAAAATGGTAGGTTGTTTTCGAATCGTACCAAATTCTAACCAGCACCAGATTATCCAACAAGTAACTTATCCACCAAATTTTGTGAAGTTTGGTCATTTAGTATTTTAGCTAGAGTGGATACATGAAATTTTTACGGACCATTTTCGGCATGAATTCAGTACTTTCCCTATAAATTGCCATGTATTGCAAGGAACGTAAAAATCTGCTGTGGACAGACAGTACATGACTTTCCCTGCAGACTTATATCCACGTTCTCTTTATTTTATTTAAATGTAATTCACTTTTAATTCAATTTTCGTTCTCATTTGGTAACTGAACTTATTTTCAAAGGTGGCGTAGAGAAAATACGAAAAAACTAAAATATCTCGAGAACGGCTAGTTCTAGTGTAATGCAGTTGATCTTATACTTTTCTTCATTAAAAATTACGTATAAAACAAGTATTTAATGATTTAATGGATATATTTGAGCATACGTAGTTTTTTATTTTAGATTTTGGGGATTTTTGCGGGTCATTTCGTAAACTAGAAGCAGGTTGTTATTTTCCGAATCATACCAAAATCTGATCAGCACGAGAGTATCCTACAAGTAACTTATCTACCAAATTTTGTGAAATTTGGTCAATTGGTATTTTAGCTAGAGTGGATACATGAAATTTTTACGGGCCATTTTGCAAAAAAAGGGGCTTCTGTGTTTACGAATCCTACCAAAAATTATCAGCGCCAGGGTCTCCCTCAAGTGACTTACATACCAAATTATTAATTCATTCATTAATTTAGTTAGAGTGGATACATACATTGCACAGACAAAAAGACATACTGACATACAGACACACACACAAGCAGGCAGACAGACAGACAGACACACACAGAGACGCCATGCTGAAAATAGCGTTTTCGTATTCTAGAGGTCTCGAAACGTCTACATCCGTCGAAAACTCGAGTTGTGATTTTCGACATGATTCCAATACTTGCCCTATACATTACCATGTATTGCAGGGAAAGTAAAAATACGTTAGTCTTATAGTTGATACCTATATTCTTTCTAAGGTATAGAATTTTTGTCAATGAGTCGTCATTTTCATTGATTTTGCGTCATTTTTATGCAATTGGCGAGATTTTCGTTAATTTGGCAACATTTAAAAAAGTCGTTAAGTTGGCACATTCCGTCAAATTTGTCGCCAAAATCTTGCCAAGCGTTATGGACGGAGAAATAAGTTATTCTTATAGGAGATAAATGACTATTGGCGTTCAAATACAAAAGTATTACTCAAAGTAACTGTAATTCATGAATGGAACGAGCTAGATCCACGAGAATGATGTCACCCAATGTATCGCATGATATTACATATGAAAAGTGAACATATTTCTCAACAGTTAATATACATTTTTTTAATTTATGGAATTTTTTGATAAACGTATTTGAAAAATGTGCAATATCTCGAGAACAGTTCACGGTAGCATTCTAAAGTTTATGTCAATCGTTTTCTAAGGAAAAATTACATGGGAGACATACATTCTAAGGAGAAATATCTATTTGCGCAACTTTATTAAAAGTTTTGATTTTTTGTTGATTTTCTCAAAATTTCACTCGAAAATTTTGGGGAGGGAGAGTTGATCATTCAATTGAGGTTAAGAACAATAGGCTTTCAGTATCCAAGGATTGTAATTTTTGTACCAAGTTTCATTCGAATCGCTCCATTCGTTCGTGAGATGCCGTCTCCACAGTCTCACTGACGCACACACACACACACACACACACATACACACACATACACTGGCATCAACTCAAAAATGTTCGTTTTGTGTTCAGGGATGCTTAAAACGTACTCTCCCTTCGGAAATTCGAATTCGAATTTTCGACCCCGTCACAATACTTTCCTTA
The DNA here is from genome assembly GCA_951213105.1 of Amaurobius ferox. Classification (NCBI taxonomy): domain Eukaryota; kingdom Metazoa; phylum Arthropoda; class Arachnida; order Araneae; family Amaurobiidae; genus Amaurobius; species Amaurobius ferox. The sequence goes on from OX578148.1 coordinate 136,325,766, forward strand.
AACATTATACTATGTATATGAGGAAAGTAAAAATGATTGGCCAATTTTTTTTTCGAATCATATGAAAAGAATGAAAGGAAAATATTTTTATCCTCTCTCTCTCTCTCTCTCTCTCTCTCTCTCTTTCTGTATATATATATATATATAATATATTTATCTATCTATCTATCCCAATACTTACCCCTACGCATCACCATATGAAGTAAAAATATATATTTAATATAACTTTTTATAGGATTAAATTCAAGGTGTCGTTCAATAAATACATATTTAAAAAAATATATTAAGTTACATACGTAAATCCCTCATCAGGAATGCATCAAAATATCTATAATTCTGAATCGAAGACCACACTACAACTAAAGAACAGCATATATTTGAGTTATACGAAAAATAGTACTTTATGTGCAAATTCGAACCCAAACGAATTATTTCCTAATAACATCGAAAGCGACCAACATGGAGTATTTTAGAAAGTACTTAATTGTCTGCAATTAAATGCATTCAAACAACAAGTGAATACATTACTATGTTGCAAAACATTTTCAATAACTACTTTCCCTATATACATAGTACAATGTACAGCGATGTAGTGCGATAGTGCCGAAAATGAAAATTCAAATTCGAGTTTTCGATGGAAGACCACGTTTCAAGCAACCCTGAACTCGAATCGAACGTTTTAGAGGTGGCGTTTGTGTGTGTCCGTGAAACTGTGGAGACAATATCTCTGCCCCAATCATACCTGTAATTTATATGACGTGAAATTATTGGAGTCATGATCCTCAGAACCAAAACTGTTATTTAATGAGCCTGCAAATCTCTGCTTTGCTTTATCGTAAATAGTCGTAAATATCAAAACTGCATAATTGACTCCCAGTTTCACACTTAAATAATCCTTTTTATAGATTTCTAATTATAAAATCTATAAGAATCCCTCTCTATTTCTGCATAACGTATACACACATAGAATTTCAAATTTCACTGTGGTATGAACATTCGTGGGAGTCATTGTATCTTCGCCTTACAGACAAGCACATATACACTCAAAAGAACATACTTCCAACAGTATCCGAGATGGTTCAGATGATCTTATAACGTGTTTGACCGTCAAATTACTAAATTTTAAGTTTTCGTAGAACACAATACTTCCTCGACACACTGGAACTTATTTGAGCCCTAAGAGTAAGTGCTACTACGTTAAATATTTTATTTTGTATCTCTTTAGAGCAATCAGTACACAATTTTTCACTGAACTAAGACAGTATCATTTATCCTTGTATCTTTCAACACTGAACATATAGCTAAAAATGAAAGAGAAAATGGCTAAAAGCTAGATAAATGTATTTGGTGATTGTGTATTTCGAAAATCACAAGAGTATTCTTCGAAAAAAGGATGACTGATCGAAATGGAATTGTGGAGCAGATGAAAAGCATTTCAATTTGGAAAATTGAACTTCAGCGTATTATATGAAAAAAAAAGTCATTTGATCATTTCATTAAAATCCTTTTACTGAGAACATTTTAAATGCTTTGAAGGTTTGAGAATATCTTAAAAAAGTAAAATATTCCAGTTCAAAAAATAATATGGGTAAAAAGAACTGAGTTTACAGTCTCTGGAATGAAACTTTTAGACAGGTCAATTTCCAGTTGCACATTTAAAAATGTAACTCTATCTATATGAATGTGTTATTTTACTCTTTTATATGAAATTCACTCCGATTTTATTATTTGATCTATTTTATTTAAATCTATCTATTAATCTATTTTAATAAAATAGATTAATTGAATTAATCTATTTCAGCTAAAAATAAGATAATTTATTTTATGTTATGCTGAAAATAACTTTTTAAACTTAATCAAAAAAATTTTAAATGCAGTGAGAAAGGTCTTCAGCTCCTCTAAATCAAAACAACTTAAAAGCATTTAATTAATACATTTCACCATATGCAATATTTTATTTTAGATTTTAACGATTTTAGATTTTAACGATTTAGATTTTGCTATTTCGCAAGAAACGGCAGATTCTTCTTTTTTAATTAGAATCGAACCAAAATCGAATCATCTCCACGAAAATCGCAAGTGGCATATCAACCAATGTTTGTGAAATTGGGTTAATTGGTTTCTCAGCTAAAATGAATACAAAGGATTTTTGCGGACCATTTCGTATGAAAAGGCAGCTTCTTTTTTCTCAAATCCAACACATTTTAATCGGCATCAGCGTCATCTACAAGTGGCTTACCTACTAAATTTTATGAAATTGGGTCCATTAGTTTTTGAGTTAGAGAGAATACTTAAAGTGCACAGACAGACAGACACACACGCATTCGCAGACACACATACGCACGCAAATATACACATTGACAATACACACATGACCGACACATACATTGAAACTCGCACAAACGTTAAGCTACAAATAGTTTATTCGCATTCTAGAGATTCCAAAACGTGTAAATCAGTGGAAAACTTGAGTTGCGATTATTGATACGATTATAATTGATACGATTAGTTTCCCTATGCGTTACTAACATGTTCAATCATGCACAACGTTTAAATCTTTTCAGAGATATAACGCTCTTTGTAGAAAATTAATATTTATAATGACTAATATCTAAAGAACGGCCTCGTAGGATAACTTCAAAATAATTATTTCCTTGTATTTCCGATGATAAGTATTTAAAACATTTGTATATGTAATAAAAGATAGATTTCGAAATACGCTTCAACTTCTACTGTAATAACTTATTAAAGCTTTTCATAATTCTCATGTATCAGATTTTAAGGGTCCTTATTAGTTTGCTGAGTGTAGATAAAGTTGTTTTGCTTTGCCAATTTTTGCCTCCGAAATTGGCTAAAGCCTTTGTTTGTGGTAAAGTTGTTTTGATGGGAATGACATTTATTGTTGGGGGAAGACGGAGCATTACGAAAGATGTAGACACTTTTGAAGATTTTATCCCGGAGACTAATAGACAAAAATGGATATCATTTATTTTGTTCTGTCGGAAATAGGCTTCACATTATGAATATATAAAAATAATTTCAGTACTTTAATATTTTGATTTTTTTTAAAGGTAGCTCTACAAGCGAGTGTTTCTCTAACTTTCACTCGAAATCTATGGTAAACTATAAAATATAGCTATAAGTAGTAAACGACAAAATTGTGTATTAGAAGACTTAATATTAAAATCAATATTTTTTATTAAAAAAAGCTCTCACAGTTTTTGAGTAATCGTCTTCGTCCAAAATAAGTTAAAAATGATAATTGTCCCTTGAACTAGTTTTTTTTATCTTATTTATAACTTTCAAACAATACGTATCATAAACTATAAAATGTAGGTATAAACAGTAAAACCAAAAATGTGTACTACAGAATTTAGTAGTATAATCCATTATTAATATTTAAAAGTCGTGATTATTATTATTTAAAAGTCCTTGTCAATGTAAAGAAGATTGAAAATGGTCCATTTTTCAAGTTTGTAATATTTATATAGCAGAAATTGGAAAAGCTATCTTTGAACAAAGCAATAAAAAAACTTTTTGAAAGCCCTGCAGGTGTATATAATTTGATTTCGGATCGAGCTTTGTTTAAAGAAAATACTTAATGTATCTGTCCGATCGAGTTCGTTTCATATTTTCACTCAAAACATCTTCGAAACTATGAAACATAGATATAAACGGTAAGCGGCATAAATATGTATGGGAAAATTTAATTTCTACGTCTATATTTCCTTTCAATAAAGCTCTTAAAAGTTTTGGAGTCTAGTTATGTTAAAGAAGTATGAAAAATTTACGTTTTCCGAGTTTATAATGCTTATGTCTTAAAATCTAAACATGATAGCTATAAATAATAAGCAAGAATTTGTAGCTCTTTAAAATCTCCATATGTGTATAGAATAAGATTTTGGATCAAGTTATTTTTGTATATTTCAAACGTTGAGTTTTATTTTGCAAAACGTTATTCACGTAAAATCATTTCGGCGCCATCAGACTGGAACTACCGCCGATGTTTCATACCGATATTTTAAATTATTACTTTCCTTATATACATAATGTATAAGGAAAGTATTGTGACGGGGTCGAAAATTCGAATTCGAGTTTTCGACGGCAGAGCACGTTTCAAGCATCCCTGATCACGAATCAAACATTTTTGAAGTGATGTCTGTGTGTGTGTGTGTGTGTGAAAGTATGTATGTGTGTGTGTGTGTGTGTCAGTGGAGACGATAACTGTTTACATAACATGTTATTTTTATATTTCTCATTATATAACATAAATCCATCCGAAATTATTTTGAATGGCATATCGATGATTGTAATAACATTATAATATCTACTACACTACTTTCAATAATAATACATACATGTATATTTCGTAACTTATAAACACACCACATTCGTTTATTTATCCAAAAATAAAATCCATGCTCTTATTGACTATTACTGAAACTAGAGCTGATATACTGAAACTAGAGCTTACATAAATTCTTGTGAAGTGACTCGAAATAGCGTAGCAATATTATTTATAATAGAATTGGTTTTAAAAAGAGTGTCCTAGTAAAAGCACAAATCCTGCTTAAAATAGCACTTAAAATAGCAATTCCGCATAACTCCCTCGCAATAGCCTATAAATACCTTACCAACATGGAATTGTTTGTAATAAACTAAAAATACTTCTAATAGCAGCATATTATTTCTCGAAAGAAAAGCTCGAGTAATTACTCTCAAGTTAGACACCTCATCCCGTCCGATGTCGTTGGTACAAATGCCTTTCTCACAATCCCAATCAGCAGAATCCTCGTTTTCGGGAAACATGTACTTGCACATCATGTAGAAGGCAACGAAAAACACTTGCGACAAAAGCACAACGCAAGAAAGCACCTGAAAAAGCATTTTGATAGCAGAGATCACAATTTACAAGCAAGAAAATTCTAATGTCAGCTTGAAGTGAACATTCTTTATAAATTTAAGGTGAAATTTTAACCTAGGCATTGTTTTAAATATTTTATTACTAGCAGCGATTACCCGCCGTTGCTCGGGATTTACGACTCAAAACTCTGATAATAATTACACCGAACATATAGGGTTGAATCTTATACATTGTTTTTTCACTGTGAAAGAAGTAAATTCATTGCATTATGTAAGAAAAAAAATCATAGCATTATATAAGTCATAGCTGCTTCCGGCACGCCCTTCGCAGCCACGCCCTCCGAACAGCGTCTCGGAATGTGCTTATTAGGTGTCCGCAATTGATGTACAGTCAATATGTACAGTTTGAAATGTGTACAGTTTGAAAGGAAAACTAAAATGACTCTTAAAAGCTAAGCAGCAATGCAAATATTAACAAATTAAATGACATTATTCTAATTTGTGAGGTTCTACCGCGATGCTTGCTTGTAAATCACATTTTTTATTTTCCTCCCGGAGCTAAAACATACAAATTTTGTGAACTTCCTACTCTTCAGCATGCCACATACAATTGGCCATGAGAGAAGCAAGAACTTTCTAAATTCACGCCTGTAAACTTAAGTGTTTATCCTTGAGCTTTGTTGATGGTCATGTCAAGAGCCAGTCCAACTGGGAACTGGACTCGTTTGAAGTTAAATGGTAGGTCAGTTGGTATCAACTGTATGTGAGGTAGGAATACGTCCTCCCCTTTTGCCGTTCTATGACATTTGGTAAAATATTTTGACACAGAGCCGTGTTCCATTGCATAGTTTTGGTGGGTCTAGATTCCGCAGAAGCATTATTGGTGATCCTTTCTTTAACTTCAAGATATGAGAAGGCATTCCAGGTGGCTAAAGGTAGTTCAGAAATTCCAGCGGGTAATTAACGGCATCATCGGTGTCCATTGCAGAGTCAAATGACTTGTCATGGTATAAAATGCTGATAATTAAATATCCATTAATCCTCACAAAATGCTGATAATTAAATAACTATTTTGATTTCTTAACACTTTCTGTTGTTGAATCTGTGAAAAATAAACTATAGTGATATATAGTTTCCATTTCAATTCATAATTCAAACCTGCGATTTTCAAAAGTGACTAATACGTTCTATAAACTCCCACAAAACTCTTAGATTTAATTGACTTTGACGTATTAAACCAACGATGTCCAATCTTTTTCGTTGGGAATCATGAAGTTAGAGAGTAGAACTCCTAGGAAAAAGTTTTGTTTTTCATTAATATCTCAACAACCCTTGATCTTAGCAACTCGAAACTTGGACTAAATTTCTGGAGGGATATTTCAAAGCCACCCCCAAAATTCCATTTTATTCGATGCAGCTGTTCTCCCGTGATGATGAGACAAACGAAAGTTTGGTCTTCCACTAATATCTCGAGAACGCCTGGTTGTAGAAACTCGAAACATAGACTAAATTTTAAGTGAGGCTATTTCAAGACTACCCACAAAATTTCATCTAATTCAGTTTAGCCGTTCTCCCGTGATGTTGGATCATACATACATACATACATACATACATACATACTTTTCTTCTTTATATATAACCCAAAAGTACAGTAGCAGCACGGATTTTGAGACAATGGAAATGTAAGCCAATAAAAAATGATTTCACGTGTATAAGATTCCGAATAGGAAAATAATTATTTAACAGGTTCTTTGAAATACAGAAGTGACAGATTATCCGAGGAAAATTAATACTTTTGAGATTTATAAAGAAACTAATTCCCTTAACATCTGAAAAGTTGACAATTTGGATACTTTTAATAGTGGCTATAAATAATGAGTATATAAAACAGCCCATGTTCAATTTAAAATATATGACCGTAGAATTTTATTAACCAGTAATGAATTATTTTTAAAACATTTTATCCTAACTTTGGAGTTTCAAAACGGATATTTGAATCAAAATACTTACATTTCAAATTCTGAGATTTAGTAATTACATGGATCAAACATCCGGCTCAGATAAAGAGAAACAGCTACCTTTTGTATAAAAATCTATTTTTCTTTTACTTTTGAGCAGTTTATTGACATCACTGTTAGTTTGAAGAGTAATAATATAAACTCTTCTGCAAAAAAATATATGTACCTATAGAAAATTGAGTTTCAGCAGCGAAGCTTGGCATGCAAATGTCGATTTAAGGGTTATGCAAATAATCAAACTGTCAGCCCCAAATATTTTAAAGGGTTCATGAAATTCGCATGAGAACGACTCATCTTGCTTCATATAAAATAATCTTTGTTCTGAATCATTTGTAATTAGAACTGAATTTTCTCCTTTAATGCTACAAGATATGTACAAAAATGCCTTTGAGACGTACTCTATGGTGTACGAACAATTGACGGATCTAGAGACAGGTCACATGATAGTGAAGTTAGTTGACCCAACAGACGTATCATTCGCCATCTTGGTCGCCGCAATATGTCAATTGCTCGGTATTGACAACAATGGATCAGAGATTGTACATGCAACCGTATCAGAGGCTGAGGATGCCGCGGACAGACAACTTTCCGGGGGGGCACGACAGCCCAAGGGGTTGCGCGCGGGGATTGCACTCAAACGACCCGAGTTCGATTCCCGTCTCTGCCCAAACTGTCGCCGTGTTCACGCGGGGTAGTATCACGTTAAATATGTTGATCCGTAAGTCCTTTCGAGAGGTTGATGGTAGGGAAAGGAGGGTATGTCCCTGTGGATACCTCCTCTACTGGCTTCCGGACTAAATTGGGTGACACTTCCTGACCGTCCAAGTAGATACCTGGTAGGTCGGATGGTCTGGGTCGAAGAAAAAGAAAAGGATAACCACTCGAGAGGATCATGCAGTCACGAAAGAAGCTACATCCATGCAAATGGCGTCTCTATCAGCCATTCCTCGGAGGCATTTGCCATATTCCTGTATGAAGGGATATTACTTGGAGACGACTGGAAAAAGGTGGAATTAGGTGTCGACGTCCGTTAAAGAACTTACCATTGACCCTTCAACATAGGAATCACTGAATGAGTTGGTCAGTTGTTTTCTGCAGAGGGACATAAGTAACTTAATTGGCGCTATTCTACACCAAATATAGGCTTGCATAGCTACCACGGCAGAATTTACCACTTACTAAAATGCTATCTTTTTGTAGCCCCCATTTTTTAATAAAACGATTTGTTGCTCCCAAGTTCTAAATCATTTGCATATATCCTCAAACGATACTTACATGCCGATTTTCGCGGCTGTAGTTCAGTTTTTTTTACGCCCATATATTTTTTGCAACCGAGTATGTGCATTTCGTTAATTTTATAAAAATGGAAATGTCGCAAACTTATCTATTCATGGCATCATTTATACAACTTTTGGATTGCTAGGATCTAAACTCGTTCTTATGATGCAAATATGCATTTTTTTAGATTTTTCTTGTTCTTATTTGTTGATATATTTGTATAAATATCATCCAACAGACAGTACTTTCAAGAATGTATGCGTCCAAATAAACTTGGCACGTTTTATTATTCATGATCTTGATTTTTCTATTTTAATCCACGGGGAATTTGATAAACTTGATATTCATCACTCAATCACAATAAATATTAATTCTTAATCTTTCAAATAAAGTATCCTAGTTAGTCCCTTTTTTGTAAAACGTAAATGCACTAACTTCTAGATAAAATACTATTTATTACATTGAGAGTCTGAGAACTCTTATGCTAGTTTGTAACTTATCTATCTCCTCTATTTCATTAAAATTGAAATACATTTGTTTGACCGACTTAAGTTTTATCCTTCAATCAAGTTATTTATTATCCTGTATGGGATTAGCAGGACATTCCAGGAAGTTCTGGGTTTCTTAAAGAAATCTCAGAGGGCAGATAATAAGCTCTTTAACAAAGTGCACGTTCTATAAACTATCCTTGAGTTTAATGGTACTTGTAATTATATCCTTGAGGTTTACGATATGCGTCAATCAAATTATTGATTCGATAATCAGAAATTTTGGAAGTAGTACAACGTAAAGAGTGTATATCTTTGTTGAAACTGATAGATAGATTATGTAACGGATTATGTAACTGAGGTCTCTAAATTAAAAATAGCCCAAAATAAGGATCTATTGAAATAAAGATTGTCTTTTGAATGAAAAGTGAAAAATACAATACAGATCTGATCTAGGTAGTACATGATTTTTGTTGCAGTCTCAATAATTTTCTTTTTTCTTCTTTCATAATTCATTGAGTCTAATTGCGCAATATAATTTGGGTAATTATTTGAAATTATTCTGAATTTTCTGTTTTAATTCAAGTTTCGTTTCCATTTGGAAATTGGACGTATTTTCAAAGGCGATATTTAAAAAATGCTATAAACTGAAAAATATCTCGAGAACAGTTTAGTCTATTAGTTAAGGGGTTGGTCTTATTCTTGACGTCGTCAAATATTGCATATAAAATAAGTGCACATTTAATAGATACATTTGAGCATATGTTAGTCTTTTATTTTAGATTTTGACAAATTTTACTGTCCATTTCGCGAAAAAGCAGTATTCAGCAAAACATAAAAATGCAGAATTCATTATTTACATTTTGAAACCGGTGAACTATGACGAAACATGCTTAGTCTAGTGTGTGCTACCACCTCGTAAAGTTTGACCCAACTTTTTTTAATCACCCTGTATATTTTAAATGATATGGAATTTAAATTTTGAACCTACTCTACTATTTTATTTGACGTCTCACCTCATTTCAAACGGATGCCAACTCAACAAAATTTCAAAAGGATCGTTGGATTGAATAGTTTTGTATACTCTACTGTTCTTTTATGCGCAATGGGACTAATTTAAATTGGATCTATATATTCACGCGCATTTTAAGCCACTACGAACATATGCGTACTCACTGTTCCAAATATGTACCAGGCTAATAAGGATCTAAAGGCCAGAGCATGAATTGTTCACACTGGAAGTTCACGAAATCAAACGGCGTCCAGAATGTCTCTGTCTCCAAATCCATTTTAAGAGGTTTCCAGAAGATTTTGTATTTCCAAATAGGCAACAGAAGTTTTTACTTTGAAATAAAGAAATATAAAGAAAATTCTACCTTGCACTTTCAAAATTGCTTATTGCTGAACCAAATAGTGGATTACATGATATTGTTATTAACTTTTCAAAATTTACTATATAAACGAAACTATATTACTGCCAAAATAGTTTATGAAAGTTAATGAAAATTACTTGTTAAAATACTAATTCTTTTACTAATGTGAAAGTAATTCTTTTTAGAACTATTTGTTTGCTTTATGTAAAAACTTTAAATATTTAGGAAATGCTTATGGGGATTTGTACTTGAATATAACAATTAGAATGACATTATAAAATAATTTTCGCAAATTACCTTGATGTCTTCCATAAAAATAATAATAGAACATTCCTTATCGTTACGACTCCTATATAACATAATTTAATGATTTCAAGTAAGTAAAAAACATATTTCGTCATTTTTATAAGTATTTTAAATCAATAAATATTTTTATACATTTATATAAATGGGTTAGACACAATTAAATCTAGAATAAAAACACATTAAACTTAAATACAAGTTTATAAGCCATTTATTACGCCGTTGTTTCTTTCATAAAATCCATTACGGAGATAATACTTTGCTGTAAAAAGGAAAGAAAGAAATTTGTGATTTATTATTGCATCTATTAGCACTTTGTTTTACATATAAACATTGAAAATTTCATATAATTATGTTTTGAATTTAGCGCTACTTTTTAAACTTCTAAGCTGATAAATTATGTACCGCAAAAAAATAAGGCCAAAAAATATTGAAAACTTAAAAAGTAAAAAATCATTTATACGAGATTTTAATATCAGATTACTCATGTATGAAATAATGAAAGTTATATTTAATTGAGTTTTTTCGCTTGTGGCACACTTTCATCATTTCATCTGGTATCTGAGAGATGTTTTCTTTTATGCTGGTGTGGTTGCACTGTCTTTATCATGAATACGGGGGTTACATTTTACCTCAAAAACTGATTGCACTTTTGTTTGACTGTATTTTCTGCTACTATTATGAAGTGAGCTCATTTCATATTTTTTTAGGCAATAGTTAAAACTAATTTTTATATCTTTCCAAAGGTATTTAGAATGTGCTTAATAGATCTACAAACGTGGTTTACAGTGAGATTATCGAATCTGTAAACTACATTCTCTAAGTAGTAGTATAAGAAATTATAAATTGAAAATAAAAAAGTGGGAAGGGTACAATAAGAATTTTCAAATCCTACAAAATTCGGTGACGTACATTCTGCACATTTATAGCATCATTCACAGCGCAAAATCAAACGGAGTCGCATATTTTATTTCTATTCCGAGGTCGGACAAAACGGTGGATATGCCTAAAATTTTTCAAGCTCTCTAGAAGCCACACGGTGACATAGAAGGATAAAACTCTGTACACTTAGAGTATCGACCACCGGGCGAAACTTAGCTCTACAAAAATTTTGATTATGACGACTTTCATTTTATTTGTGATAGAATACGTTATTTAAGATTTTCCTAACACTTTGCACAAATTGCTTTTTACATTTTAGGGTCCATATTGGCAAACAGTATCCAGAATGAGGCCCCCAGTGGATCCTCGTAACCCCCCGCATACACACACACACACACACACATTTTAAGTCCCTGGCTATGAGAAAGACCCATATGGGACATCGAAACATCGGAAGCTGAGACCCTTAGCATTAGTTGTTTATGCTTCAAGTTTAAATTTCGAATCATTTTATTTTTAAAACAATTATCGCAAAACATCACACGGACAATGTTTTACGCAATCAAAAATATTATGTATTTAGGCTAAACTTTAATTTGAAATAAAACACTTAATTGCATTTAAGGACAAATTTATTTTGATTCCGAATAAAAAAATAAATAATCTCATCTCAAGCAGTAACTAAATATGTACTGCATATACAACTTATAATAAGGAAATAACTAGTTACTACTGTAGTAGCATTCTTTAGTAGTACCTTAGTTACTCGTTACTTCATAAAATAAAAGAAATGCTTAAATGGCTCACACTTTTGATTTGGCAGTTTAACATCTCAAGTATTGATTAAATTATTTGGTTCGGTAATGAATTCGGTTACCATTTGATATTTTACTTAAAGTCTTGACAAAAGTCTATAGCAGTCTATTCTTCTTCTTCGATCCAGGCTGTCCGACCTACCAGAAAGGTATAAGGTATTTGTTTGGACGATCGGGAAGTGCCACCAATTTAGACCAGAACCCAGTGAGGGAGGCATCCACAGTGACCGTGTCCACCTTCCCCTACCACCAACCTCTCGGAAGGGGCTTTCGGATCGACAGGTTTAACTTGATCGTACTCAGCGTGAACACGGCGGCAGTTTTGGCAGTGACGGGAATCAAACCCGGGCCGACTGAGTGTAATTCCCGTGCGCTAACCACTGGGATGTCTCGTCCCGGTCGTTCCTTCAATGTTCGGAACTGATCTTGAAAACCGCCTTCAAATCAATAACCAGTGATATATCAGGAAATATGTCGTCATTGCACGTGGTGCGCTGGGTACGCGAGAAATAGGAAAGTAGCGACTGCCAGCGACAGATTTGACGAAATATTGTCAACTTGGCTACTTTTAAAATCTTGTAGAAGTGTTTGGTCTATTGAGTTAACTAGATTTTTGATTTTTGTACCTCGTCTTACATTGGGAATATACTGATATTTATTTTTTTTAAAGATAAATAAATGTTTCGTGAGTCAAGTAAAAGTGATTTGTGACTACGACAGTCTTTCCGGAGTGAGATCTTCCTATCTGTAAATGAGTTGAACATACAAATGGTGATCATAAAATAAGTTCTCCTATTTACAAGCCCCAACGATGGCAGCTCGAAGTATGGAAGGAAGGCAAAAGTGACTATGCACTACCAAATGAGGCTGACGGAAGCGCTCCTAGTGGCAAAATTGTAAAGATAACAATTTTATTTTAGAAACTATGAGAGATAGAGAAAAAAAGTAATTGGAAATTTGTGGATCAACATCCAATTAGTAAGAAATGACATTTTCTTTAGAAAAAAATTATGCCAGGCTGCTGGCATGAAGATTATAGCGAGATAGAATTGTTATACAGTCAATTCAGATGAAATGGGGTGTATGCTGCTCATCAATATGCCTGGTAATTTTCTACTACTCCCTATTTACGTTTAGATGTGTCGAAAGCGCAGGCCTTCCGACTCGTCCTGGGACATGAGCAGCATTTTGGACGGCCGGACGTTTAGGTGTGTGTACATAATGTAAATAGCCTACTGCTCCACATTCTCACGTAATGCAGGAAAACGTGCAACAGGTAGTTATATCCTGCATACAAACATGGAATGGGATAGACTGTGAGCATATTAAATATAATTTACGCTATGATGTTCATTATGCAAAAATATTTTTTGTGATATGTGAAACGATCATTCCTACTAATTTGGCGATGCTCTGCTATTTTCTAATGGACTATTTTTCTGCATATTTCCTAGTTTCAGAGATAGGCGTACTAACGTCCTAATTTATCGCTAGAGGCGCTATCCTCAATTTCATCAGGTCCATCCTCCCATACCTCTAAGTACCATCATATGATCTCTATGTGCTCTCAAATAAGAGAAGTTATTTTATGATCGGTCTGCATTTAATATTTTATTATATCAGTCCAAGTATATTATTATATATTCCAAGTATTTTATTATATCAGCCATATTTTATTATATATTTACTATTTATTATATATTTCAGTTGTTTTGGGACTTTTTTTATATCTAAAAAGTAACTAACTGTTTATTGTACGGTATACTCTTCCTATTGATGCTTATTGCTGTTGTAAATAAAACTTTATCCAGATCTTCGGAATATATTTTGTATCCCAAGAATACACCACCCAATCCATAGGAAATCATTTATGACAATATACAAAACTTAAAATAATTTAATAGAAAATAATAAATGAATCCAAAATAATACTTGATAGAAAATAATAACTAATTAGGAAATAATAGATAAATTATTAGGAAAAAGAAAATGGACTCAATACTGAGTCTGTAGCGAAAATCGTGTAATGACCCCAACAGATGATTCCTCTGGTAAGCAAATTATTTCAAAACGCTTACGCGAGACAAAGTTAATTTATAGTAATTCCCTGTGTCCACAGTTGTTAGCGTACGGAGTTAGCATCCGAGTATTACACAAATTTAACATCAAGATGTGTTGAAATATCTTAATTATTGTCCAGACGTGTTTCGATTCTGACTCTAGCACAGATGTAGAGCGAGTGATTCTGACATGTTAATGCTCCTCATTAGCGACAAGACACGTTTAGGAAAACAACTAACGACAGTTCGTGTAAATGAATTATTCATTGGCCCTAAACACATTTCGAAAGTTTCCCTTCACTCTAAGTATCGTCACGCAGGCAAAGAGAAAATATTTCGAATGTTTACGAAAGTCGAAGGAAAGGGAATATATTTGAAAAAAAAGTAATATCAAGTAGGACATAAAAGATAACAAGGAAATAGGAAATACTTAATTATTCGAGGGAAAATTTTAATTAAATATCACACAACGTTAATTTCATTTCAAGGAGTTTGAAGAGATGATATTTGTAATTTTTAGTTAAATATTGCGTTATGCAAAAAATTCATTTAATTTTTTTTTTCACAAATGCTTTGATGTGAATAATGTATATACTGGGTTTTGGGGGGCAAAAATCGGAACGTTGCACATTTAGACATTTATACCTCCAAACCTAATAGATAAAAATGTAAACAGTTTTTCTTGTTTTGTCGGACATAAGGTGAATGATTATGAATATATATTAGATTATGAATATATAGAAATAATTTCAATATTTTAATAGTTTAAACTTTTTTTTTTGAAAAACTATCTGCTAGAGTGAGTGTTTTTTTATTGTAATTTCAATATTTTATTATTTTAACATAGATTTTACCCTTTTTCATTTACTTTTCTTACTTTCTTAAAAATATTTCAAAACTTTAAATAATAATCGACAAAAATTTGTAATGGGAAATATAGTTTATAAATCTGTATTTATTTAAAAAAAAAACTCTTATAGTTTTCGAGAAATCGTCTTGTCAAGTTGAAGAATGTTGAAAATTTTCCATTTTTCAAAAATGTAATTTTTATATCTCAGCAACTAAACGTGTTAGTCATGAATAATACGCAAGAATTTGCAACACATTGTAAGCCCTACAGGTGCATCTAAGTTGATTTTGGATCGAGCTCACAGTTTTTTAAGCATATAGTTTCAATTTGGATATCTTAGTATTTTAACCAGGTGTGTTAATATTATTTTAACCCATTGATATGTGTGTCGGAATCGCTGTTTGCGAGGACTCCCAATAGTTGAGCTGGTTGTCTTGACGTCGTGGGTCACCCGAAAATAAAAACCCTTTGGTTCTTGGTAAAATCCATCTCTTGCTTTTCGGAAGTACGTGTTTGTCTAATCGATGAATACGCTAAAGAAGAAATGAAGCCGGGTTTTCCACAAAACACGAAGCTTACGATCATACGAAATCTTTATTCTTCCCCATCATTCTACAAAATCTACTATATTCATATTTCTGGAAAGACGAGAGACTGTGAGTGCTCCTACGCTCCATATCATCATCTCCTCACCTCGCGAGCTTCTCTCAGACTTCTCTGACCGGTGTTTTGGGTAGAATATCCCGCTGGAGTGTAGTACTTTCATATATATCTTCTTATAGACCACCCTGGTCATCAGACCATCGTAGCCTATTCCTTCGAATTTTGTCTCAGAATTCAATGACGCATAGACCTCTACGCGAGCTCCATTCTTGGAATTTTAGTTCCCCTCTCGTTTGATGGCAGGACTAATGACTTTATTCTGCCTTCCCGAGAAGATTCTGGTGGTGACGAAAATCTTAATGGTTTTGTTTTCGAATTTTTTAGCTGGGTTGCTTCTGCTTGGAGTCTATGACTGCACAAGAGTCAAAACATACCTAATACTGCTTTTTGTTTTTCTGGGGTTATTCTGGGTTTCTCAAATCAGGGCCTTCCAATGGGTGAGAAAATAATAACACTTAAAATGTCACAAGTGTCGCAGCTCAATGTCTTTACCTACTCTTTGGTGAAATATGAGTGCATAAATACGAAGTATTTTAATTTGTTTAAAACGATTAGGAGATAAAAAAAATTAGGTATTCTAAAAATATGTTGTAATTATTGGTGAAGTTTGAACAGAAGGAATGGAAATATACACACAGACGTACATATTTATGTGCCACCAGGCAAGATTATTGATTATATTCAGTATAAAATATCAATAGATATAAAGTTTCACTTATATTCTGTAAAACAAGTTAGTAAAATAATTTGATAATGTGACTTGAAGTATCAGATCGGCGTGTCCAAATGACATTAGGACATAAATAAAAGTCAGCTTTATTTTACAAAATGTTATTTACTCAAAACCACATCGGCTCCATCTGTCTGGAGTCAAGTATGACTGTATTATAGGCAAAAAATAAATAACAATGGCTTTATTTAAAATTTGAAATTGGATTATGAAATAAAAACTTCAGTTTGTTTTCAAGATGTTTTAATATACTACTAAGATGAAATTCAAAACAATGTTTTAATGAAATATAATTTTTCACAACTAACTTATAATTTAAACATCATACTTTATAATTTGCTATTCCATTTACAAATCCTGAAGACTAGTTAAAGTTAACAATATGAACACAACTACATTTTACATTTTAGTCTGTGATAGAATCAACCTCAATACTTTAGGCCTAGCCGTTCAGTTTTTTCGCATTTTTGCTACTCCGCCTTCAAACAAAACAAAAAACGTCCCATTACCAAATGAAAATGAAAATTGAATTAAAAGGGTAAATTCAGTGGCATCCCAAATAATGATGCGTGTTATTTTGTGCCTTCGAAATCAAGAAATTATAAAAGAAATAAAGAGAAAATGCCTTTGATTATGTTGGGAAAGTCATATGCTGCCCACATCAGATTTTTTTTACACGCTGTTTCCCAAACTTTGAGAAATAACGTGACTTTCTTAAAAATTAGTTTCAATGGTGTAGTCCCTCTGCAAATTAATTATATCGGTATACACCCTTTATTATAAATGTATACTAACAATCTACCTCAATCATCAGAGTTCATGGTAACTGTTCTATAAAGTTTGTTGTTTATTTGTTGCCATGATAACTGCTCTATAAAGCTTGTTGCTCTATAGAGCAGTTGGATTAAAAAAATCTGAATCTAAATTCGATATGATAAGTGTATTCAAAATGACTTAACAACGACCAATAAAAACAGGAGCTTTGAGGAATGACTCCTCTTTTTGACTGCTGATTTGATGGTTCTCTTGCACTGACGGAGAAGATCCAGTGTACCGTCGAAACAGGTGTATGCTGCATTACTCTGTATTGTGCGTTAGGTGTTGCCTACGTTTTCCTTACATCTCAAATGTTTGTTTCATATCTTCAAATAATACCTCTCTGCAAACAATTCATTGAGATATACTTCTAATTTAAGATAAAACTAAATAAAATATCACAATGATATATCGCAAAAATTATGTCTTGAATTATATGTGCCATATGATTATCTTTGACCGAATTATTTCCGAAGTGTCTGACTGTTTTGCTTTTGAAAAATGCCCATGATCAAATGATTCATTTATTCATACGTTTTTCTATATGATAGAAATAATAAATTTCAGTTCCACCCTTGTTAGAAAAAATTGCTAACGACAGAAACCATTTCAGAACGGTGAAACTCTCAAGAAATATCTTATAAACCTTTTCAACAATAAATTACGCTACTTTTAATTATTTAAATAATTGCTTTTAATTTCTAAAGACGGAGAACTGTGCAATTAATAGATTGGATTATGGAAAGAAAGCGATTCATTTTTTATTTCATAAAAGATTAAAAAAATTTTCACAGATAAAAATTAAAAATGACGTAGAAGAAACAAAACGACAAGCATTAAATAGGATGTATGTTAAAAATAAATTAGTAATAATTTTTTTAAGTATATTATTTGTCAGCACTGACAATTTGAAGGACTTTTTCGATGAAATAAAATTAAGTAAATATCACCCCCTCCCTCCCCTCCCCCCTCCCACACAAAAAAAACTGATACAAATAATTTAGATTTCTATACGCTTTTAAATGATACTTGGAACATATAAATTAATGAAATAATAGATTAGTCTTTCCATCGACAACACTCAATATTATGGCCAACGGCCGTACCGTGCTGAAAACACCGGTTCTCGTTAGATCACCGAAGTGAAGCAGCATCGGGCGCGGTTAGTACTTGGTGGGTGACCACCTCGGAACGCCGCGTGCTGTTGGCCATCTCGGGTGCGGTATCCCCGTGGTTTGCGCGCTAAATTTGCACGCTGCCACAAATGCCGCCGTGTTCATGCGGAGTACGATCACGTTAAACATGTGGGTCCGTAAGTCCTTCCGAGAGGTTGGTGGTAGGGGAAGGAGGGTACGCTCCCTGTGGATGCCACCCCCACTGGGTTCCGGTCTAAATTGGGTGGCACTTCCCGGCCGTCCATACTGTTACCTTACACCTTTCTGGTAGGTCGGACGGTCTGGGTCTCAACAACAACAACAACACTCAATATTATAAATGTGTGTATTATTTTTTAATTAGTTTGTTCTATTTCATTAAAATATTGTTGAATATTGGCTTTGTCTATTTGTTCAATTTCCTGGAAATTTGGAAATGATGAATATATATATATATATATATATATATATATATATATATATAAAATGTATACATACAGGGGAAACTGGGTCTAGAAGTAACGCTTTTTACATATTGACCTATAGCATCTGAAGGTGATTTTGATATAAATCCAATATCAAGATAACGAGTAGTTTCTTTTCTTTCTGCAAATGTATTCGAGTATAATTTTTGAAGAGTAAACTTTTCTGAAAAAACGTTTCTTTTGAGTCAGAAAAATGTTATAACAAACCCCGCATATGGGGCAAGTTGTAACAGTTAAAGGGGTATGTTGCAACACGTGTAACAATGAGAAGACGTTAGAAGAAATTACTTTATTTTGGCTACCTACCTGACTGGTAAGTTACTACATTTAGCGTTTACTATCTTCATTTGCATCGAGTCATCAGAAACACAATTCTGGCAAGCAAATAGTGATTCTCCACGACTGCAAGCTTCATGAGCTCACCCTTTGCGATTGTTGTACATAATCCACTTTTCTCCAGGCTTGCTTTTCGAATATAGGTCACAGCATATGATGTACATTTCGTCCACTTCAGAATAACTGCCGGATTGACGTTTCTTTTGCTTCTTTTTTCTATCTTGTTTTGCGGCTCTAACGGGCTTCTGTTTATTTCTTTTTTCCATACGTTTTCTTTTCTTCTCCAACGAATTCTTCTCTTCCTTCTCCGGCATATTTTTCACAGGAGAGGTAGTTGAAGTTGCTGAATATTTCTTTTTTCTTACTCGTTTCAAATTCCCTTGTCTTCGTATGACTTTGGGGAAAGGTTGCACTTGCTCTGGATTAAAATCTAATAAATTGTTTAATGTAGTGTGGGATACTGCTGAAGTGGATGGTAAATCCAGTATGAAATTTGTAACATTTTGGTAACTTGGACCTGGTTCTGTGACATTTTCTCCTTCAGCTGTATCTTCACTACATCGGATTGATGTTTCGCCGTCAATGTTCTCCTTATAGACATTTTGAGGACTTTGACGTCATTTACTTCCTGATCGCTTGCAGTAGAATTTGCATGAACACTATTGTCTCTATCTGTTACAAATGAAAGTGCAAAATATACTTCTGTGAACACATTATCATTAAAGAGATAAATACCTGTGACAGATAAAACATTTATTATGTTTGATGGCACAGCAACTTAGAGTAAACCTTCCTTAATGATAGCCGGCAAGTTGCATATTGTCATAATTTTCCTGGCATTGTTTCTAAGCCGTGCGTCTTACCCTGATGCTAGGCATTTTTTCAGTGGTCCATAAAGAGACTTGTCTAAAGGTTGCAATTTTTGCGAACAATGTGATGAAAATGATAGCATTACTACACCATGGTCTTAAGCACAGTTTAGAGTCTCTAATTCCAAATGTATCTCATGGTTATCAAGCAGCAAAAGTACTGGCGTATCTACAGTTGCTCGTGTATAACGAACAAAATGCTTCATGAATTCGTAAATAAATTCTTCTTGCATCCACCCCTGGGAAATTCCGCTCCGATGAAACCAACCGGTCCATCTCGGATGAAATGTTCCTTAAAGTTTTTCCTCGAGAAAATTAACATCAGTGGCATTGTGTTTCCCTCAGCGTTCACAAACAAAGACACTGCGATAATTAATCCTTGTTCAGACCTTGTTGCAGCTCCGACTTGCTTCACCCCTTTAGAAGCCACAATACTTTGGGGTTTCTGAACAGTTGTGACGCCCGTTTCATTAACATTCCAAATATCATTTGGGTAGAATTTATATCGATCCATAACATCAACAAATTTAGTGAAAAACTGCTTAAAATTCTCCGTGTTGAAATTTGAGGCTCTTGTCAAACTCGTTGCCTCCAGTGTGCTAATAAAAAGTTTCTGGTGTCTATTTTGGAATTTTGTAAACCAGTGGGGTCCAGCGCTCTTTTGGACTTTTCAAGTTTTTGGCATTTTAACGTTAAAAGCAATTGCACATTCATAAGCTAGCTTGCGAACACCTTTTGGTGTTAAACCGAAGTAAATATCTGCTACCCTTTTCAGGTAGTCCACGAAATATTTCTCTTGTTCGTCACTAAATACTTGAAGAAATTTTACGTATCCAGCAGTCAATAGCAGAGTAAGCCTATTTTCATTTTCTCTCTCTTTTTAAATTTTTTGATATATCGGTGCAGTGTCACATGACATATCGAAAATGCAGCAGCCACAGACCGAATGCTCCTTTTGTCGGCTATGACTTGAATTGTGGCTTCCAACATGATGTCAGGAGGAGTCTTGCCTCGTTTGATTTGCGAGTATAGTTTCTTGGCATCTATGAATAAAAATAACTGCTTAAATAAAGAAATTATTGAAATGCGCTTTGCATTAAACAAAAATGAGAGAGAGGGAGAGAATAACTGCTTAAATAAATAAATTATTGAAATGCTCTATGCATTAAACAAAAAGAGAGAGAAAATAACTGCTTAAAAATAGAAATTATTGAAATGCGCTTTGCATTAAACAAAAAGAGAGAGAACATAACTGCTTAGAAATAGAAATTATTGAAATGCGCTTTGCACTAACCAAAAGAGAGAGAGAGAGAGAGAGAGAGAGAAGAAGAGAAAAGAAAACATTTGGCTACGTAACTAAATATATAACAGTAGGCTACCTTTTAGGGAAATTATAGGCGAGACTTGGGAATATCGGAAGAAACATTGAAAATGTTGTATTGAATAAATAATGTAGGTTATCTATTAAATTTTTGTAAAAAAATACCCAATTCGGTGGATCCCAAATTTTTCACCTTTACAGTCATATGACGAAGTCGCTCCCCCATCGCCATAGTAGTGTTTATTATTAAAAATATTAATTATAATAACAAGTATTTTAATTTAAAAATATTAATTATAACAACAAAGTTACCCTGTCCCTCTAAATACGTCCTTGGCCGTGACACACAGTTTGAGAACCACTGACCTAATTAATTATTATGAATTATTATTTGCAAACAAAAAGCTTGATTTAGTGACTTTAGTTGCAATTGTAGGGCGAAATGACCAAAACCGAGTAGCAGGACTGTACTTTTGTGAAAAATAGCTAGCCATCTATGTGGCTTCTTCAATGTTAAATTGTTAAATTCAATCTAAATGTCATTAACGTTATTTAATTGCAGAAAAAAAATCTGATGTGGGCAACACATGACTTTCCTTATATAATGCAATGAATTTACTACTTTTACACTTATACTAGATACTTATATTCTTTATTCAATATATTTTATAAATTTTATTCTTATATTAGATACTTATATTCTTTCCAAATCATTGAATTTTCTTCAATTCGTCGTCATTTTCATTGATTTAACGTCATTTTTATCAATTTGGAGAGATTTTTGTTAATTTAGCAACAATTAAAAATATCACCAAGTTAGCGACATTCCGCCAAATTCGTCGCCAAAATCTCACCAAGCGTTATAGACGGAGAAATAAGTTATTCTTACAGCAGATAAATGACTATTGGCGTTCAAATATAAAAGTATTACTCAAAGTATCTTTTTTCATGAATGGAACGAGCTAGATCCACGAGAATTATGTCACCCAATTTATCGCATGGTATTACATATGAAAAGTGAACATGTTTGTCAATAGGAAATATTTTTTTTTATTTTATATAACTTTTTGATAATTTTTTTGAAAAATGTGCAATATCTCTAGAACGGTTCATGTTAGAGTTCTAAAATTTATGTCAATCGTTTTCTAATTAAAAATTACATAAGAAATGTCTATTTGCGTAACTTTATTAGCGGTTTTGATTTTTTGACGATTTTTTCAAAATTTCACTCGAAAATTTCGGGGGGTTCTGAACATTCGACTTCATATAAAAATAATAGGCTTCCAGCGTTTATGCAGTGTGATTTTTGTACCAAATTTCGCTCGAATCGATCCTCTCGTTCGTCAGTTATCGTCTCCACAGACTCATTGACACACACACACACATACTTTCACACACACACACACACACAGACATCACTTCAAAAATGTTTGATTCGTGATCAGGAATGCTTGAAACGTGTTCTCCCGTCGAAAACTCAAATTCGAATAGTCGTCCCCGTCACAATACTTTCCTTATACTTTATGTATATAAGGAAAGTAACTAGGTGGGTGGCATGCAATACGGATGTCAGATGAGCAATACAAAAATATAAGATTTTCCTGAAAAGGTGTGGGTCTAGTTGTAACATGGTACAACTAGACCCAATAATTTCGTAAGAAATGAACACAGACGCTCCCTCCTTTTCAAAAACGCTATACCACCAGATTCGTTAATCTTAATTTTCATGCAATACGTTGCATGCCATATTCATGCCAAAAAGGATCTTTTGAAATGATATTGTGTATGTGCGATCAATTTTTATAATCTCCATGCAGTTTTGAAGGATCCAAAAATTACTTACCCTGTCAAAAAACCTGTAAATTTCAACATTTGGAATTACGTTTAATACTTGTCTTTAAAATATTTTCGACTTCTTCACCACGATAGGTACGTCTGAGAATGAGGATTCTAGCGACATCTGGTAATTACAAAGAAAGTTATTCGCTTTGTTAAAACTAAATCGTGTTACTTTTAGATTCAGATTCTCCCCTATTTATATGTATATATATATATATATATATATATATATATATATATATATATATATATATATATATATATATATATATATGTATATATATATATATATGTATATATATATATATATATATATATATATATATATATATATATATATATATATAATACTTACCGTAATATAAATACTGTGCGAAATATTTTCTTTGCAATATGTATAAAAAAAATTTGAAAATTTCTATATTCATATATATATATATACACGTTTGCAAAAAAAAACGAAGCATCCCTAAAAAATAATCCTATCACCTCGAAATTTCGCATGCAAATTCCGTTAGGTTAAGTATGCAAATGATTAAATTTGCAAGGCTAATGAGTGTTGACTTCGGTCATAGCGCTCGTTTCTACTACGCAACTAGCATCGTATGAAACAGGTTTAAAATGTGGATGGTTAGTCTTTGTTCATTACCGGCAGTGTAACTCTGTGGAGACACAACCAATAATACCGTTACGACGTTGCTGAAAACCTTATAAACTGTTAGGCGAGTTCAAACGTGATCGTATAGTCGAAATGCGTGAAGCTGGCTGGATATACTGATCATCATACCTACGAGCCCAGCTAACCACTTGGGTTTATAGCTTTGTGGGACGTCGAGGCGCCATACACTACATCTCTTTTCCAGCAAAGCCGCAACTTCGGTCGCGAAACTCGGCGGAATCATTCACCGGGCAGGGGCCGAAGGCACCTGCCGGGCTCGACTCCGGTCACCGGCCAGACCTGGGCTCAGGGCATAAATAGCCACAGTCCCGTGATCCAGCCACCTGGAAGAGTCCGGGGACTGCCTCGTCAATTCCGCGATTGCATCCTTGAGTCATTAGCAGCCAGGTTGATTACCCCCGGATTAATTTGCCCCCCAGTTTGGAGGATCAAGGCTACAGAGCCAGCATCCGAAACCACCATCTTGGGTGGCCCACCCCGGGGGGGGGACTGGACATACTGAGCAATAGGTCACCACCTGCATCGAACAGACACTGCTGTGCAAAGGTGATGGTAGCAATGGTTGCTGCAAGGAATTCATCGGCGGAATGGCCAAAGTGCACGAATCAAGATCGGAGATTACGAGAAAAGAATACGAGACAAGATCGGATGATTGTGCGAGAGGCCCTAACTTGGTCCTAACGATTGGCCCTAATTGGTCCAACGGCATCATTGTCCGCCATCCAACGTGCTACAGCCTCTTCCATACCACTCATGGTTCCTTCCACCATTTCACGGTACTTGGCTGAGGTGGAATTACTCTCACGGCGACCTTTAAGACGTCTGCCCTTAACCCCACAACATCGACAGAATCGTTTGGAGTAGTGTCGTAGCCGAGCATCATGGCTGCCAGCAAACTGGCATCGCATAGTGTCCAGCTATGAAGCACATTTCAGTCTTTCAGCAGATGAATATCGGGTACGTGCGTGAATGCGAGAGGGCCAGCGGTCCCAATCAGCCTTGGTTTTATACAGGCACATAGCTATTACCCCTGGTGGATGGTATGGGGTACTATCTCTTACGACAGCAAGTCACCCCTAGTCATCCTGCGTACAACTTTAACAGCTCAACGATATTTTGATGGAATCCTGCAACCGTTTGCGTTACCCTTCGTGGCACGTCATTCTTGGGTCATTTTCCGACGAGATAATGCCACGCTACATACGGATCGCGTATCTGTGGACTGTATTCTTGCTGTTGATACTGTTTTTTGGCCAGCATGGACTGCTAGGTCACCAGCATGGTATATGCTAGGTCGCAAGATTCGGGCACCCCGAAATGTAGCACATCTGGAGCAACCATTGAGGAATGCCTGGCAGAATGTATCGCAGAATGACATTAGGACACTTTAGTACTCCTTACCTAGACGTATACAAGCCTGTATTGTCGCAAAGGGGAGTTTCACCAATTACTGATTTCAAAATTCAATTTGCAATTGCTAATCATTGATGGGTCCTACGGCCGTGATTTTTTAATCATTTCATTCCCAGCGTATGAGCTGTACGCATATTTACTTTCAATAAAAACAGTCATTTTGTTCATGGTGATCCATTTTTTTGCAAAAGTGTGTGTGTGTGTCATCATCACTTGAAAACGGCTGTACCAAACTTCATGCAATTTTGTGGGTCGCTGTGAAATAGCCGTACTTAAAATGTACGCCACGTTTTGAGTTTCTAGGACGAGGGGTTGTCAACCCAGTTATGAAAAACGAACTTCTCACAGATATAGTATTATGCAAACGATATTTTTCTGTAAATTTATTAGAAGAAAAGGGTATGTTGCTAAGCAACGGAATTAAACCCGATGAGTTTATAATGCAGACAATTTTTATTAGGTGCATTCCGAATTAAATGTTTATTAAATGTCAAGAAGTACAACACTCTTTATGCGAAGAAAAATTTGAGCAACGCATAAAAGCACAAATAACGTAATAATGCAGCATACAGCTGTTTTGGGATTGCGCTGAATCCGTTTCGTCAGTGCAAGAGAACCAATGAAATCGAAGTCCTCTTGGATGAATTCAGAAGGTCCTAAAATGTATAATGTTGTCAGAATCTGAGATTTGAAAATTTTGCGTAAATAACACTTCCTCTATGCTATATTACATAGTATGAGATAGCAAAACTTAATTTGTGAAAATTGTTTTCACTTTCTCATACGTAGTATTGAGAAAGTACACATTTCACGAAATTTTTTTATTTGGATGTCAATATTTGTTTCAGGGCCCCGTGAACACATTTTGACTATTTTTGGAGTGATGTCTATTTATCTGTGGCCGATTTTTTGTGATGCGTGGTCGATTTCTTAACGATAGCTGCCACGAATAATAGATTTTCACAAAGATTTACATTCAACTTTGTTGGCGACGGATTTAAAGTTAGATATAGAATTGTTTCGAGAGAAAACATCAAAATGTAGTTGAAATTGCATATTGTCTTAACATAGCAACATACAACCCAATGTAACATAATGGTGCATAAAATGGGTTATATATCGCGAACATTTTTAATGATCCCGAAACTTAACAATTTCAATGATCACGTAACATAACAGTTTTAGTGATCACGAAATTTAACCGTTTCAATGATCACGAAACTTAATTTTTCCAATGATCACGAAACTTAACAGTTTCAATGATCACGAAACTTAACAGTTTCAATGATCATGAAACTTTACTGTTTCAATGATCACGAAACCTAACTGTTTCAATGATCACGGAACTAAACAGTTTCAATGATTACGAAAATTAACAGTTTCAATGATCACAAAACTCAACAATTTCAATGATCTCGAAACTCAACAGTATCAATGATTACGAAGATTAGCAGTTTCAATAATCACGAAACTCAACAGTTTCAATGACTACGAAAATTAACAGTTTCAATGATCACGAAACTCAACAGTGTCAATCATTGTAGTAAAAAGTAGTCGCAATGCAATTTTTGTGTTCGTGACAATATCATCTTCCCCTCTTTGGGAGGGTTAATATTCCCATCTGTTGTGTACTACATTATCAAATATGCTTTCAAGCCCTTTAAAAGAAGGGTAACATGCCATATTTGCGTTCATTTGGAATAGCTATACAGATTTTTCATATTATTTTTTGTAAATTTTGAATAAAAATAATTAATAATAATAAATAAATAAATAAATAAAAATAAATACATAAATAAATAAAACATAAAAATAAAAATTTAATAAATAAATTTAAATAAACTACTAGGTGCTTAAAAATCGATTCTGGTAGGAGAAAATTGAGTTCAGTCACATTCCAGTTCATTCTATGGAAAGTAAGAATTTTAGGGAAGTTAATTTCCTAATCGCTATATCGGCATTCTTTCACTTTACTACAGTCAAGTGAATAGTAACGCAAGATCATGATTTTCTTAAACTTCTCAATGTTCTTTGATGTATTTAAAGTGGATAAGAAATACATATATGTTAATGATTGGTTTCATTTTAATCTGCACTAATATAAATGGGCCACTAAAACTTCATCGACAGCGATTCAATGTGGTTACGAAAAAGGTCATTGAGTAGAAGTGTCAGGATACACTTCAAACTAACAGGATAAATTCGAAAAGTGAAATTCTGGCAGGGGTTCAACTTCGATTTAGAAATTGACAGAACTATTCAAATTTTTGTCGTTTAGACTCACATGGCACTTTAATTTAAATAGAAATGTATTCATTTCATGTGGCATTTAATACATTGGGTTGTATATACTTTTGTGCTAATTTATAATTCGTTAGAATTTTTTTCCCAAACTTATTTCTATGAACGGATAATGTAAATTATTTGTGCAATGAAAATGTGCTTCAATCGTTGACCCACTTCTTTATTTAATTACTTAATTAACCTCTAATAATGCATTATCTCATATTTCCAACTTAATTTTATCTTTTGATTAAAATGTTATTCAAGTATATTATAAGACTATTGATTCTTTCGCATCACAAATATGCATACTGTGAGAAAAAATAGATCTACCAGAAAAAAAAATATCAGAAATGGATCTCACACCTGTTTATTGTGAGACAGCTTTATTAACGTTATTTATTGTGTCTGAAACGTCAGACAATATCTTCAGACTCAATGACACCAAAGTTTACAGAACGCTGACCCACCGGTCAGCTAAAACCATAAATTTAGGTGCGTCAAGACAGAGCACCCTAAGGGTAAGGTGAAGCGACGACATTGGGGAAAAAGATCGACCAATTGAGTATATGCTTCTGGCTTCGCCATGAAGGCTGCCAATAAGAGCAAAAAATAGCTGTCAGACCTCAGGCAAAAGAGCCAAAACCAAAGGAGTAAAAACAGACATATAGAACGACTATAGAGAACGACTTCGACAGGGAGATTGCAGCATGACTTCAGCATGTGTGGGGCGATATCGAAATTCATGATGACTTCTGCACAACAATTTCAGAATGTAAACGACAACATTCTGAGTACAGCTATTCCAGAAGTGTTCGATATTAACATCTAGTCAGCAGTACAATATAATCGGTGAATTACGAATGGGCGAATTATACTTCGAGTTAATTCCAGTTAAATGAGCTGCATTAAGTAGGTGCTGGTGACAAATTCCAAGACATATTGAAGGTATGTGTTACTCAAATAATATTGAAGGTCTTAAACACATTTTAGGTATTTTTAACTAATGGTCTCACAGTGTCTCTCCCCGCCACAATAATATGAATAATGGTGTAATGATTTCAATAAGTATTTTATGTTGTTAATATATGATTTATTGTTAAAGTTAAAATGGCGCAATCAATTTAGTTGTATGTTAATTAATATTCCTTTACACAACTCGAGCTAAAGATAAAAATTGGAGGGTATCAGCGGCACAACGCATAATTTCACGAGTTCCACGAATACGATAATTTATGGTCATGTTAGATAATTCAATTTAATATGCTTTTACATAATTCTTGTATGATGTTTAAAACGGCATTTGTTATGATACATAACATATATTTGTACCCTTAAGTGCAAGTCTTTTTCATGCCCCGGATTAGTCCAGGAAGGAAAGAGGGTGGGAGTAGCAATTACTCAGGATATATAATGTGTATGGTATATGTTCTATAGCGATGCCTCACAGACAGGATGGGACTGATGTGGCGCCATGGTTTGTATGCCACACCTGTAATGTATGTGCACTGAATGTATTGGGGTCATGACCTCCAAGATTAGGACTGTCGTAAACTGGTACCTACGAGTGTGCTCTTTGTTTAGAAGTACACATCATATACATCTTTGTAATATTAAAATTACATTACTGTCTCATGGTCTCATAATATTCCACATTACACTCATTTCCTAAATTTAAGCAACAAAGAGAAAAAAAAGCGGATAAAAAGAAAAGTATTTATTCGAATTCATTGACACTTTCACAAATCATGAGTTATTGCAAAACACATTAGTATGGGGGAAATACAAAGAAAATTTTCAATAAATAATTAACTAATACGGATAAAAAAACACATAAGATTTGGGGGAGCAAAACCAGTTTATTGGTGGAGGTATGTCAATACGGAATGGGATGACTTTTGCTGGAAACACATGCCCGACAGCATCGATTCATGCCAAGAATAAAGTCATCTATAGAGTTGT
Source organism: Amaurobius ferox (assembly GCA_951213105.1). Taxonomy (NCBI): domain Eukaryota; kingdom Metazoa; phylum Arthropoda; class Arachnida; order Araneae; family Amaurobiidae; genus Amaurobius; species Amaurobius ferox. The sequence continues at coordinate 136,355,246 of OX578148.1, forward strand.
GGGGTATCTATCCATTCGGGGAGCAGACATATTCCTAGCTCGTAAAAGGTCATGGAGACGCCTTAAACGGCTCCCAAGCATGCCCTGTACATGATCGATGGAATTTAAGTCGAGTGATCTCGGTGGCCATTCCATACAAAGCAGTTTCCGATTCTAAGTACTGGCCGACAATGCGAGCCGTGTGAACTTCTGTGTTATCGTCCATAAATGTAGCATCAGCATAGCCGCAAGAAATGGACGAACTTATTGAGCAAGGGTGTCATTAGTATACCGCACTGCAGTCACTGTACCGCAAAAGAAGATGTAGAGATGAGTGGAGGCGTCGACAGCAGTCCCTTCTCAAGCCATTAAACCACCACCTCTGAATGCGCCTATTTCGCGGATGTTAGTGGCGTGGCAGTTCCAGGCGTTCACCAGACTAATAACCATCGTTGATCAATCTGTACACCAAACCGTGACTCATCCTTGAAGAGCACAGTACCCAGTTGATGTGGAGTCTGAGGTAATCTCGAGCTCAGTTTAAGCTTGCCTTTCTATGCGAGGGCGTCAGTGGGATGTTAATCACTGTTCCTCTTTTATACAGCTGACATGCATGTAGTCCTCTGTAAACAGTTTGCGGATATACCCCTCTTCCTGCCGACGCTGCAAAGGCAGAAGAAAGCTGATGTGCAGTGATTGACACAGAAAACGGTTATCCCGAGCGATTGTGACCCTCGGACGTCCACTTACTGGTCTTCGCGATGCCGTTCATTCCCTTGGATACCGGTTCCACAGGTGGCGAACGACGGAATAATTGACATTAATGGCTCGGGATACTTCCGACTGCGGCTGGCCTCCTTCGAAATGCCCTATTACCTCCCATCGTCTGGCGTCACTCAGTTCTACTCATTTTTTTTTAATTTCTCTTTTTTTATTTTCCTTCTAGAATTCATAATGTGGAGATACTGACTCTATGCATAACAGACTGTATTTAACACTTTACAACATAGTTGAAAAGTGTTTATGAAGTGTTAAGTGGCAATGTTGTCGAACCAAAATAACATTTGTTAAAATAAGTTAAAACTGAAAAAAAGCTCCTTACTTTCACTATATTGTTTTTCAATGAGATATAGCAACATCCTGAATTTAGTCAAATGAATTTCAATAAACATGTGTTGTCATTCGATGTTTTATTATCTATATATAAAGACAAAAACATACACACTAAAATCTGTCGAACTGCGAGTCTCAGCAGAAATTCAATCGCATCCCCGTAAACAGAATCAGAAACTGTATGGGCGAATAATATCGATCGAGGACATATAGAGCTTTAAAATTTTTCGTTCCGTTAACGTTAATGATTTATAATTATTTTTCGGTCTCTTTAAATCGCGTAAAAGCAAAAACTTGATATTTGATTCAAGAGCTGTCATAGATTTTGAACTCCAAAAATATAGGTCGTAACGCTGGGAAAAATCAATTTCACGAAGTAATGGCGATGTCACATCGGCGGTGGATTCGGCTCCAGAGTCAAGTCTGTGGGGAGTCGAACGAAAGTGAAACCGAAACCAATCACACAACCGATATGCAAAGAAGATCGAAGACAGATAAAATAAGTACATTGCGAACATTATTCTCTTCATTTAAATCCTGAATACACAAAATACACATTGCACACATAACCCAGGAGTACTTACGGTCTGGAGAAATCAGTCCACAGATGGGTAGAAGATAAAGACATAAAGAAAAAATTCAGGGTGTTCAAATAATTTCACTCATAAAATTTAATATTCATATTTATTCATATGTAAACCATTTAAAATTGATAATATATTTAAAATAATATATTCCAAACAATTGTAATATTCAACAATTGTTTCACATTGAAACTTTCAGTGATCATTTCTATCTCTTTATCACTAGAGAACAACATATGAAGTAATGTAACCATTCAGTTAACATTATTACAAACACACTCTTAAGAATCTTTATCTAATTAATTTCTTATGGCCAATTATCAATATAAATTCAATATATAAGTATTCCTATAAAGATACATTATTTTTATATGCCTTATATTTATTCCAGGGTTTGAAATGGCAATTTAAAGTTTCACTGTTCTAGAATTAATTTTTGATAATTTTACCTCACAGTTCTGTTATAATCAAATCCTCTTTAATTTCCAGTACATCCGATCTTAACTTTATAAGCATGGCAGGAGGAAAGTTCCGCAAAATATATCCGAATGAAGTATAACGTCATCTGAACTGAAAGTTCAACCGTTCAAGGAACCACGCCCGATCGCCCAGATTTCAGTCAAAAAAACACAACCTAGAACAGAAAAATAAATATTAGAATTTTGAATAAATTGCAGATCCCGGTAAAGTTCTTCCTCGGGCATCTTCCCGGATTAGATTTTGGAAAAATCAATAATCCTCAGCATTATGGGGCCACCGGCCCTACTCTCTTTGTTCCTTTTTCTCCTCCGGATCTCCAACATCCGAACTTCACAAAGTTAACACTCCAAGAGCCCCCGCAGAAGGCCCGCCAGCTCCCAACGACAGCCAAGAAGCTCTCCCATTGGCTGCCGAGGAGAGGAAAAGTTCGCTTTTTCGAACTTCTCACAGACAGGCGAGGCGCCGCGCAAAAAACAGTAGAAACATTAAATCCACATTCTCAAACGAAACCAGGTTTTTGCATGTAAATCAATCTATACAAGGCTTAACACAAAGCAGGCGTTGAAAAGGAGAGCTTTTCAAGCCGCGTTTCACAAACTGTCGAATCGAACATACATGCGATACGACAGAAACTGTATGGGCGAATAATATCGATCGAGGACATTTAGAGCTTTAAAATTTTTCGTTCCGTTAACGTTAATGAAAAATTATTTTTCGGTCTCTTTAAATCGCGTAAAAGCAAAAACTTGATATTTGGTTCAAGAGCTGTCATAGATTTTGAACTCCAAAAATATAGGTCGTAACGCTGGGAAAAATCAATTTCACGAAGTAATGGCGAAAAATAATTTTTCAAAAAGGTATTGTTAAGTGAGTAGTTGAGCGTAAAGTGTAGAATGGTGTGCGCACTAATCAATATCTTACTATAAAATACATTATATTGAATAATGTTCATATTTTTTTTTATTTTACATAGCAAAGGCTAACGCGAACCGTGAATCGATCGATGTCTCATATAACATATTTATTGTATGTTTGAAATGGTCACTTTACTTATAATTAAAAGGCGTCATGACTTATTCTAATGTTTAATTCATAAAAAATATTATAAATAAAAGCACGGTGATATGTTAGTAGTAGCAGAACAGCTAGATCGAAATTGTGCGTTCGCCTTCTGAAAACAAAATTCGATTCCATTGTAGCGATCATAAGGAACATCATCCCATGAATAAGACAGTCTTCTAAATTATTTATAGTGCTGAATGCCTGCAGCTTTTCAATTTAACGTTTTGATACTTCACATTAAAAATTCTGATACATGAAATATTGTTTGCTGTTAATTACTGATTGATAAATGCTCAATTACTGATTCATAACAGATCCTATGATGTATGTAGTAAAACATACACTACGTGACAGTGAAAATGAGTCACCAAGAAAGAGTGTGCAGAAAGTGATGGAAATCGACAAACAGAGAGAGACAGCAACGAACAATAAGTGATTTTTATTGCAACATGATGCACCTATACACTGAGCGATAACAGTAGGTTGTAGCAGTGGCGTAGGGCCCATTATGGCTGAACAGCTATGCCTCCCTTATTCAAAATTTAATTTAAATAATTATTTAAACATACTTTTACTTATTATAATTTTTAAATAACTTTGCAAATATTATGTATTATTTAGGAAATTGTTGCCTTCTATTGGCTTAAAGTAGCACATTTCAAAGTATTTTTCCCATTAAAACTCATATTTTAATGTTTCAGAAGCTGAAATTAACCAGCCTTCATGGTATATAAGGAGAAGCACGGCATTAAGACTACCCATTTGTTAAACTCCTCCCTAGCTGATTAAATAACGTAAGAACCCACTGGGTTGTAGGGCTACCGCAGACGGCGATACAGACAGCAACACGTCCAGGTACAGAGTCAATGAGCGTGCGGATGGTGTCCTGAGGGATGGCTACCCATTCCCTGTCAACCATTTGCTAGAGTACGTCTTTTAAATGCAGAGGTGGCAGAGTACGCAAGTAACGTCCAATCACGTCCCAGGCGTATTCGATTGGTGGGAGATCAGAGAAGACTGGTGGTCAGGGAATCACCCGAGTACCTTGCAGGGTATGTTGGTTAATACGTGCCGTGTGTGGTCGGGCGTTATCCCGATGGTAAATGGCATCGGGCACCCCTGAAGGAAGGGTAGTGTCACCGGCCGCAGTACCTCATCCACCTATCGTTGGGTCATCATAGTGCCCTCAACACGGACCAGAGGAGACCTGCTATCGCAGACGATGGCGCTCCAAACCATGAGTCGCGGTGTAGCGCTTCATAGATGCGGCCGAAATGGACCTGCCATCACATTTCAGTGTCAGACTCGTACATGACGACTATCATTGCTAAAACAGAAGCGTGACTCGTCTAAGAACACGACCCTGTGTCATTCCGCTGTCTACGTGGCTCTATCCCGATACCATTGCAAACGGAGTCGTCTGTGCTGTTGGGTCAATGGCAGTCTTCTTAACGGGCACCATGAGTGCAGGTGGTGGGCTACCAAACGACTGATAATGGTCTTGGTCGATATGTGAGCATCGAGGGTGTCCTGCACATGCTGCAAAAGGACGACGCAAGTGGTCTGCTGGGCCGCCAACGCTTATCAGTGGATGCATTGGTCTACGCATGCTGACGTCACTGTGGCCGTACCGGCATCCTTCAGACGTGACACATGCCCTTGTTCCAACCATTTTCGCTACAACAGGTGCACCATGAACGCGTGTAGGTGACTGTCCGCTAAGATTTGCCGTATGGCCCAACCTGCCTTTCTGAGTCCGATCACCACACCCCTCGTGAAACCATCTGTCTACTGGAACTGCCTAGGTTGGCGGCGGCCTTGCATTCGCTGCTACTACACGTTTCCTCTGAGACAAAAATATTGCAAAAGGATTTCCCTGGCAGACTGAGCGCCTATTGCCGATTCTGAAGGTTCCTTCCATTATATCTCACTCAACGTGAGAAGGACAGCTGAGCATTTTGCATCATTTACATAACTCGGTGAGCTGCGTCTACCCTGCAATTTGTATATTTTTCTGCATATTCCAGTAGTCGCTGGGGACCAGACCTGGAGAGTACGGTGGGTGAGGAAGCAATTCGAAGCGTAATTCATATAATTTTACCATCGTTTTCATAGATTTGTGACACGGGGCATGTCTTGTTGTTTTTGGTCCGGTGTGAACAAACGCGGCACTCACTTCGAAAGCAACTTACGCATTCTCAAATTTTCGTGTAAAATTGTAAACACACTAACTTCTGATATCATCAAGGTGTCAGCTATCTCACGCAACTTCACTTTACTGTCTTTCAAAACTATTTTGTGGACTTTTTTTATGTTTTCCGGAACAACTGCCGATTTCGGACGATCAGAGCGTCAAGCATCATCGGTGTTTGTACGACAGCGTTTAAATTCAGCATACCAGTCAATAATAGTTGATTTCCCCGGTGCAGAGTTTCCATAACGCCTGTCAAGCCACTGTTTGGCTTCAAAAGTATTTTTCCCCCATCAAAAAACAATGTTTAATTAACACACAAAATTCTTTTTTATCCATTGTTTTGAAAATTACAAAACTGGGGTCACTAAAATCACTGTAACCTGTAAACTAATTGTCAGAATGTCATGAAATTTTGACACGTATCGTTTGAAGGTTGGTACTATGCAGAAATCATACGAGTCTGTCAACAGTGTTGCCTTATATGTGTCAGACCGGAGGCTTATTGAGTGAAGTGTTATGTGCTTAACTGTAATAAGAATTTTATTCACCAGCCAAAAATAATTGAAAATGCAATTATGAAAGAATATGAAAATGTAATTGCAGAAATAGCACAAAAATCCTAATTGAATTATATTTAAATCCCGAGAGACAATTTTAGTAATTTATCTTAACTTCGTAAATATGGAAAAGCATTTTATAGAAACATATTTACAAATATTATTCTTCAGATAAATGTATTTTTGTTTGCAACGAGAAATGTAATTTAATCCTTCGAAACAATATTTGTTTTTCTGCATTAAACGTATTTATCGAAATTGAAGAAATATGTTTCAAATACAGCTAATAAAAGATTCAAATGATAATTGGTGTTACAGGCGTTTTATATTACAATATATTATTCAAGTGAATTGTTTAATGTCATATAGAATTTTGAAATATAAAAATATTTAGATCATTATAAAATAATTTGTTTTCTTTATAGTGTATCCAGTATTTTAATTAAAAATGAAATTATAAGCTAAAAGTGTTTAAAAATTTGAGGAATTATTTGACTGTAGGGGCGTCCTCCAAAGTTTGGAATGTACTACTATAGCATATACCAGAATTCATAGAACAGTTTCGTCCTTTTCATAAGATTGTCAGCACGACATAGCCGACATTTGTATTATTAATAAGAAAATTTGCTATATGCGGCAATTTTGTGAACCTCTATGGGATCTTATTAAGTCTCTGTAATACCAGGTAATTTGTTTTATATTGTTAAAAAAAATTAAATTCATTAATTATATGATCTACTAATTATATAATCTACTAATTTTAAACTCAAGTATAATTTAATTTTGGTACAGATAAAAGAAAAGTGCAACCTTATTTGGAAGGGGCTCTCAAAAATCGTAAATAAATTAAATAAAAGCAATATATTTTGCTATTAAACTAATGTTTGATTTTGTTACTTTCATAACATACACTCTTGACATGCCAGTATAGTGCCAGAATACTGAATAGTTTATGAGTGAAATTCACATTTCACAAAATTTCTAGATTTAGGGTGCTTTATAATGACTCCCAAATATTCAAATGATGTCCTGCAACCATTTTTATTATCTGAAAGTCTGTGTTGATTTACTATGGTGACACATTTGGCTAAAAATCGTCAACTGGGCGACTTTCAGTGAGTTTTGGCAACTTTTTAGACTTTTACTGTTTGGATGAGAATTTCTCGAGTTATGTGTTTATTTTATTTTTTTTACAAAACTTTTTATGTGAGGTACATAAGCGTGTCATCTTTTAATTGGAATGAATTAGCGTGAAACATGTCAGACTGATTTGTTAATACGTGTGTTTTGAGAATGTAATCCTTTGCGTCGTGAATAAGTTTAGCATTAAATGACACAGGCTTTAAAAAATATAAACTTACTTAATGCTTTATTTGTTTAAGAATCAAACCATTCAAAATCAAACCCAAAATCAAACCCGTTGACTCCCCGAACATTCTGGGGAGGAACAGATTAAAAAATGGTTGTAATTAAATGTAAAATGTGCTGTCGTGTTAAAAAAATATAATTAGTTGATCTGTAGGTCAAGTTCCTACATTTAAAAACAGAATTTTGGTAATAGAAGAGTAGATTCAGATAACATGATGGGGACATTTTAATTGCCAATGATCGTCATTCAAATTTGTAGGCGTTTTCGAGCTAATTAATAAGTTTGACAAACCTTTCATTTTTAAAGAATTATTATGAAAGTCTTCTGATTAGAATCCTCAAACCATATCTTGATGACTATAAATTCCATAATTAAAGAAATGGTTATAATTTAAATTTTAATACATTCTTGAGTTAGTCAAAAATAGTAGACAAATCGTTGGCTTGAGTCTTTTCGTTTAAGATAAAAGTTATGCTATTCTGCTAAGTAGATTTCGAGTAGACTTTGAAAACAGCTAGAAATTCTCATAGTCGATTGCGTTTTCGAGTTAATCAATACATTAAAAAAAGTATGTAGGTTTAGATTCTGTGTTTAGAAACCGACCGACTAGATGCCGCAAACAATATTTGGGGGTATAAATTTTATATTTAAGAAAATAGACATGATTCGAATAGAAATGTGCGCTCGTGTTAGTTAAAGGTATTGTGAAAACATCTAGATCGAAGCTCTTCATTTAAGAAATTCATTCTAAAAATTGTTGGACGAATAGATTCCACGAACATTCTTGAGACAGATATGAATTCTATGTTCATGAATATAGTCACGAATTGAAAGGTGCCCTTGAGATTGCAAAAATTATTATTGAAAATATCTTGGTTGAAGCGCTTGGTAGGTCAAGAATTGTGGAAATGGGTGGTCGAGTAGATTTCACGAACACTCTTTAGACAGATATAAATTCTAAGCTCAAGAAAATAGTCTAATTAGAGTTGGAACGTGTTCTAGAGTTAATTAAATATATTGTGAAATTTGAAGCACTTCGTTTAAAAAAAGAATAATGAAAATCGACGACTGTGTAAATTACGCGAACAATCTTGAGGCAGATATAAATACTATGTATAAAAAACGGTTCATAATTTGAATATGGTTGCGAGTTAGTTTTTTGGGGCAAATATGTAGGTCAAGACCCTTTGTTCTAAAAATAATTATACAAAGCGGTCGAGCAATTTCGGAACAGAGTCCAAATACGTTTTGGTAACATAATTTCACCCATACTTAATTATGTAGATAAGGTATCCATATTCAATTTATATCTGTAAAAAAGTAATTGTATTGCGTATCTTAAGAAAGTAATCGTTTCCAACCTAAAAGTTAAACAAGAATGATCAATCATGCATAAAGCATTGGTTATGAAACACTTCCCAATTGCAATGCAATTTTATTTACACATCTCTAAAATGTGGTGCATTCAGCGGTGCCATTTTTTAAATTATCACAGTACTACCATAATTTATTTTACTTAAAAACATAAAAGGATGGAGGTAAAAGTACTTTCTAACTCTATGTTTAAAACTTCATCGAAAAAAGGTCAATGCCATAAAATAGTATGCTTCGCTATATAAAATCAATGGATATTTCATTCCCATCACGAATATTCCAAACTCCAGAGCTAAATAATTTGGCGATAAGGAAATTCAACAAATCTTATACAACTCATCTGCATCCTTTAAAATTAGGCTTCGTAATAAAAATTATCAAAGTTTGATGATCATTTAAACTGAAAAATATTGTAATTGTGTTGACACATAATATAGATGCCCAGAAAATACGCAAAAAATAAAGCGGTTTTAGGACGGATGGAACACTAAATATAAATTTAAAATAACTTTAAAAATCACGATATTTACTCTGGAAAAAAAAGTGGTTGCCCTATTTTATTTTGAAGTGGGTCACGTAATCATATAATATGAGTGTAATTATTATTTTAATGTTTATTTAAAAAACTGCCGAACATATTTTGCTCAAATTTTTGTTATATATTTTATGGGTTAATTTGAATATTTACTAAAATTTTAAAGCAATTTGCGAATTTTAACTTCGCATAAAAATGTTTGCAAAATGCGGTCCCAAGGTTCAATGTATTTCACTTTTTCAACTCGGATTCAATCCACAACTAATTGAATGATATTATTCTTTTACATTCCCATATGTCCCACAGACTGTCTGAATAATATACTAAAATTTCATTTGGATAAAGTCATTTTTACAGCAGTTATCGTGCGAATGAACAGACAAACAGACAGAATGACCAAAGTCATAAACACTTTTCAATTATGCTGGAAAGTGTTGAAAAATAAAGAAATAAAGAAAAAGAAGCCTTGGAGGAAGAAGTGCGCCTGTTAGAAGTGCATTTGCCTTCTCTGGTACGAATGGTCTGTGTCATTTATCTTGAAGAACGCTTAATTTGAAAACGGTGGATATGTTTATACAGCCGTTCAACATTTCATATGTATAACAACATTTTATTTTATTGCTTTTCTCCACATATTAATTTGTCAGGTAATTATCGGAGTGAATTTTTATATACGTAATGAAATATATCCATCTGATTAAAAAAATATAAAAATGTGTGACGCGAAAAAATAGGATTTGTTCAATAAACTTTATTTTACTTTTCGAGTGGAATTTCGCTGAATAATGCAAGTTTTTGGAATTCAATACTTTTAAACTTAAAAAATTTAAGATATATATACGAAATTTTACGCTTCGGATTCAAGGAATCCATATTTATGTACGTATTTTTAAACTATTCAGTATTAAATTATTTTAAAAGGTTATTTTTCTAACGTGGAACGGTATGTCACGTTTCTTTTTGTTACAAATAATGAATTAAATAGAATCGTCTGCTTGATTTATTTTTGCATACGGTCAGTGGCAATGACTTTTTTCTGATGTTTTTGACATCGCCATTTTACTCATTTGATAGAAGTATTGGGGCGATTTGTATTATTTGTTAGTATTGTGTCAAATTCCGATTTCAATTGTTTTATGATCGACTTATAGTTTAACTTTGTGAACGATTCATCGCTTTAAGTTGTTACCCAGGTATGTAGTCTTTCGTTTTTGTACAGGTTAAACATACATTTAGAATACAGCTAAAAGGAATATCCTATTTCATTAACCGTTTGATTAATCGATAAAATATATTATGGAATTGTAATAGATCAGCAAATTGGAATGTGGCAGATTAAAGAATGAGGCCATAGATTAGATAATCCTGATTGACATGTTATATTTCAAATGTTAGAATCATTTTGATCGAATAACTTTCATTAAGATCTGCTTCAGGAATTTGTCAGAATAAAAATGTTTTTACTAGAATAATTAGATATATTTATTCTTAATATAAAAGGTACATAATAGACTTTTTTTTAGTATACGAATGCTGATATGATGAGCAATGAATTGATTAATAATTTTTAGTATATTTTAGAGTTCAAATTTTATCGAATCTCAATCAAGCAGTAGATATTTTACCTGAAATCGTGAATTTTTTTTAGGAAATTGCATTACTAAATAGTAATTAAAAATGGTATTTGTAATGTTTACTATGCGTAATTTCAATCAGAAAAATATATGAATTTTAAACTGCTGCGATATATATTCTTTAAGGGGAGTAAGACGTGATAAATATTCAAAAAATTCATTTTTTGTTTAGTAGCTCATAGAATAAAATAACTCTTAATGATAAATAAAGATATATATAATATTCTTTGTGCCTCTGTTATAATATTTTACGTAACCTTCATTTAATGAAAAGTAAAAAATGGCAGCTGAAATATATCTAAACAAGCATCATGCCCGTTTTCAAAGACCGTTTTCTCAATGTTTATTTTAATTTGATATGCTTTATATGAAATTTATATCATCCATATTCGTAAAATTTTGAAAAAACATAATATTTATAATAGTGAATCAAAACTTTTCTATTTAAATTGCTTGGTATCTTTTAATAAGAATTTGGAAAATGTGACTGTGGTTGATGCGGAATAATTTTCGAACTCGTATATACACTGTTTATGTTCACTAGAAGCACAATCATATGTTTTATGCTCTTACAAAATTGTATGAATATATATGCTACAGAATGGACAGAAAGTGTAACAAATTGGGAAAATTACCTTTTGAGAAATCTCTCTCTGATAGAATGATGCCGCTTGTTGTTTACACCTCTAAGCTAAACATTTTTATTTCTTATGAGATAAAAGGTGCAATTATATATTTTGTAACAAGCATAAGTTATTTTATTTTTAAGCTACTAAATGAGAATTTTATTTTTTATAACATCACACACGTTTAACATCAGACACTGAAACGAAGCTGGATATTGGACTCATTATTAATTTAATTACAGCAATGGATGTTATAATACCTCCTTTTATGTTGCGGTTACACTGATAATGATTGAGTGTTGCATTTAAGTGCAGTCGATATCCTACGAATATATCCCACGGTTTCATAAATTATTTACGGTCAGAATGTCCGCTGGGCTCATTAGTTGAATTGAAATTAGGTGTATTCGGATTTTTAAAAACACTAAAATTAGTGTGAGCCCAGGCCGCCCGACTCACCCGAGGTTATGAGCAGCAAATTGAGCGGCCGTTAGTTAGTGTGACTAAAATACTACAAAAATAATTGAGTGGAACCTAAATAAATCGATCCAATTGAAACTACGAAAACATATTAAAGTTTCTATTTTCACAGTTATTGGGGGGGGGGAGGGGTAAAAACAGCTAGGTTTCCGTTTTTCTTAGTTTCCCAGAAAGAAATGAACAAGCATTTCTGAAGAAGTGAAGACACACCATCTTAACTTAAATATAGGAAAAATAGTTTGGATTCTTGAATGATTAAAAATATAAAGGGGTGCTAAAATAAATACTGTGGGACAATTACAACGCCATAAAGTATTCGAGTGTGATATCAACAATTTAGCATCGTTGAGATTGAAAGAAAAATACTATGTTTTAGTTTTCAAGTTACTGATGGGAGAAGGGTGGTACAAAAATTAGTTTTCGTTTTTATAATTATGGATAAGAGTGAATGAACGGAAAATTATGGAAGAAATATCCAAGACCTATCAGTTGAACCTAAATATTTGAAAATACTTGTAAGCTTAAAAATGATTATGATAGAGTGTATAGTGTCTAAAGATTCAAATCCAATAATTCAGACTGTACTATTTTTGTAAATAATTAAGAATATATATTAACTTAGAATTTTTGAATAGATAAATAGCAATAATAGATCTGTTGCTTTTTTGAGGACAAACGGCATATTTTTAAGCCGGAAATTTACTATTTTGCTATTCGTACATGAGTTCATAGATGCATAAAAATACACGTAATTTAATGGTATATAGACGATACATGCCCACGCATGCGCACACAACAAAATTATCCCTATAATTATCGTGTATATGTAAGTAAAGTACCATATACTCACTTTAATATTCTAAATATTTCTTTTCAATCTTTTGATAGGCAGAGTAAATCTGTTTATTAAAAGTGAAAATATTTATCAAATGATAAGCAAAATAGCTTTAAAGTTTGAAGAAGGAAAATATTTTCCCAAAATCTTGAAATATTTTTCTTTCATCTCCTTGAAATCTAAGCCTTGTGATCTTTATTACTTTTCATCCTTGCGTAGAAGTGAAATCGGTTAAGTGAAAAGCAAAATATGCAGTTCTTTCATGTATTTATAAAAATAATATCACAAGAAAGAATAAAATCTTCCTTTGAAAATAGCCACTTATTACAAGTAGGAATTGGACGTTTCATTTAAAAAATAATTCATATTTTTTCAAATATATGAAACAGTTTATAAAGCTATTAATTCCAATTAGTTAATGTTATTTACTCATTCGTAAGAAGGGGGAGGGTTAACAAGTACGAGTGTTTAAATATCGCAACGAATAAAAATAAGTTGTTTCCTTTTTGTTCGCTGTTATTCAAATACACGTAAATATAGTTTCCACCTTCGTCACAATCTCCAAACAAATTGTGGACTAGCAGCATACCCGTTCTTCGTACGGAGTATATAATATAAAGAAACTTATAATTCGCAATCATGTGCAAATTCTGTTAAAATATTAAATGTATTGCTCCTAAAGAGAAGTTTAAGAATATCTGTTCTCACTATGCAAAATTATCTTCACGGGCAGATCTGAAGAATAAAACATCCTGGTCCCTTTTGTAAGCAAATTTACAAAAATAAAAGGAATTGAATCAATATATTCAACTCCGTACTACTTATATTGTCGCAGAATAGAAAATATGCCAGTGTGTTAGTAGAAGATTATATGTATTACAATATGAGTCTCAAAATGCTCTGCCAAAATAAAAGAGATGACGTAATAAATTGAAAAAAACAACAATACCGGTACTCTTTATACCAGAAGGTCGTAGGTCGTAATGATTCCAATATATGCCAATATATATCAAAACATATGCCAATATAGCTGTACTACTTATATGCTCGTAGATTAGAATATATACCCGTATATCTGTAGAAGATTACTCGTACAACGTACAATATATGAGTTTAAAAATTTTTTGTCATAATGAAACAATTGCATAATAACTTCAAAATATCCAGAATCCCTCAATCAATAATCTCCGAAAATATCAATAATAATAACATTTAAACCTGAAGACTGTAATTGATAGTATCCAGTCAAAAATGCTATAAGAAAAATCGAATCGTTCTTTTCTAAAATATATTTTTATATCCATTTAGTTATTATTCAAATCGAAAAAATAATAATTAAAATTAACAGACAGATTTAATTTAATTGCGTTTCTGAGCAACATGATATAAGATAGAATCTTCCTCATAAACTGCGAAATTAAATAACCGTTTTGATTTCTTTATAATTTTTATTGTTCAGTAAAAGTTTGTGAGAAATAAACCATGGAGATAGATTTCCCATTTAAATCTTGTTTCAAACAATTCATGTTTTCAGAAAATGACTAATTAGCGCAAAAAATCTTCCATCAAACTCAGAGATAAAGTTTTAATTTACTTTCAAACGATTTTCATGCTTTTCTTTTGGATAAATCACGGAATTAGAGAGTACAACTCCTAGGAAAAAGTTTCGTTTTTCATTAATATCTCGACAACCCCTAGTCTTAGATACTCGAAACTTGGGCCAAATTTATGAGGCGCTGTGTCAAGGCTATCCACAAAATTTCATCAAATTTGGTTCAGCAGTTCTTCCGTGATGATGAGAGAAACGAAAATTTTGTTTTTTATTAATATCTCGAGAACCACTGATCGTAGAAACTCAAAAAATAGACTAAATTTTAAGTGGGACTATTTCCCGGCTACCCACAAAATTTCATCAAATTCGGTTCTCCCGTGAGGACGGGACAAACAGACGGACAGACAGACCGATTTTCAATGTTATTTATTTTGAATACTTTTTCTAATACATATAATGACATAAATCATGACTATACAATGGACCTTTGTATGTACTAATTATAACATCTTGGTAAACTTGCCATTGGGGACAGAACCCAAGGAGAAAACACATTGATATCACTATTATGTAATTACATTATAACATTATGTGAAAGTCCTAGTACAGTTGCTTGCCCTTATCGACCCATTTCGCAACCTTGCTGACCTATTTAGCGAAATATTACGTAACTGGCGTTTTTAAGCGAGTTTAAGAATCTACTAGAATATTCTCAATTGGTTAATAACTTTTCAAGATGCTCCCATTGTATAGAGATTTCTAGGGAGTGTATATAAAGGCACCCTCGTGGATGGGATGGTAGCTGACATAATGCGAGTCAAATTAAATTGTGAGATACGTCAGTATTTTGAGAACAAAATCAGGCTGTTTCGTGAATGAGTGGGGGATTTAATGGTGGCTTTATTGTGCCTGACAGCTTTTTAGTAATCTAATAAGATAGCTACAGAGTTATTGGCCAAAGTTATTGTCCCTGATAGAGTTATTGGTCAGAGTCGTTGTCTCTGATTGCTCTTGTTGGTGCTTTTGAATGAAAGCGTTATTTATACAGAAATTTGGTCTCAGCTTTGCATCTTGAAAATACACCTCCGATTTTAAAGGACACGTCGTAAAGCCATCTTTTTCCTTAAAGAAAAATAATGAAAACTTTTATTTCTCCGGATCTCCTATAAATAGAGCTCATATGATGATTGATTTGGATTCAACATCCAATTCCGGAGGCAGTAGGGTGAATTTACAAAGAATTCCCACTTCCGATTTTTTTTCCATTTCTTGTTCAAAAATTTTCAATTTACTTCAAACGGCTATAACTAAATATTGGTTTAGAAAATAATTGGTATAGATTCAGCATCAAATGTTCGAGAATGTAGGATAGTTCCCTAAGCATCTTCATTTCGGATTTATTTTCACTTCCGGTTAAAGTAACTTTTATCAAACATCTGTTTATAAGAACTGGTTATAAATAGAATTTATATGCTGATTGATATGGATTCAGCATCAAATTCTGAAGAGGGTGAAAATACTTACTAAAGAATTTTACTTCCAGTGCTGGAAATGTTACTTCCGATTTAAAATGCATATTTTACTTGAATATATATTTCTCGGAATCTGCTTAAAATACCAGTTTAAAAAATCTGTTGTGGACAGCACATGACTTTCCTTATATAATGCAATGAATTTACTGCGTTTACAGTTAAAAAAATGTTATTCATAGAGTAGATACATATATTCTTTCCAAGATATTGAATTTTCTTCAATTAGACGTCATTTTTATTGATGTAGCGTCATTTTTATCCATTTGGCGAGATTTTCGTTCATTTGACAACATTTACAAAAGTCATCAAGTTGGCGACATTCCGCCAAATTCGTCGCCAAAATCTGGCCAAGCGTTATGGATGGAGAAATAAGTTATTCTTACAGCAGATAAATGACTATTGCCGTTCAAATACAAAAGTATTACTCAAAGTATCTTTTCTCGTGAACGAGTTAGATCCACGAGAATAATATCACCTAATTTATCGCATGATATTACATATGAAAAGTGAACATGTTTTTTAAGAGTTAATATTTTTTTATTTTACTTGATTTTTTGATAACTTTATTTAAAAATGTGCAATGTCTCGAAAGAGGTTAATGACCATTCTACAGTTTATGTTAATCGTTTTCTAAGGAAAAATTACGTAAAAAATGTCTATTTGCGTCACTTTATTAAAAGTTTTTATTTTTTGATGATTTTTTCAAAATTTTACTGGAAAATTTAGGGGGGGTTCTGAACATTCGATTGTGTTTAAAAACAATAGGCTTCCTGTATTCACGGATTGTGATTTTTGCACCCAATTTCAATCGAATCACTCCATTCGTTCGTGAGATATCGTCTCCACAGACTCACTGACACACACACACACACAGACATCACCTCAAAAATGTTCGTTTCGTGATCAGGGATGCTTGAAACGTGCTATCCCGTCGAAAACTCGAATTCTAATTTTCGACCCCGATATAACCGAATTTCATAAAATTTGATAGAAAAGTCACTTGAGTGAGACCCTGGTGCTGATTAGCTTTTGGAAGGATTCGCAAAAACAGAACCCACATTTTTTTGCGAAATGGCCAGTAAAAATTCCATATATCCACTCTCGCTAAATTACTAATTGACGAAATTTCACAAAATTTGGTAGATAAGTTATTTGTAGGATGCTTTGGTGCTGATTAGATTTTGGTACGATTCGGAAAAGAACAACCTGCCTTTTTTACGAAATGGCCCACAAAAATGTTTCATGTATCCACCCTAACGAAAATACTAATTGACTAAATTTCACAAAATTTGGGTAGATACGTTTCTTGTGGTACACTTTGGTGCTGATTCGATTTTGGTGCGATTCGGAAAAGAACAACCTGCCTTTTGTTATGAAATGGCCCTCAAAAATCGCCAAAATCTAAAAAAAAAAGTCTACGTATGCTGAAATGTATCAATTAAATTCTTGTTTTATACGCAATTTTTGATGAGGAAAATAATATAACACACTCCATTATACTTTAGGACTCACCGTTCTCAAGATATTTTAGATTTCTTGTATTTTTGTTACTTCGATTGCGGGAAAATGTCCAATTACCAAATAAAAACAAAAATTGAATTAAAAATGCAAATTTAGTGTTATTTGTTGCAATTAAACTCAATCTAATGAATTATTAAAGAAATAAAGAAAATATGAATTTGAGTCCGCAGGGAAAGTCAAGTGCTGCCCACTTCAGATTTTTACTTTCCCTGCAATAAGGTAATGTATAGGGAAATTACTGGAATCATGCCGAAAATCACACTTCGAGTTTTCGACGGATCTATACGTTTTGAGACCTCTTGAATACGAAAAATCCATTTTAGCGTGACGTCAATGTGTGTGTCTGTGCAACTTATCTATCCATTCTGACTCAAAAATTAATGGACGGAATTTCATAAAATTCGGTAGGTAAGTCACTTGGGTGTGACCCTGGTGCTGATTAGTTTTTAGTATAAATCGGGATAAAAGAACCCGCCTTTTTTTCCGAAATGTTCCGCAAAAATTGTCTGTATCCATTCTAGCTGAAAAAGTAATGGACCGAATTTCACAAAATTCGGTATATAAGTCGCTTGTGGGTTACCCTGGTGCTGATTAGATTTTGGAACGATTCGGAAAACAATAATCTGCCTTTTGTGCAAAATGGCACACAAAAATATTCAGAATCTAAAATAAAAATCTATATATGCTCAAATATATCCATTAAATGCTTGTTTTATACGTAATGTTTAATGAGGAAAAGAATAAGACCAAAACCAAACCCCATTACACTTGGACTAGCCGTTCTCGTGATATTTTAGTTTTTTTTTTCGCATTTTATTCTACGCCACCTTTGAAAGTAAATCCAGTTACTTAATGAGAACGAAAATTGAATTAAAAGTGAATTAAATTTAATTAAAATAAAGCGAACATGGATATAAGTCTGCAGAGAAAGTCATATGCTGTCCACATCAGATTTTTTCATGTTAGATATGTACTAGAGGTAGAAATAACGGAAACACAAATTTCAAATAATGCGATAGTTCTATGCTATCTATATATATAAAGAAAAAAAGTATGCATGTATGTATGATCCAACATCACGGAAGAACGGCTGAACCAAATTTGATGAAATTTGGTGAGTAGTCTTGAAATAGCCCCACTTAAAATTTAGTCCATGTTTCGAGTTTTTAACATCAGGGTTTGTCGTGATATTAATGAAAAACTAAATTTTCGTTTATCTCATCATCACGGGAGAATAGCTCCACTGAATTGAATGAAATTTTGTGTGTAACTTTGAAATAGCCCTTTATAAATTTAGTCTAAGTGTCGAGTTTCTAAGACCAAGAGTTGTCGAGATATTAATGGAAAACGAAACTTTTTTCTAGGAATTCTACTCTCTAACTCTATGATTCCCAACTAAAAAGGTTGGAAATTGTTGGTTTAAAACGTGAAAGTCAACTATATATTTTGTGGGAATTTATTGAACATATGTCACTTCTGAAAATCGCAGGTTTGAAATATGAATTTAAATGGAAACTATATCACCTTGGTTTATTTTTTGCAGGCTTACTCAACAAATTTCATTAATTTGAATAGTAAATAAATTAATATAAAAATATCTATCTAAAGAAGAAAAGTACGCATGTATGGTACTTTTCTTAATATCTATAAGAAGAAGTATGGTACGCATGTATGGTACTTGTATGAAAAGTACGCATGTATGTCCAATGGATCGGATTGGCCAAAGACTGGCCAATCAGATCCATTTTTTTCTTACATAATCCAACGAATGTACATCTTTCACAGTGAAAAAAGAATGTACACGATTTACGGCCCTATATGTTCCGGTGTGTAAATTTTATTAGAATTTTGCATCGTAAATCCCGAGCAACGCCGAGTATTCGCTGCTATTAATGTACATGAGTCTGTCGTCGCGTACTTAGAATTCTCATTTAAACACGTATCTCTCTATTTGCGCATTGTTAGATTGTCAATAGTTAGAATGTGTGTATGTGTTTCAATGATTTCATAACATGTATAATGATTACTAAATTCTGTTTACATAAATGTATTTAATAAGCATTGCTTTAAGAATTGTGGAGATAATTTGAGTTGTACTGTATTTACCCATTCTAGAGTAAGCATCTACTTATTGCAGAGTAAATAAGATTTCAAACCCGCATGCGTGAGGTAATTCACATCGGATACTGTATAAAATCAATTATTCTGTCTTTTGAAATACGATGAATTTGAGGAGTAATTTAATTGTATAACAGTAATATTTACTTTCTCATGTTATTGTATAAAACAATGGTCGCTAAACTAGTTTGATCGCGTACTTTTAAGATCTACAATTACGAGATTATTTTATTTTGATGTTTGTTCTAAATGGCTGTAGGTTCTATTAAGAAGACTCCGTTTTAAAATGGCTCAAGAATATGTTTTGTACTAAACGGGTGATCTTTATTCATACAATCATAATACTATTATGTTCATGATGTAATTGAAAAATAAAAGTCTTATTTTTGCTATCAATATAAAACTTGTCTTAAGTTAACAAAAAAAAAAGAAAAAAAAGAGAGAAGAAATATATTACATTTTCTCGGTATACCTCTATATCTAATCTCGCATACACGTTGACTTTGTCCGCACCTCACCTTGGAGAACTCTAGTATAAAGAAAATGTTGTTTATTCGAAAATTTTCAAATTCAAGATTTCGTCGGATAAGTTTTTAGATCCTATGAACAGATGTTTAACAGTTTTGGAAATATATGAGTTTCGGATGTGTGAACGAGAACTGAAGAATTAATTCATCTTCCGCTATTCAGTCATGTGTTCCAATTTCAAACTTAGTCTTTTTAATTTCAAAATATATTTATCCTCATTGCTCAATGTATAGTCGCCCCCCCCCTCCACACGAAAAACCTGAACACCGCTATTTATGCCGGCACCTTGGATCGTAAAGTGAAATCAAATGTACCATTTCACTCGTAATAATGTTTTGCGATAGTATTGCTTATAAATGAGTAACCATTTCGCATAAGAGGTCATCTTCATAGTTAATCTTTGCTCCAACTCGAATATCTTAAAGGGCAATACACACTTTTGACAGCAGATTCTGATTCTATGACTCAAAGCACCCTGAGGGCACTCAAGTATGTGGATATAATAAATAT
Source organism: Amaurobius ferox (assembly GCA_951213105.1). Lineage (NCBI taxonomy): Eukaryota > Metazoa > Arthropoda > Arachnida > Araneae > Amaurobiidae > Amaurobius > Amaurobius ferox. Next base: position 136,375,829 of record OX578148.1, read on the forward strand.
TATTTAATATTGACATGTAAAGAACCTTGCTGTCACAACCAGGAATCGATTCCTGAATCTTCTAACTCGCCAACCGGCGCTCTACCTTTGAGCTACTGGGACAAAAATTGCAAGCTCTTATAGTCCAAGTGGAGCGCTTATTCTCCACTCACTGATGTCAGATTGGCGTGCAACTGACAATCTGTTTGACCACCTCCTGCTATTTTTACCTCAGGTTAGCCTCCTGTTACTACTATTTACCCAGATTAGTATCCTCTGTGTTCATTATCCTCTTAATTTGAGATCGACGCTTCATCTGCCAGAGTCCACTGAATCTGTACTAGACGTACTAGGTTCACTTTCACACCTTCGATATCTTTAGACTAACCTACAGGGTTGATTTATTCTTGAGAAATTGTAAAGAGCTTTGCTTTCCCAACCGGGAAGCGAACCCTGGATCTCCGAACTGGCCAGCTGACTCTCTACCGTTGAGCTACTGGGACGAAATTGCAAGCTCTTATTATCGAAGTGGACTCTACAAACATATTGATGGATAAAAATGCCATGTACGTCGTCCTGAAATTCACGGACTCTGTACCCCCACACATTTTTGTTAATGTGTTTTTATAAAGAACCATATCAAAGAAACAGAAAATGTATCACTGCAGAGTATGCGTTACTTTTTGGTTACTCCCTTAAATATGAAGATTGACTCTGACTAGAGTTTTGAGTGTACTCCCTTATTTACTGTTAAATATAAATTTGCGTGTGATTTTAACATAATGCAGACATGGGAACTATTACGGTCACATAAAAAATGTGGTGTCACATAAAAAATGTCTGAGCATAAAGACGCTCCCCTTATGAAAATGAGATGAACATTTATTTATATTATTTGTTTGTATTGTTTATATTTGTACATTCACGGACAATGAAAGTTGCTCACCAAGAAGAAAACATGGTACAATCGCGAAATGGTGTAAATAGCTAGAGATGTATGAAATGGTGTAAATGACGTAAATTGCATGAAATGATGTAAATAGCATGAAATGATGTAAATAGCATGAAATGATGTAAATAGCATGAAATGATGTAAATAGCATGAAATGATGTAAATAGCATGACCGTACATCCGTGAGTGGCGCTGCAAGCATGAGACAGGGACCCTATAAACCGACGTGTAGTCGACGACCCATCAGTGCGAGAAGCTTTGGCCGACGCAAGCACGAGTACGGAGTGTAAAGAATGGTGGGTAGATGGCGGAAACGTCGATATACGCAACTGGCTGATTTCGAGAGAGGCCTGATCGTCGGGCTGAAAACCGCAGAGTGGTCAGCGCGCCGGATAGTCCGTCACGTGGATTGTTCGGACTATACCGTCCGACGGTGTTGGGAGCAGTGGTCACGGGACGCCACCCAGACACAGAGGACGGGCTCTTTCCGGAGGATCGAGCAGGCATACCACGAGTAGAGAGGATCGAATGATTGTGTGGTAGGCACGTATAGAGTAAGGTGCTGTAAAGAAACTTTTTTTGGAAATTCATTTTAGCTGGGTATGGAAAAGTTGCCTTTTGGCACAAGATAAACTGTAGTAAAAGCATTTTGCCCTAGGTTAATATTTAGATCTGCCTCAAGGCACTTGAAAATTTGGGTTTTTCGACCATTTCGCAATTTTCGGCGTAAAAGTTAATAATTTCTTATCTTTGCAAATTCATGTTGGCTGGGTATGCAAAAGTTGCCTTTTAGTACAAGGCAAATTGTCGTAAAAGCATTTTGCACTAGGTTAATATTTAGGTCTGCCCCAAGGCACTTGGGCCGATGATCAGCGTGCCCGGATGTGGAGATCCTCTGCAGAACGATAATCCCAACCTAGTTATTGAGCGCCACACGAGCCCCACTGCAGGCATCATGGGTCAAGGAGCCATAGCCTACAACAGCCGATCCACTCTAATAATGTTACCTGGAACATTGACTGGCCAGCAGGTACGTAGATGAGATTCTACGGCCCTATGTGCCCCCATTCGTTGCTGGGATTCCAGTTGCGCCATTCCAGCAGGGTATAGCCCGGTCGCACACGGCTAGGGTCACCCAGCCCTGCCTGAGACATGTTCAGACACTTCCATGGCCTGCCCACTCCCCAGACCTGTCCCCTATCGAGCATGTGTGGGATCAGTTGAAACGCCAGCTGGCTCGTTGCCGCAATCTTCGGGATTTGTAGCGTAAAGTCCAGCAGGCGTGGATTCGTCTGCCGTAGAACAACATCAGGCATCTATTCGACACCATGCCGGACCATATTGATACTTGTATCGCAGCACGAGGCGATGCGACACGCTATTGGGGATGACCGGACTGTGTGCCACAGCTCCGTCTGTAGTTGTTCTGCTGCGCTGCTTTTGTGATCATGTATATCATTCATCTGTATCCCTCCATCAATGAAATGTCAGGTCCATCCTATGCTTCCTTCTTGGTGCGCAACTTTCATTGTCTATCAGTGTATATATTAGCATTTGTTTATATTAGAGATTGTTACGGGTGTAATGACTATTTTGGGTTTTGCTATACAATCTAAGTAGTCGAAAAGAAGCGGTGTTCTGATTTTTTCTTTTGTGGGGAAAGGGGGGAGTAACTGTGATCCACTGTACGTTTTGTTAAGGGCTTTAGTGTGTCATAAATGAACGGACAAACCATAGCAATTTATTTACGACACCATTACTATAAGACCTTCCAAAGGAGTTTTGTAGTAGGTATATAGTAAGGAGGGACTGGTATAGTACTTGTTTCATTACGGGTTGTATAATAATTGACAAAATTGATTGGAAGAAGTGTGTCGAAAAAAAAAACATATTTTAATAAAATTAAAAAATGAAATGGTAAACAAACAAATTTGAGTTTATAGAAAAATTCATCTGTTGTCCTCATATATTTGGGAACTTAACATTTTTATTAAATTGATGAATAGCAAAATAAAATATAAATGTACTTCAGGTAGAATTACCCAGATAGTCTAAAATATAAAGCATTACATAAAACATGTCTGTTCAAGCAGAAATAATTTACCAAACATTTTACGTAGAATATTTATAGAAAAATCTGACAAATATTTTATTTTCTACAAACTAAAAGGTGTATGATTTTTAATAAATTTGTACATTTGTTTAGGCAACATATAAATGCTTCCTCTTTTGTAAAAAACATGGGCAATACTAAAATAAGACTAATACTAAAATAACATTCTAGTATGTAACATAAAATTAATCACTATGAGAAAATAAAATATTTTATAACCATGGTCGATAGCGAGTTATAACATGTTTAGGGCTGTCAGTGATTTTTTCTCAGTTTCAAACCAAATTGACAGTTAATGATAAAATTAATATTAAGAGACACAATTTTAAGTAAAATCTCAGCCCTGCAGTTATAAGTTCTGACAGCGCATCACTTTGGAGTCTTTCATAACTTGTTTTTTAATCTTGCAAATAAATAAAAATTTTATTAATTATTAATTTATTTCTCAAAGCAATGTAAAATTTCATGAAAGCCGGAGAATTTTTTCTTTAGTTTCTGCTACCGGATATTGCTACTCAGATATTGCTTCAAAATTATATTTTCTTATCAAAAGTTAGTAAAAACTTTATGTTCTTCAACATCTCCAATTCAAATTATCTTGTCAAAGGCGATAATACGCTATTAATGATAGAAAATGTATTGATTCAAGCATTATTAATAGTAGTTGATGTAGTCATTCGAGCTTGCGAATGCTTAAATGCGAGAGCAGCTCCTTCTTTCTTAGCAATCATTTAGGTCTAAAATATATTTCGGATGATTATATCTCCGAACCCAATAGATAAAAATATAAACAATATATATATACTTGTTTTGTTGGAAATATGAAGACAATATTCAAGACAATATTCTGAAATCATTATTTAGAAGTAAAAATTTACTTAAAAAAAATAACTATAGCAATACAAAGAATTTCGCAAGAAAAATGATATCTGTATTTGGAAGCAGTTATCAGAAGTTATTCTCTAGGATAAAACACATAAAATCCAAAAATCGCCAGATTTGAAAAATCGAAAGTGTGTTTCAAATTCGACACTAAATATGGGCCGGCCATTCATTAAATTGCTCTAAGTCCTTGGACGAGCCGAATGGTCTGGGCTTTCGACACTAAATATGGGAAAGAACATTCATACATACACACATTAGACATCTGTTAATATGTATCTTTTTATGTTCCATTGTTTCCTAACGGAAAAATTAGTTACATGGTAATTGGTGTATATATTCTGCATATGTATCTACTTTTGCTTATTCTCTATCATTCCCTCTCCTTAAGAAGATAAACTTGAATTAAAATTATGGATATACAATATATATGAGTTACAACTTATCTCTGCCGTGACGGAATTCGTCACTCTTTTGTAAATTATATAATTACAGTACTTTTTAAACTTTTATATTGATATTTAATTAATCTGTGTCCTGGAACCCTCATGTCATTGTATATATTACCATATTTAAACGTATCGAAATCTGTATTGTATTGTGGCCATTTTTATTCCATAATAATTCTTTCACACTCGAGGAACAACATACGTCGCTCAAGGTCGCACTTGTTTGCTGGTGGAGACAGTTGTCTCCATGTTTTTTCGCTTTGTTGGGCGCTGCAATCTTGTGCTGGATTTCGTGTGGTTCTGCACGTGCCTTGAACTCTGTCGGTTGAAGGGGCGGATCCCTGGATGTATTTGAAATGGAAGCAATTTTGGATTGGAGGAAAAGTGAAGATGCGAGCCCCTTGATATTTTTAATTGGCCGGGTCCTGGATCCACCCGGAGTGTTTAAAAGCTGAGTGATTCTTGATTCTGGGCTCTCTCCTTGGAAACATCGTCGAACCCACGTCGGCTCGGGACTTAACCCTCAGGTTGAGTTACCGTGTTGTGGGGTCGGGAGAGATGCCACTGCCGCTACCATCGCCACTACATTGACTGGGACTTCGCTGATGCCGAGCCTCGATGCTTGCTGCCGCCGTTGACCGTCCGAGAACCTCCTGTTCCGGATGCCTGGAGACCGCTTCGATTGAAGTCCGAGATGAAGCCTGAGCCCTGTTCGGGTCGTTGGTCGTACACTTCCTGTCGGCCTGCCGTCTCTCTTTGGTCGGGGAAGATTTCTCCCCGAGGGAACGCTAGCGTATGTGATGACTTCAACCATTCTGAGTCCTTCCTGATATGGAGGTAAGCGACCCTTTTTCGGTAATTGGAGGCTGCTGCCTCGACTGCCTGGTGTTCCGGCGAACTGAACCTCCTGATGTATTCTCAAGATCCTCTGAGCTAAAATGCTACTAAATTAATTCCATGAAGTAAAATAATTGAATTGAATTAAATTGATAATTAAGCCTTAAGCGTTCCTCGAGTGTGACTTTCTCTCCATGACCATACCATAGTTAATATGATTGATATGTGAATTTAATATGTATTAATGATTTATTAAATTGATATTTAATTTCCGGCAAAGAGCCGATGATTTTTGGTGGAAGAGGTCCAGTGGTTTTAAGTTATTAATTCTGAAATTGTATTTGATGTGCGAACTTCATTTCTTAAATTATTAATAAATTTCAGATTTGAATTTAAATTGTGTTTTTATTTGTGTAGAAATTGTGTAGACTTATGTTTTTCAGCTTTGGATGAGTTCTTGAAGGTAAAGGTATTTTCCCTGTTTATTTTGGATTTTGGTTGGGTTTTTCGCAGGTCATCAATTGGAATTCTTCCAATTGACGGGAGGTGTGTTTAGAACCTGGGTAATAGAAATTTCTCTGAGAAAGTTAGACTTTCTCGGGTCAGCCGTGTCGGGCGGAAATCCGTTACGACTTCTGATGCCCTCGGAATTCCCGTTGTGACATCTCTAATCAGTCATTAAAATTTCATATAATAATTTTATTTTATATATATATATATATATATATATATATATATATATATATATATATATATATATATACAAAGACATCAACGTGAGAGATGGAAATGGTGTCGAGCCCGAGCCTCTTGGACAACTGGATGGGACAGGGTTATATTCAGAAACGAGTCTCAGTTCTGTTTGTCGAATGTCAGTCGCCGTGTGAGAGTCTGGAGACGACGTAGGAACAGATCCAATCCTGTTGCGACTTATGAACGCCATACTGCTCGACAATGTGGCATCGTGGCTTGGGGTGCCATCGGTTTCCATAGACGGTCACCTCTGGTTCGTATCAGTGGTACAGTGACGGCACGACGATATGTGGATGAGGTGCTCCGACCGGTTGCGCTGCCCTATCTTCAGCGGTTGCAACCTGCTGTTTTCCATCAAGATAGTGGGTGATCGTCCACAGCAACCATCAGCAGACAAGCCTTGCAAGTTATCCAGGTTCTTTCTTGGCCTCCTCTGTCTCTACATCTCTCTCTCACCCATCGAGCATATATGGGAAGTGATTGGTCGTCGTTTGTTTGCCCTGCCCTCGCCTCAAAAATAGTACGACCTGTGAAGGATGGGTGAAGGCATATGATAATCCATCTCTCAGGAAACTGTTCGCATGATAATTGCAGTTTCTTAAAGGATTTTTGCTTGTATCGCCGCAAAAGGTGATACTAATACCTACTGATCAACCTGTCTATGCCATTACTGTATTGCATTTTCTTTCTGGAATTAACATCACATATTTATATATGCCATCGCTGTATGTATGTCCTTTATCACCACACTCTATTCTCTCTTTCATGATGTTGAGATTTCTGTGTCGGGTAGTGTATTGCAATTTTTTTTTCTTTTTGCAAAATTTGCAAAACAGGAAGAAAAAAATCAAAATATATTGGATTGTAGTATGAGAAATATATAATGGAGAAATATATTATGGATTGTAATATAAGAAAGTCGAGTTGAGCCAAATTCTGGTTAATTGATAACTAATGTGAAAATATTTGTTTGACAAATATCACAATTTGAATGTTTAAAACTTATTTTATTTGTATTCAATTAAACTTTATTTTATCACATTTTTAACACTTTACAACAAAGTTGAAAAGTGTTTATGACTTTGTTCATTCTGTCTGTCTGTCTGTATATCTGTCTGTCCGTTAGCACGATAACTGCCGTAAAAATGACTTAATCAAAATGAAATTTTAGTATATTGTTCAGACGGTCTGTAGGACATATGGGAATATAAATGAATAATATCACCCAATTAGTTTTGGATTGAACCCGGGTTGAAAAAATGAAATACGTTGAGCTGTATGGGACCTAATTTTTCAAACATATTTTAAGCGGATTTAAAATTCACAAATTGCTTCGAAAATTTTAGGTCATATTCAAATTGTTCCGTAAAATATATAAAAAAATCAGCGAAATATATTCAGTAGTTTTTTAAATAAAAATTAAAATAATAATTACACCTCTTATATGAAGTGATCACGTGACCATGATATGAAAAGATCACGTGACCCACTTCAAAATGATATATGGCATCCATCTTGTCTCAAAATCATGATTTTTAAAGTTCTTTTTAATTCATATTGAGTGTTGTATCCGCCCTAAAACCGCTTTATTTTTGCTTAAATTCTGTGCATCTACATACAGAAACAACGCAATTACAATATATTTGAGTTTAAATTATTATCAAATTTTGATTATAATTTCCACTTATGGAAAATGTAAACACCAAAAGATGTAGAATGAGTTGTATAAGAATTGCTGCATTTCTGTAACGCAAAATTATTTAGCTCAAGGAGTCTGCAATATAGCTGATATGAATGAAACATTCATTGATTTTAGAGAAGCAAACGATTTTTCGATGAAGTTTTAAGTATAGAGTTAAATTACTTGTACCTCCAGGGTTTTAAGTTTTTAAATAAAATATATTATAATAGTATTGTGATGAATGAAATGAATGGAAAAAAGTTTATGAATGAAATTCTGCTTTTATATAGAGAGCCAGGCGTGTTGTATTTCGATGACGTCATTTGAATAAATTTCATTTGTTTTCGATGAAGTTTTCAAATATAATAAATTATCGTAATATTATGATAATTTTATAAATATTACCGAGGAATGTTTCGCATTCTTCGGTATACATCTCTGGTTTAAGAGATGCCAGACAGAGATGTTTAAACCAGGCAGAGATGTTTAAACCAGGCAGAAATCTTTAAACCAGGCAATTTATATTTTAATGCCGTCATTTGGATGAAGTTCATTTTTTTCGATGACGTTTTAAGTTTTCAAATATAATAAATTAATGTAGTATTGTGATAATATTTAAAATACTGCCGAGGAATGAATCGCATTTTAGAGGTGTTTAAATAAAATTTCAGTGAAGTTGGAAAGTGTTTCATAATCAATGCTTTATGCATGATTGATCTTTCTCGTTTTAAATGACCAAGTGGTTGTAATAAAAGCGCATCCAAGCAGTTATAACATGTGACAAGTGCCATGGACATTACTTCAACTTTATTCTAATTATTATATTGTGAAATATAGGGCTATAATTATCGAAATTTTCTCATTGAATCAATTAACGCCAGTTGACAAGAAAATTGATCAACGTAAAACTATATTTTATTTTGCTAACTAACTGCTAGTAAAATTAAAATTATCACTAAAAGTTTGGTATAAAAAAAATCGAGCTAATCATTAATGTGTTAATCATATTTTAGTATCTAAACTACCATGTTGCGACTCGGAAATTAATATTTAAAAACTAAAACAGAGTTTGCATATATTAATCTAAAGCTTTTGAATGTTCTAAAGTGATGACTGTACCACTGTTTTGCGTAAAAATATATCTCTCCAATATCGTTTTGAAATATCATTTGAAAATGCATACTTATTTTGACATTAAACTCATATTTTGTACACCAAGACAATTTTGCTTCAACCTTTTGAATCCTATTTTCATGATTTCATGTTGCTTTTGCACATTCATAGAATTTATAAACAATATATTGCTTGGTTTCTGCGATATATAATGTGCATATAGCTTTATTTCCCTTGAGAAATCCTCCGTCAAAATATGCTTCACTGTGACAGCATCTGCCTTTTGTCTAATCAATATTCTAGTTTTGTAACAAAAAGAGTAAAACTGCCTTGGAAGGCCATACAAATAATATTTAATATTTCACCCTTTGAATCCAGTTCGTCCAGATTTTCATTCAAAATACCAGACGGCTTGGCAGATGCTTCCCCCTTCAAACGAGGGGATAAGTATGGGTATCAGTGATCACAAAAGGAGGGAACTGTCACTTATCAGAAGCAGATATTCTAGTAATTCTAGTGATAAATACGGTCTGAAAGATACCACTACCTTGGGAACAAAATGGGTTGATAAAGGGATTATCTTTTATAGTTCTACGTGAGGTATAGAATACATACCTCAAGTTGATGCAGTTCTGGTATTATCAAGTAGCTAACTGAAGATGTTGATGGTAGTCAAAGAGTTAACAGAATCTAGAGCTTTAATTCTGAATTTCAAATTTGTTTTATGTCATTATGTTTCACGCAAATGCTTATTAACACCCATTAAAGATGTCTTATAACTCGATAAGCAACTTTGTTTTGTATTTTGATAACCGATACCAATTTTAACATTCTATTGGTGTAACTCAAAAACGGGTAGATGTAAATTCGTTTTTATGCCATCCTACGAAGAAAAGAAATAGTCTAAAATATCCTACATTTTCCTTATGAAATATATGGGTGTTTAATCAATTCTTCTTGAGATACTTTAATTTGTAGTTACAGCGGACAATTTTTTATTGTACTTTATCTATGAATTTTTTTATAGTTTTTAATTCTATTGTGGTAAATATGGAAATCGAATTATGTTTCAAATACTGGAATCGTTTGATGGTTATTCTACAAATTAATCTATTAAAAATATTGTTTATAATTAATTGTCTTTAAGTATCCCAAACTATAAAAATAAGACAGCATGTAGTAATCGAACATGTAACATTGTTTTATATACAGAATTTTTATGTTAGTAAAACTATAAAACGTACATTGTTTTGGCGTTTAAATTTCAAACGCTTTTGATATTTAGAATTTTTTTTAAGTGCGTAGGTGTCGTACTGTGGCGAAATTATATAGGGAACATTTATTATGTTCTGTATCGACTTTTCTTTAATAGTAATTGCTAACATGACCGCAGAATCTACTATTAATTCTTTGTAGGAACCCGCGTTATCATAATCTAAAGAACCAAAATGTTACTCATTCAAACCAACACTTTAAACTTTCACAAAATTAGCATTTATTAACACATCAATTATAATTAAAATATAATGAAAGATTAGTACGAAATTACTTAAGGAGAAGATCACTCGTATGAGACCATGTCCCATCTAATATATTCACCAGAGGCAAACCTAACAACCTAACATTTGTTAAGGTAAGTACATACCTTGGCCTCTTTATGTACTGATACTGTCTCATCTCGACATTGGTTGCAAAACATCATTAAACTCTGTCGTTAATCGGCACTAGATGTCACTCGCTGACTGATTTTGCAAGGATCTGCATTCATCAATTCTGATTATGACTTTCTAACTCCCTTGAGACTGTTGAATCTATTAATACCTTAACTCTCTTACGCATGACTCCAACATTCTGCCGCACGACTTCGTTTTCTAACTAACAACTGACTACTACTAGTTAATCCTTTTTTCACTCCTTCTTGACCATCAGAATATCATCAACTCTGACATTCTGACTATGACTTTCTAACTCCCTCATGACTGTTGACTCTATCAATTCCTTAACTCTCTAGTCATGACTCCAACATTCTGGTGCACAACTTGCAACTAACAACTGACTACTACTCGTTGATCCGTCATTTTTTACACCATATTTTTGCCTTGGTTGAAGACACGCCCTTCTTGCCTCCATTGGCTGTTCCTCAGTATGAGGCCGTACTCTGGTTTCATTGGTTGCTTTGGAGCAAATAAAAATGTTTTTCAGTTCTGGCAATACGTATAGTTTATGCTCCAACTAGCATTTGTAATTTGGAGAACATATATTCATTAGGGTTTAACATTTTCCGGGCTAAGACTGTCTAAAAGTATGTCTGCGCTTCTGTTTGGTCGCAAACACCAAAATCTGGAAAGAGTGCCTACTGGTCCCACACATACTTGGTAAATATATGCCGTATGACCATTTCCTAATCCTAATATTTTAAAACTTGTTCACATTAATAAATATTTAATGTTTCACCGGTAATGCAATGAATTTACTTCTTCCACACTCACTTAAAAAATAATGTATACGATCTATATTACAATGATTTTACTGTTGAATTGTACAGTGGGCACATTTAGGAATGGTAAAATGTAAAACCATTTAGAAATATCCAATTAATTTATATTTCACACAGCTTTAAATTGACATTATTGATAGCATCCGCAGAAAGCAATATATTCTATACATATAAATATATTAATAATTAATTCAGCCATTTGGCGTAATTCTTATCCATTTTGCAATTTTAACGATATTTTTGTCAATTTGGGTCACCCCAGATTAACGTCAGATTGACAATATTTCACTAAAAGAGTCACAAAGTTCGCCAAATGTGACGCTAATCGTTACATACAATCGAAAAAAAGAGCCTCTATTATTTATGAATAACTATTGGTGAATTGTTAGGTACCAAATAGAAAATTATTATCCTAATTATCTTCTCTCGTGAAAGGTATGAACTAGATCAAAGAGAATCCTGTTAACAAATTTATCCCACATTTTTGCATATCAAAACTGAACCTATTTCATAATAGTTAATACTTTTTAATTTCGTGGTAGTTGTTTCATAAATTTATTTGAAAAAATGCAATATCTCGAGAATGATCCATACATCGTTCAAAAAATTTTGTTAATAGTTCTGTAATAAAAAATTACATAAGAAATGACTACTTACTTAACATAAATAGAGGTTCATTTTTTTGGTGATTTTTTCAAAATTTCATTCCAAAATTTGGACTTCTTCCGTACATTGGGCTGTGTTTAAAATCAATAGGCTTCTAATATTCACGGATTGTAATTTTTGTACCGAAGTTCGTTCGAAACGTTCCATTCGTTCATGGGATATCGTCGAAACAGGATCACGATGTACATACCTACATACACAGATATCACATCAAAAACAATTCAATTAGAGATGCTTGAAACGTGCTTTTCCGCCAATAACTTGAATTCGAATTTTCGACCCCCTTACAATACTTTCCCTGTACGATAAACTATGTCTAAAGGGAAAATAAAAATATTTTTTAAAGCGAAATTTATGTATCAACTACTGAAATGACTAATCAGTCAAATTCAAAAGATTTAAACGTATTAAAGGAAACACATTACAACATAATTTTAAAGCTGAGATAATTGGTTTACATAATCAATTTAATAACTCTTTTCAATGAAAATTAATAAAATCCTGACTTTTTGCGGTAAAGAAAAAACATTTAAATCAAGTTTATGCAATTTTCTTGAAATTAAATCTTGCTAATGAACATTTTAATCATGTTTTCTATGATTTGCTTATTACTAGATCAAAGTATTTAAATTTAAAACTTAATCAATTTAATCTTAATAATATGTCTACTAATCCATATTTGTAATCTCTTTCAGACATTCCATTTATAATTTCATATATTTTGGTCATCTATTTAACAAGTTCAAAAATTTAATGCCTATTAGAGATTTGAGTGTATTAAAGACTTTTAAATACAACAAGCCTATTTGTAGATCTATATTTAATTATAATGAAATTTCACAATCTCTCTCTATAGATCATGATTCTAAGTCTATTTTAGATAATGAATGTATTCGTAAAGTAAACGATTATGCTAAATTTTTAAATTCAGACTTGGGGCATATTGTTACAGGAAACTTAGGTATAGTTAAAGACAATTAAGAACCATTATGTCTTTTGGTACTAAATTCAGGTTACCCTCTTGTAATAATTCTTTTAAAGTTTTAAAATCAATTAATCTTGATTTTCATAAATATATATATGAATCAGCTTCTAAATATGCTCTGCCTTTAGAGGCATTTAATATGTGGAAATTTATTTTATCAGAATCTATTAAAAATGCTATTAGAAGTATTAAATTGCTTACATCTATATATAATATATATAATATTAAACACTCCATTAATTATTTACAAAGATCTTTTGTTATCACCTATGTTGATAAAGCCTCTAATAATTATGCTATTATCTGTAAAAACTTTTATATACAATTTCTGTTAGATTATTTAAAAAATAATAGTATTTTTAAACTAGATTCGCATTCCTTTAATAGTATCAAATTGAAAATTATCAATATGTAGATTTAAATATTAAATATAAATTTCTTAAATTTCCATATATAGTGCATATTCCTAAATTTCATAAAAATCCTATTGAATTTAGAACAGTAACTAGTAGTCATATACCTACTCTACTACTGCGAGTAAATTACTACTAAATTCTTTAAATCTAAGAAATGATAGTTTACGTCAGTCTAGCAATAATTACCTTATTCCAAATAATAGTAAAGAATTAAAGAATAAATTAACATGACTTAGACAACTAATGGGGTTTTAAACTTTTGATTTTAAAGAACTTTTTAATAATGTTAAGATCTCAGACCTGTATGATGTAATTTTAGCTCTATATAATGCTTATATTATTAATCGATCATCTCAAACCAATTTTATAATTTTTCCTAAACTTCTTCACTTTTTAATTTTCAATAATTATATTTTTCAAAGAAATAAATTATACTTACAAGTCTCAGGAATTCCACAGGGTGGCTGCAGTAGCAGTATGTTAGCTAATTTATACCTTTTTATTATGAACAGTTTTTTACTTCAATAGATTATACATACATGTTGATGATCTGATTTGCTTAGTATATACTGAAAATTATGTCATAGATATAGATTTCAATCCAGACAATCTGGAATTAATTCCTAATGAAGCTACTATTAGTTTATTGGATTATATTACTTTTTTGGATTTAAATCTTATTATTGAACCTTCTAATAGAACTGTTACTAATTTATATGATAAAAAAGACTCTTTTAGTTTTAACATTAATAAAATCTTACCATTTAATTCCTGCAACTCGATCCTATTATTTAGAAACATTATACTTAATCAATTTTGTAGAATTTTTGAATTATCTGATAAAAAATTTCATGCTATACATATAAATAATCTAAAAATTATCAGCAATTTACATAAATATCTCTCTTATTTTGTATATTTAAAGTAGGTATAGTTAAAAGTATGGTATAGTTAAAAATTTAGATTAGCTGGATTTTTATGAAGTCTATTCATAGTTTTTTATATTTGCCTGACATATCCATTCTCTTGTATTAATAATGTTTTTATTTTTACATCTAGTTAAACATTAGCCTTTCAATCATTAGTCCTTCCTTTCAGTAGCTCTGAATGCATATTATCACTTATTCTTGCCTTTTCGCATTACTGTTATTTATTTCTTACGAATGGCAACATTAGACTATTTCTTTTTCCCTTGCGAATGGCAACAATGGTCTCTTCATTCAGGGTTCCCGGGTTCGACAGGTTCGTGCATTTGTAGTGTATTTTTCCCCAGGTATTCTTGTTTCCTTTTATTTTATCTTTTTTATGTATGTTGTCTAAGTAGAAATAGTTTAAAGACAGATTATTCTGAAGAAATATATTATATTATAGTTCTTTTAATCTAATTCTAATCTCTATTTCTTCAGAAACATGCATTTTTTTGTGTTTGCTTCGACAAAATACTTGGACCTGAGGAAGAATTTTGGAGAAGTGAACAAATCCATGATTTAGGCCTAGGCCTTGTTCACGTGTATGGCATTAATGCTTGGATTTCATTTTTTTTCTTTTATCGATTCCATATCATTGATTTTTGATGATTTTCTTTAACTTGATGATTCGAAATATGTATTTTTTTCCCATTTGCTTGAAGATTTGCTGATTTATACTTTTACTTATATCTTGTTAGAAAGTTAGGTTTTTGAGTTACAGCTTCTCTCTTTTATTTCATTGGACTTTCAAACTAATATATATATATATATATATATATATATTATATATATATATATATATATATATATATATATATATATATATATATATATATATATATATATATATATATATATATATAAATTTACAAGGATTCGAACTTTTAAATAACTTTTAGGAAAACAATATATACATAATTTAATAAGCAGCAGTATCAAAACTTTTATAAAAATGTCAAGTATCTTGAGTTACATTTAAAGGGATAATTTTTTTATTATTTCGAAAAGTAATAAAGACAAATTAAATTACTTTACTCAAATAGAAGATTGATCGCAGCTAGTATCAAAATTTCATTTCTGTCTAGATATGCCATGGGATATAGACAATTTTCACCGTTGAGTGTTTTATTAAAAAATATCCCTTCTATATAATTCTGTGATTCGTATTTCAAAATTTATCTGTTTATAAAGTGTTGAAAATCGAAATGCATTTACATGGATTAAACAACATTTTGTATATGTTCAATCTGAATTCTCGAAATATGTATGCATATATTTCTTTCAATTTTTCGGAAAATATAACATAGAACATTTCATCGTATTTCTGCTTTGTAAAATATATTCCATTAGCTTGATGAAATTTATAAAACGCATCAGATTCAAAAAGGAAAAGGTTTTTTAAAGTATTGAAAATGTTTCAACATAATAAATTTGCATAAAATAGATAAACTGTTTTATTTGTGTTGTTACAAAAAATGTCGCACAGGATGTAAATATTGCAAACATGCATCCGTTTTTTTTTTTTTTTTTGCATTTTAATTTAATAAAATATACGTTAAAATCTCTGTCATATATCAAACTCCCGGAGCTCGACGTATTTACCTGCCTCCAGAGGAGAGCGAGGGAGACTCGATATGTTTGTAAAACTTGTTGTGTACCATTGCAAGTAGGTAAATACTTTACAGTATACTATACCCGACAAAAATATTAAATATATACAGCAATTTTGATTTCAACGCATGCTATGTAAATAAAATTTATTAACGCTTATTTAAATGTTTCCATTTTATATCCAAATGCGGAAAAATAATCGGCTGTATGGAATAGTTTTGGCTTGAAATAACAGTTAGCAAAATGCATTAAAAAATATACAGGTAGATAAAGCCCGGAGATAATGAACGCATCCGTAAGAAAATACAGTTCGGAAGATAAGGACGCGACAGGCTAGTGTTAGAGTGCTGGAATTGCACTCCGTCGACCCGAGTTCGATTCCCGCCACTGCCAAAACTGCAGCCATGTTTACGCGGAGTACGATCACGTTAAACATGTGGGTCCGTAAGTCCTTCCGTGAGGTTGGTGGTAGGCGAAGGGGGGTACGTACCTGTGGATGCCTTCTATAATTTCAACTTTATATTAGAACCACTATTTCTCCTATTTGTGTCCATTCCTCTTTTGGACATCGGATTTGTTGGTCCTTTTGCACTGACGAAGGGGATGAGGCGCATCCTCGAAGCAGTAGTACGCTACATTAGTGTTATTTGTGCATACGGATAAAAGTTGCTCAACTTTTTCCATTTCCTTCGCTTAAAGCGTATTTTACTTATTGATATATGAATTATTTTTAATCACTCCAAAGCATTAATGTGACAGTCGGTGATTGAAATTTTACTTTCTTGAGTAGCATTAAAAAAGGACATACAGTAGAGGATTGACAATTTTAGGGGGCCTTATACTAAGCTTTATTTTAGAACTGGAGCACTTGATATCATAAATAACATAAAGTGATGAGGTCATATAGTTCAGTGTTGTCATCAGCAAGTTATTAATTTATGGAAGAATCATTTTAAGCGTGACATCGTGCATTTCTAGCACATAATCGCTGTAAATATTCTAATGCATAACTTTTCAAATATTCTTAGAAAATGAAGCATAACCTGGTAATTTCAATAAGATGATCAGCTAAAGTTATGGTTAAAATCGAAATGAAGGCCTTCGATTCAATTAAAATGTTTTTGCAGTGAAATATGAACACCCCAAGACAGCCAGTATTACACACATTTATAGTGCATTTTTTAATACTAACTTTCTTTGTACGAAAAATCATCCTGTAAAAACTAGTTTTCTGCTCCGATAGGGAGGGGGCTTCTTTATAGATTTTTAAAACTTTATAGATTTTGCTAGCATTATAGAAATTTCGCCACTTATGACGAAAACGGGTTGAGAAGCAGATTTTGCAACTGTTCCTAATGAACTCATGTCTCCCATACAAGTAAGCGAATTAAAAGTTAAAAATAACAGCAATAATGCTGTTATTTTTATGAATGTATAAATTAATTAGACTATTTTTATGGATAGGCGAAATGAAGTCAATTTTATATTTTTAACAAAGCGAAATAAACATTTGCCTAAATTTTGTTATATCTTTCACTCGAAAACTACAATAGGAAAGAAAAAGGAATATTGCATGCATGCCTGAAATGGCACACAAATTTGCAGAATTAAATATTATTATTTGCAGAACTACAAAAGGGCGAATTTTCAGAACTATAAGAGATACCATTTTAAAACTGTATATGCTCGCTTCGCGTCTTACAAATAACAAGCCAACCACAACTTTTAAACAGCTCATCCTATTAAACAGCGTCCATGGACGCCAATGCTTGCAAAGGGCGTTCGAACTTTTTGGGTCATGGTATGTGAAATACCTGCCTCTTTGGGAGATTCTTCATTTGGGATGGACGTTGTCTCACCCAAAAGCAAAAGGTTAAAACAATCTTTTACTACGAATAGAAAAAATAAAAAACACAATACAGACTTTTATCCGAGACGTTGTTATCTCTGGAGAACAATTAAATCAATTCAGAAAAGGATCGTTCCATAGATCAGCTTTTTACAGTGGTTTGAAAACATTCTAAGTAGTAATCGTCGGTGCTAATCTTCGTCTACTAATCTTCGTATCTTCGTAGTACTAATCTTCGTCTGTGTGTGTGCGCACACACACACACATATACATATATATATATATATGTGTGTGTATGTGTATGTGTGTGTATGTGTGTGTGTGTGTGTGTACCTGTCTGTTGGTGAAATATGTGTATACACTCTAATTCACAAACTAATTGAATACATTTCATATAATTTTATTGGTACGTCATTTATAGGGGACCCTGGTGTTGATTATAGTTTGGTACGATTCGTGATACAAGAACCTGCCTTTTTTTGGAAAATAGCCTGCAAAAATCGCACTTATCTACTCTAGCTAAAACACTATTTAACCGAATTTTACAAAATTTGGTTGATAAGTCACTTGTAGTTTACCCTGGTGCTGAAAAGTTTGTGGTATGGTTTGTGAAAATATAATCTGCATTTTTTTGGAAAATGGCCTGCAAAAATCATGAAATCTAAAATGAAAGAGTACGTATGCTCAAATTCATACATTAATAGCTTGTTTTATATGTATTTTCTTTAGATGAAAAGAATAAGATCGATCCCATTACTTTAGTACTAGCCCTTTTCGGGAAATTTTAGTTTTTCCCATTTTCGCGGTGACGCATTTAAAAAAGTCTTTGAAACCTATCTTTCTAGACACAGAATATAAATTTGAAACTGAACACTCAACACTTAATTGGTACTGATAACCAATTTCATGCTGTACTAACAAATATTTTAATTTCCAGCATATCAAATTGGCAATTTCTATGTAATTCTGCACATAGCGTTTAAAATTTGCATTAATAGAATATAAATAATAATTTATATTAGCTTAAATAATAAATTATAATATTTTAAATATAATAATTTATATTATTTTTTGTATTTAAAAACATTTTTAGAAGAAAATTCCAAGTTTAAGTAGATATAAAAGTACTTAGAAACGTATATCTCATAAATCTGGGTATTTATTTATAAGACTAACTCATTTTACTACAGACGTCATGTGACTTGAAAGGATTATTTTCTTTGTCTTGTCTTCTGTTTTGGAACATTAAATTAACGCCTCTAGAGAACAATGAAATCTATTCAGCTACTTAAGAAGACAAAAATATATCCGGCGTTGTTCTTCTAGGAGAAGAAAAACAATTTTTTGAACAGCACCCTCTGGAAATATGTATATAATATATATATATATATATATATATATATATATATATATATATATATAGATAGATAGATAGATATATTGATATATTGAGATATTGTTGGTAAGTATCCATTGGATTCGCGGATATATCAGGGATCAAGAGATGAAGCACAATTTCTGGATAATTAAACATTTAATTTTTAGCACCTATAAGAGTAAAGGTTATCAATATGCCGCTACCAACTCACTATCAGTATTAAAAAACCACAAAGAACTATCAGATACACTAAGACACTTATTAAACGCTTAAATCATTAAAAAGATAGAATTTTATATTCTCAAAACACAGAGACATTCACAATTCACTTTGAGTCGTATCATGTCAACCATTTCTTGACCAGCTTTAACGCCTTTGCGGAAAGGTCTCGAATAATTTACGTAAGTTTTGAAATTTGTAATTAAACTTCGATATTACAGAAATTTCCCAAACTCGCCAAAAGTCAACATGGTAAAACGATCCTAATCTTCAAGTAATACCAATGATAAGCAATACATTTAGTTAAATTGGGCTATCATTATCCGATACTGAAACAAATTTAGAACGAAGGAAACATTTTTAATAGTATAAAAATTTTTATTTGAAAAATGAGTAAACAATTTATATGAGGAACTTGCTAACACTATAACTTAAGATTAGTTCATCCCTTCGTTGAAACTTAATCGTTCAAGTTTCAGATTTTCATGGTCACAGTTTGGCTTTTACGGTCAATGGAAATACTAAATATTTACAAGCATTTTGTGAAATATCGTGACAAAGTATTGTTATAGAGAGAAAATGTACAAAAAAATGTAAAATCTTGCCAAATGGATAAAAATGACGTTAAATTAATGAAAATCACGACTAATTGTCGAAAATTCAATAACTTGGAAAGAATATTAGTATCTACTATAAGAAAACCTATTTTTTTTACTGTAAAAGTAGTAAATTCATTACATTATATAAGGAAAGTCATGTGTTGCCCACATCAGATTTTTTTAATTAATTGACGTGATTTGCTGTGATGCCAAATTCATAAATATGTAATAATAAAAATATTAAACGGGAACAGAATGATAATATTTTCAAAAGTCTAATGTGTGCAGCACAAAACTATCCCCATATAATGCTATAAATTTACTTCTCAGCATGAAAAATTTATATATAAAATTTACAGCACAATGTTTTCAACCTTGAATTGTACATTAGGCGCTTTTCCGGATGACAACCTATAAGACTATTTCGAAGTACCGAATCAGATTATACATCAAGTAACTCTGCATTGGCAATTATTGACAGCAGCCTCAATAAGTAATCTTGTCCATACATTATAATTTTTCATTAATTCATTCAGCAATTTAGCTATAGTTTCGTTAACTTAGCGCCATTTTTGCAATGTACAGATATTTTCGTCAATCTGGGGCGAAGTATCGCAAAGTTGGCGATATTTTGCTAAATAAGTCGCGCCAGGTTTGCCAAATTTGTCAACAAGCATTACAGATAAACCGAGATAAAACATTTCTTATGCATAAGCATGTGATGCGAATTGTTAGACGTCATAATACGAAACCATTAAACAGAGTATCTTATCTCGTGAATGGAAGGGATTAGATTCATGAGAATGATGTTAACACATTTATCGCATAGTATTACGTATGAAAGCGAACACATTTTCCAATGGTTATTTTTTTTTAATTTTATGCAATGTTTTTGATACATTTATTTGAAAAATATTGCATTATCTTGAGAATTGTTCATGCTAACGTTCTGAAATAAGGGCCAATTATTTTCTAATGAAAAATGAGGAGCATTTAATAAATATTATTCAAAGATTATATTTTTTGATGATTCTCTTTCAAAATTTCATTCGGAAATTTGGGGGTCTTCTAAACATTCGATTGCATTTAAAATATACAACCTTCCAATATTCACAGATATATGTACCAAATATTGTTCAAAACGCTGCATTAGTTTATGAGATATCGGCTGCATATAAACACATACTTACACACTCATACAGATACACACAGATGCATGCACACAGGTATCACATCAAAAACGATCGATTTGAGTGCAGGCCTGCTTGAAACATTCTGTTTCGTCGAAAACTCGAATTTGAATTTTCTACCCCCTCCAAATACTTTCCCTATATATTAAACTATGTATACAGGTAAAGTAAAAAGATGCGATTTATACAATTTTCATATCAAAAAACATGTTCCATGCAGTACAAGTCGGAGGCAAATTTATAAAAATAAATGTTTTATTTAAATACTAGCAGCATACCCGTTCTTCGTACGAAGTATATAATATAAAGAAACTTAAAATTCACAATCATGTGCAAATTCCTATAGTATACTAAATGACATTTTTGATCAAAATATTCTGTTGAAATATTTAATACAATGCTCCTAGAAAGAAGTTTAAGAATCTCTGTTCTCGCTATACAAAGCATTGAAATTGTATGGGACCCCTACTATTTATATACACGACTATTAGGAGGTATAGCCTGTATTAGTACATTACATGTATAAATTGAATATATCAATAAACCCGTAATTGACAACAATATATGCCTGAATGACAGCACCAAAATTATATGGGAATACATATATATCCCTGTACTACGTATGTTGTCGCAGATTAGAAAATATGCCATTGTGTTAGTAGAAGATTGCTCGTATGAGACTCAAAAATCTTTGCCAAAATAAAACAACAGATGACGTAATAAATTGAAAATATCAATAATTCCTGCAATCTTTATACCAGAATGTCGTAATTGATTCCAATATATATCAAAATATATGCCAATATACCTATACTACTTATATTCTTGTAGATTAGAAGCCATGCATTAGTAGAAGATTACTCTTACAACGTACAATATATAATAAACACTTTTTGACATAATAAAACAATGGCATAATAACTTAAAAATATCTATAATCCCTAAATCAATAATTCCCGAAAATATCAATAATAATAATGTTTAAACCGACCGTAATTGATATTATCCAGTCAAAAATGCTATAAGAAAAATCAAATCGTTCTTTTCTAAAATATATTTTATATCCATTTATTTATTATCCAAATCAAAAAAATAATAATTAAAATTAACAGTTAAATTTAATTTAATTGCGCTTCTGACCAACATGATATAAGATAGAATCTTCCTCATAAACTGCGAAATTGAATAACCATTTTGATTTCTTTATACTTTTCATTGTTCAGTAAAAGCTTGTGCAAAATAAACCATGGAGATAGATTTCCCATTTAAATCATGTTTCAAACAATTCATGTTTTCTGAAAGTGACTAATTAGCGCAAAAAGTCTCCCATCAAACTCAGCGATAAGGTTTTCATTCACTTTCAAACGATTTTCAAGCTTTTCGTTTGAATAAACCACGGAGTTAGAGAGTAGAACTCCTAGGAAAAAGTTGCGTTTTTCATTAATATATCGACAACCCCTGGTCCTAGATATTTGAAACTTGGGCTAAATTTATATGAGGCTACTTTAAGGCTATCCACAAAATTTCAATAAATTCTGTTAAGCCGTTCTCCCGTGATGATGAGACAAGCGAAAATTTCGTTTTGTACAAATATCTCGAGAACCATTGATCGTAAAAACTCCGAATATGGACTAAATTTTAAGTGGGACTATTTCCAGGCTATCCACAAAATTTCATCAAATTCAGTTCAGCTGTTCTTCCGTGATAACGGGACAAACAGAGAGACAGACAGATTTTCAATTTTATTTATATCATCATCATCATCATCATGGTACTACAGCCCTTGTAGGGCCTTGACCTCGTTTAAGATTTTTAACCATTCCTTTCTATTGGCCGCTTTCCTTTTATAATTGCTAATACCAAGCAATTTCAAATCCTCCTCTACCTGCTCCTTCAATCTGACCCTAGGTCTTCCTCGAGATCTTGACCCTCCTGGGTTTCCTTCCAAAAGCCTTCTAGTGACTCTCCTTTCCTCCATCCTCATCACGTGTTCGAGCCATTGAATTATTTTTTTCCTTATAGTTGTAACAATATCTATCTCTTTATATCTTTCATAAACCTCTTCATTTGTTCTACTCCTCCAATGTCTATTTTCACATACCGCCCCGAAAATTCGCCGCAGAATTTTTCTCTCCCATATTCCCAAAAGATCGGTGTCTCTTTAATTAAAGTCCAAGTCTCCGTTCCGTATATTGGTCTTATTATCTCTTTCTAGATGAGTATTTTGAGTTTAATATTTACATAGCTTGACCTCAATAGTTTCTGCAAGGCAAAATAACATCTGTTTCCAGCAGAAATGCTTGCTCTAATTTCTAGTTTAATCTCATTATTATCAGTAACAAGTGAACACAAATATTTAAATTCCTTAACTCTTTCACAGTTTATTCCTTCACAGTCAAAAAGTTTAATACCTTGAAATCTTTCGCTATTTCCTGGTATTTACCATATACTTAGTTTTTGAGTCATTCACACTTAAGCCAACTTCCCTTGAAAACAAAAGCAGATCAGAACAACACTCGCTGAGTGCCCTTTGGTTTCTGCACAGAAAAACCAGATCATCTGCGAATGCAAAAATTTGGAAAGTTATGTTAAAAACAGTCCCTCTGGGTTGAATATTGGTTTTTCAGATTACATATTCCAAACACAAGTTGAATAGACCAGTTGACAGTGCATCTCCCTATCTCAACCCTTTTTTTACATCGAATTCTTCTGATAATGTGTTTTGAATTCTTATTTTTGTTGAAGTATTGGAGAGAGTCAATTGAATCAATCCTATTAACTTGGGGTGAATACTCAACTCCTTTAAAATCAAAAACAACTTAGCTCTGCCAATACTATCATAAGCTTGTCTAAATTCGATAAAAAGTTGATGAATATTAAATTCATAACATTGTTCTAATATAGTTTTTAAAGAGAAAATATAGTCAACCATAGATCGGCCTTTCCTGAAGCCAAACTGGTAATAATTTTATTTATATAGATATATCTTTATTATTCAAATCGGGAAAGATTGAATAAAAATCGTATGCCGCACAACAAACACATTGGATTCACATCGACTGCTAAATGGCATGATATCATTTGCTACAAATAAATTGATGGAAATATTATCGCCTGAATAATTCTATCTCCATGGAAGACTTGGCGTCATTTTCGTCAATTTAGCGATAATTTAAAAAATCGCCAAATTTATCGCCAAGTGGGACTGTAGAACTAACTGATAGTCCCATTTTACGACAAATTGACGAAATATCATCACACTATTCAACAATATTATCCCTTAACAAATCACAATTAATTTCATTTATTAAGCGCAATTTTATCAATTTCATGATATTTTTATGGATTTACAAACAGTTTTATTAATTTGGTGATATTTTAAAAATTCGTTAAGTGTGTTACTAAGTAGGAAGGATGGACTGACCGACAAATGCTACCGAAACATTATTTCAGTACATTTTAATGAAAAACAAATTTAATTTCATTGATTTTCGTCGTTTGTTTCAATTTGGCGACATTTCCGTCAATTTGGCAAAGAATAAGAAAAGTTGTCACGTTAACGATATTCTGCCGAGTTCGTAGCTCTGAATTTGCAGATCTGAAGAATAAAATATCCTGATCTCGTTTGTATATACTAAATGAAAACACTAAAATTTTATTAGAAGATATATCCTTTCTACTCTTTTCTGTTTCAACAATCGGATAAATGAATTTATTTGGTAAACACAATATATGAGTTTATTAGCTAAAGACGATATATAAGCTTAAAAACGCTTTGCCAAAATAAATGAAAGTGATGTACGCAGTCCGCAATTAATATAATTAGAAGAAAAATCAAACCGTTCTTTTCTAATATATACTTTTATATCCATTTATTAATTATTCAAATCGAAAAAAATAATAATTAAATTTAACAGATAGATTGAATTTGAGTTTTTGAGCAACATGATATACGATAGAATCTTCCTCATAAACTGGGAAATTAAATAACCATTTTGATTTCTTTATACTTTTCATTGTTCAGTAAAAGCTTGTAAAAATAAAATAGATTTCCCATTTAAATTCATATTTCAAACAATTCATGTTTTCAGAAAGTGACTATGTAGCGCGAAAAATCTCCCACTAAACTCAAGAGATAAAGTTTTAATTCATTTTCAAACGATTTTCAGCTTCTTCGTTTGGATAAACCACGGAGTTAAAGAGTAGAACTCCTAGGAAAAAGTTTCGTTTTTCATTAATATCTCGACAACACCTGGTCTTAGAAACTCTAAACTTAGACTAACTTTATGGGGGCTATTTAAAGGCTATCCACAAAATTTCATTAAATTTGGTTCCGCCGTTCTCCCCTGATGATGAGACAAACGAAAGTTTCGTTTTTTACTAATATCTCGAGAACCACTGATCGTAGAAACTTCAAACATGGACTAAATTTTGAGTGGAGCTATTTTCAGTCCACCAAAAAAATTTCATCAAATTCGGTTCAGTTGTGATGATGGAATAGACAGACAGACATACAGACAGATTTTTAATTTTATTTATATAGATATACACCCCGTCTTTGACGAACTTAACTGCTAGCAGACTTTTACTGTAATGCGGTAATTGGATTGCAAGTACATTTATATGGAAAACATACTGTTAATATTAGGTGTTTAGCGACCCTATTTGTATACGTCCTGCGTATTTTTAAGGTTTATCAAATATTCTTATTTACAACATATCATGAGAGATTATTTAGGGCATATTACGCTCCCGCAGATGGTGAAAGGCGTAGTTCATACTTGTCAACAAAAGTTGCTTAGGACTTATAACGGCTGCGCAGAAGACGAAATACATATTTAGAGCATAATACACATCCGGATAGAAACGTAGCAATGGGTGTACTTAGTTGTATTAAGTATTTGTAGAGAGGGTTAAGGCATTATTAGACTCTACATTTAGGACATATTGCTCCCTCTTATCCGACAGAGAGCAATCGCGAATGTGTTCAAACAGCATGCTGCTACATCTTTTTAAAAATGAAATGAATTAAATCAATTTATCAATGCCTTTAAATATCGACCCATTCCGGGTATATTTTCTACAAGGCTGAAAGCTATTGGCAGAAAAATATAGCAGTGAAGGTCAAGCACATCGATCGACTTGTAGCCATGTGTGTGCCCGCGTAGAGTATTTATGTTGTTATAAGTCAGCGTAATGTTAAAGCTTTCTTTGGTGTTTCAGTATTAGATATAATTTCTAGTGTAAATGAAATCAGATGATTGCATTGTAAATCCCGAACAACGCTGGGTACATTTTCTAGTAATTCAATAAACAGTCGCAAATCGAATAAGTGGACGATCTCAATGTAAAGTATAAAAAATAAACTCTTCTAAATGTTGTATCATAGAAAAAAAGTAACTTTTTCCCTATTTTGCATTTTTAAGCCATTTGCGAAAGTTTGAAAAATGCTTGCTCTGCACATATGTATTACTTTCTTGTAAGTGCCATTAATATTAGTTTTTTATTTTTATCTTGAGCGAAAAATCTCTGTCATTGAATTTTAAATCTTAAACGTACCGTTTAGTGAAAGTTATTAAAAAATTAAAGAAACTGTCGAGTTGCAAAATTAAATTTATGTCAGCAACTGCTTTTGGGCGTTGGAATATTTTTCAGTGCATATTATTAATGTCATAGGGTAGTTAACAACATAAATCCAGCAAATCAAATGCAGAATCCATCAAATACAGTTCACATTACAGACGAACTACTACATGTACATTTAAACTGATTTTTACGAATACGAAAATGAATGTATTCATCATTTTAATAGTCATATATATATATATATATATATATATATATATATATATATATATATATATATATGACTATTGAAATGATAAATATATATATATATATCATATATATACACACACACACACACACACACATATATATATATATATATATATATATGTATAATATAATCACCCGAGACATAATATACTACACCATGAAAGAGCGAATAAAGTGTGATGATAAAGGATACACAGAGATGGCTTATATAAATAAGTGATATTAATTCCAGAAAGATAATGCAATACAGTAATGGCATAGATAGGGTGATCAGTAGGCGGTAGGATTACCTCCTGCGGCGATACAAGCAGCAACCCTTAAAGGTATATATGCAATGAGCATGCTGATAGTTCTCTGAGGAATGAATGACCATATGGCTATGTTTGAGGTAAGGGTAGGACCATCAAATAACGGCCAATCACGATCCATATATGATCGATGGGTGGGAGATCTGGAGACAGCGGAGGTCGAAGAGGCACCTGGATACCTTGCATGGATTACCTACTGATGATTTCTGTGTGCTGTCGCGCATTATCTTGCGGGAAAACAGCATTTTGCAACAACTGAATGTAGGGCAGTGCAATCGAACTCAGAACCTCATTCACGTATTGTCGTACCGTCATTGTGCCTCTGATACGAACCAGAAGTGATCGGCTATCGAAGTCGATGGCATCTCAAACCATGGTGTTGCCCTGTAGAGAAGTACGGCTTTCAACAGTCGGAGCAAGATTATATATGTTTCCACGTCGCCTCCAAGCTCACATGGCGAGTATCACTCAACTAACAGAACCGAGACTCGTCGCTGATCACTACCCTATCCCTTTCTGTCGTTCAAGAGGCTCGGTCCGATCTACCAGCTACCGTTTTGATCTACCAGAATAGTATAAGGTATATGTTTGAACAGCCGGAAAATGCCACACAATTTAGATTAGAAACCAGCGGGGGAGGCATCCGCAGGGACCGTACCCTCTTTCCCCTACCGCACCTCTCAAAACTTACGGACCCACATGCTTAACGTGATCGTATTTCGCGTGAACATGGCGGTAGTTTTACCAGTGACGGGAATCGAACCCCGGCCATCCGTGTGCACTCTCCACGTTCTAACCACTGGGCTGTCTCTCTCCGCTTTTGTTCAATCGTCAAGAAACGCTTCTCGCTGATATTGAAACATCCAATGTAACCTGTAAATTCTGCAGAATGTCGAGACAACCGTTGTTTATGGGGCCGTTACATCATGTCTTCGAATGGGTCGATAAACGCGTACTAACGTACCTCTGGTTGGATCTCTAAGGATGTGACGATATACATTCCTTCTTCAATCTATCTTCTCCAACTTTTTTGCACAATGGACGCATCTAAGCGTCTGTTAGTGACGCCGGTACGGCCACCCAGCAGTACGTAGGCCTAAATTGAATTCCCTCCCACGATCGTCCAAATGCTGAAATCGACTTCAGGGTCATCACCCAACCATCTTTTCAACAACGCAACAACACATGGCTTCTGAAATGAAAAACTACTCGGAACACTTGTTTCTGTTGAAGACAAACAGTAACAACTGTTGGTTCATCTGTTGTTTCCATTCCTTTTATTCCTTACCAATGCTGCCGTAGCAGTGCTAGTTAATCGACGAAATCGCAAGCTTAGACGAGGCCCATTTTCCGTATGAACTGCACGTGATGTGGTAAAAGAAAATGAAGAAACTGGATGCACATGTGATAGACCGCGATCCGGACGACCATCTGTTTGTTCCTGTTGAAGTTGTTGCGGAAGTGCATAATACGATTACTGCAGGTCCATTGCGTACTGCAAGAAGTGTTGCCCGCAATTTGGATGTACCGAAAACCACAGTCCTCAAGCTTCTGCGATCTGTTCTGCGGATGTTTCCTTATCGATTCCAGCTCGTCCAGATATTGCAACCTGAAGACGAGCAACAACGTGTCGACTTTGCGATTTTTTTCCTCATCAGATATGATGAAGGTAGCAGGTGGTCACTGCGGATATTATGGACGAATGGGGCGCATTTCTCCTTAACTGGGAACGTAAACTCCAAGAACTGCGTTCACTGGTCTGACGAAAGTCCTCACTATGTGGCACCAGTGCATTTACACGAAGATAACGTGACTGCGTGGTGCGGCATCGCAAACACATTCGTTCTCGGTCTGTACCTCTTCAAAGAGGCCACTTCCAATGGTATGCAAACGTGATTTATCACAGGTCCTTAGTATAAAACAATGTCGCAGAATTACGTAATTCCAGAATTGCAGCAGTATGGCGACATTATATGGATGCAAGATGGTGCTCTTCCACACGTCGTTACATGTGTTCGACAAGTGTAAAACAGAACTTTGGTGATAGAGTCACTTCCCGTAACTTTGCAGTTTCGCGACCACCTCGATCCCCCGACCTCACTCCGATGGATTTCTGGTTCTGGGGTTATCTGAAATCTAAGATGTACACATCAAATCCACGAGATTTGTCAGCATTGAAAGATAACATAAAACATGAAGTTATACAGATTCCTCCTACGATGTTACATTCGTCATTGTTGCCAACAATCTCTCGCATGCAATGCTTTATCGTCTGCGAAGGTGGGCACGTTGAAAACTTGTAATTCTAATAACAGTATTTTTCCCTCTCCTCTCTTGTGTTGTCATTGGTCCTTTACAATGCTCTTCTTTGCAAATGTTTTCCGCCGCCAATTTTCGTCATACGTATATCGTTCCAACGCCATTTATGGTTTTTCAATGCGCTGATCAATCTGCGCAGGAAAAGAAATGGGTGTTGCCATTCGAAAATTTCGCATTTTTTTTACTGTAACCGTAACCGTGAGAGCTCTACTATTTGAACCATCACAATCTCGAGCGCATACCTTCAAATAACAATATCTGGAAGTTTTTTTATGACCATCTTGTATATATATATATATATATATATATATATATATATATATATATATATGGAGTGTTTCCGCTGATTAAAAGTATGCTGCAGCCGGGAAATAGGGGTCACAACCCCCCTTGCAATTATGTACTTTTCTTGTTTTGTGTCTTTGTTGCATTTGGTTACATATATATATATATAATATTTAATTTGTCAGACTTGTTGAAATTCCATAAATATGAAACATTCTGTTTAAATGCTTATGGTACTTAACTTACAAGGTGCAGCTATATAAATGGTAAATTTTATTGTTATAAAACTGCATTTCCTCCAAAAGTTTTAATGGACAGTACACCATTAAATTTTTTAGATAAAGTGTTTTCTAATTTTAGCACTTTCATAAAATGAAGAAAGAGTAATATCTAATGCTATTTCTTGTAACTATTTCTGGCATGATAAAGTAATATCCATTACTTTGTCATCCATTACTTTAACATCAATTACTTTATCACACTTCTATTGTATCGTGAAGTATTTTCAAAACTGCGACACTAGATCCTTTGCTTTGCCGTTTAATTTGGAGCATTAACTACATTTTCTCTCAAATTAAGGTTTTGTGTTTTACCGCGCAAGATATCGCAACAAATAATAAAATTTCTTGTGAGTAGAATAATGCAATTGTTAAAAATACATGAAATATCTTCAAGGCATAGTTCTTGTCCCCAAGGTAAAAATATATTTACATAATATTGTAGGGAAAGTAAATTTATTGCTTGCATTGCTTGCACTGCCCCATACTTCCAATGTACTTCTTGTCGCTCAATAAGCAATGGAAATTAAACCATCACTTTAACTAATACATTTTCAGTCTATGAATGTTAATGATGTACCTTTTTAAAATTGGTCTTATGATCAAACATGTAGGCCTGAAAATTTTATGCATCTATTTCAGGTAATTTTTTTAACAGGTGATTTATAACAGAATTCCAAACTTTGGTCACATTTCTAACATTTTCTAAAAGTTAAAAATTTACTGTCCTCCTTTTCACTTTTCAGAGAATACTTAAATCTGCAACGTGAAGAAGTAAGTGTACAGGGGGATTTGCCTATTTGTCAAATGAAAACAGTCCTATAACTATCGACCGGTATGGTGTGTCTGCAAATGGACGGATTTACACACACTTTGACAATTACTTTACGAAAACTATAAATCAAAAAGTTTAAGAAGTACGTAAAAACCCTCATCTAAAATATTGCTGCATATTGTTTACCAAAAGTTTATTACATATGACAATTCCAAACTGGATTTTTCTTTGCATCATATATACATTTTTAAATTAATCAAATTAAATTTTAAATGTATTTTTAGAAAATAATCAAATGATCTAGATTCGAGTAATATTTTTATGGCATTTATTTCGAAACTTATGAAAACCAAATTCCTTCTTCCTTTTTCAGTATATAATAAGTTGTGAAAGTGAAATTATCTTTAGATTAAAAAAATCCTAAAATGTCACATACAGTCATTCATTCCTATTGTGAAGGTACTTTAACATCCACGTCTTCATCCTCTGTCACCTCATTCTGCAGGATTTCAATGCCGAAAATTTCTCATACCACCTCTAAGTCATTTTCGAAGCTCCCAAGCTTATAAAAGGGTTTTCCATCATTTCTGATGCCGAGGTAAAACTCATCTCTTCAGGGACGTCAACTGAAAATTTGCTTGCCTTAAAATCCTGAATCAAAATGTGTTCTCCAAACCGAAGTTATTCCGGTATTCCTTATTATTATAATGATCTAGACGTTTAGTCCGTCATATGACTTAATCTATAAAGATATGTAAATGAGTCTCAAACGCTCGTCTGCAGAAGTTGTGCTTCTTATATGCCCCAAACTCATGTACATTTATCTCTGGGTATAGCTTGGAGAAAATTTTCTCAATGAATTTCGCTAGATATCGCCAATTTGGCGACTTTTTTACACGTTGCGAAATTGACAGAAATGTCGTCAAATCTATAGAAATAACGTTAAATTATCAAATATCGATAATAATGTCGACGCATCGATAAAAATATTGCCAAATTGATAAATATGACACAAAATCGATGAAATTAATTCTGTTTTGAAAGGGATAGTATAGTAATGATATTTCCGAAGCATTTAACTGTCATCACTTGGCGACACATTTGGCGAGTTTTTAAATGTCGCCAAGTTGATCAAAATATCGCCAAATGCACGAAAATGTCGCCAAATAGATAAAAATGTTGATAAATTGATAAATATGATAGAGAAAAAATATAATTAATTGTGCTTTGAAGAGGGATAGTATTATAATGACATTTCTGTTGCCTTTGCCTGTCAGTCCAATCGTCCCACTTGTCGGCCAATTTAGCAAAATTTTAAAATGTCGCCAAATTGATCAAAATATTGCCAAATTAACGACAATGTTGCAAATCGATAAAAATGTCTCCAAATTGATAAAAGTTACGCAAAGACAATAAATTTATTGTGTTTTGAAAAGGGATAGTATTGTCATAATATTTCGGCAGCGTTTGTCTTTCAGTCGAACTGTCCCACTTGGCAATAATTTTGGTGAGTTTTTCAAAATATCTTAAAATTGAACAAACTATCACAATTAACAAAAATGTCACCAAATTCATGAAAATTCAATATCTTGGTAAGAATATAAGAATCTACTATAAGAAAAAGCCATTTCTCTGTTCGTTCGTCAGTTTGTTAAATCATTTGGCAAATAATTTGGCAGGATGTCGCAAATGTCGCCAAATTAATAAAAAAAAATAACGCCAAATGGTAGGTAATATTTTTCAAATTTTGAATTCCGTCATAGGACTGGCATACCTTCTAGTTAATTAATGTACGACTCCCCATCGAAAAGTAATACAATGATCTTAACAGAACGCAATTGATATACAACGCCCCTAGACTACTTAACAAAACAGATCTGTCCCCACCCCAAATACTGAAACTTACTATATTTAAAATACAAATATAATAACTCATACAAAGCGATAGGGATTATTAAAGAAATATAAACTAATTTTCCGAGATTTTGAATTCCAGTTAAATATTGTAATATTTTCTCCAATTTGACTTCATGTTGACAATTTACAGTTATTTTCTAAAAGTTGCCACTGCTAACGATATTTCACTACATTTTTGCCAAGTGGGCAGGCAGACAGAGAGACTGTTTTTCCATTTCAAGGAATGCATGTGGTTTAGAATATTTGACTTTCATTCATTCATTTCATTTCATTTGTATTAAAAAATATGTTTCACTAATTAATAGGCCACTAAGCGAATTTGTTGCCCGAAATTAAATTATGTTTAATATGTTAACATTATCTTGACATATTTTGACGGTCTTCGTTCAATTTTAGCGTTGGATTTATACATTGACTCGTCACACGTTAGTTATCTGGCACGAAAACCATCCGAAACATGTTGTTGCTGATACCCAGACCGTCCGACCTACCAGAAAGGTGTAAGGTAACCGTTTGGACGGCCGGGAAGTACCACTCAATTTAGACCGGAACCCTGTGGGGGAGGCATCCACAGGGACCGTACCCTCCTTCCTCTACCACCAACCTCTCGGAAGGACTTACGGACCCACATGTTTAACGTGATCGTACTCCGCATGAACACGACGGCAGTTGTGGCAGCGTGCAAATCCAACGCGCAAACCACCGGGCTACCGCGCCCGAAATGTGTCAACAGGTTCCCAGGTGGTCAACCACCCAAGTACTAACCGCGCACGATGCTGCTTGACTTCGGTGATCTAACGAGCATCCGAAACATGTAACGCATTTCAGTGTTCCGTTAAATAATCAACATTTTTCTCCATGCGTTTTATCGTAATTTTAGCGGTTGCAAAAAAAAAAAAAAAAAAAAATTCGAGCCTATAAAGTAACTAAAATACTAATTCGGTATTAAATAAACAACGTCTAGGTGCACCTATTTAGGTCCTGAAATAACTGTGTTCCAAATTTCATGTTCGTAGACGCTCAAATACTCCGCTACAGATTCACAGATTCTACAGACACAGGCATCTATCTTCCTTTATTAAGTAAGATAAACAACACAAAAGGGCAGTTGCTTACTCACAATTGATTTAATAATGTATTTTATTAAAATATCGTTAATTATAAATGCTATATAAATAATCAACTAATTCCATGTGTCGACTCATTTTCATAATTTGTACATTGATAGTATTTGATAAGTTCATTATCAATAATGATGATCGATTACAGTAATTGAGAAATGTAGTCATGCTTGATATATAAGTTAATGATGATGAACTAACGATTAATATATTATATAGATCGTAGCAATGATCATAAAAATCCATTATATAGAATTCGAAAGGAAGTTGCATTATATAATTTCTTATTTTATTTCAAAATATTTTAGAAAATTCCTAATGAGTATTTATTTCATCGTGTTTTGAATTCAGTCTAAATACACGTAAATCCAACAATGCATTTCATTCTATCGTAATAGATGTAAATGCCTGCAAATGGGTATAATTAAGAATACAGTTTTTAACTATTAATTAAAAATATTTTTTAAAGGTGCCATTGCTTTTGGCTTCGAAATATTAAATTGAATTAAAGAAAATAAATACGAATTGGATGATTGACCATGAATTAAAGTTTTCACACATTATAATAACAGTAATAAAGTTTAAAAAAAGATCAATAATGCATAAAGCATTGATTATGAAACACTTTTTCCGACTTCAATGCAATTTTATTTAAACATCTCTAAAAGGCGATACATTCCTCGCTAATACTTTTTAAATTATCGCAATACTACAATAATTTACTATATTTGAAAACTTCATCAAAAACAAACGAAATTTATTCAAATGACGTCATCGAAATATAACACGCCTGGCTCTCTGTATAAAAGCAGTATTTCATTCATAAACATATTTCCATTCATTTCATTCATCACAATACTATAATAATTTATTTTATTTAAAAACTGAAGATTATGGAGACATAAGTAATTAAACTCTATGCTTAAAATTTCATCGAAAAAATCGCCCTTCTCTCTGTAAAATCATTTAATATTTCATTCATATCAGCTATATTGTAGACTCCATGAGCTAAATAATTTTGCGTTAAAGAAATGCAGCAATTCTTATACAATTCATTCTACATCTTTTAGCATTTACATTCTCCATAAGTGAAAATTAGGCTTCGTTGTAGAAATATTCAATGTTGGATGATCATCTAAAATCAAATATATTGTAATTGCGTTGTTTCAGTATGTTTATGCACAGAATTTAAGCAAAAATAAAGCGGTTTTAGGACGGATACAACACGAAATATCAATTAGAAAAAACTTTAAAATCACGATTTTGACACAAGATGGATGCCATATTTTATTCTGAAGTGGGTTACGTGATCTCTTCATATAATGGTCACCTGATCGCTTCATATAAAATGCGTAATTATTATCTTAAATTTTATTTAAAAAACTCCTGAATATATTTTGCTGAAATGTTTTTTATATATTTTATGGGATAATTTGAATATTTCCTAAAATTTAAGCAATTTGTGAATTTTAAATCCGCTTAAAAAATGTTTGAAAAATTAGGTCCCATATGGTTCAATGTATTTCATTTTTTCAACCCGGGTTCAATCCAAAACTAATTGAGTTATATTATTCATTTATATTCCCAAAGGTCCCACAGACCGTCTGAACGACATTAAAAATTCATCTTGGTAAAGTAATTTTTACGGCAGTTATCGTGCTAACGGACAGAGAGACAGACAGACAGAATGAACAAAATCATAAACGCTTTTCAACTTTGTTGTAAAGTGTTAAAAAATTAAAGAGGACGGTTTTTGTGCGTCGTCTGGTTACGTAACTGTAATAAAGAATAAGTTAGAACCAGAAATGAATTTATCCTTGATTAGAAATTCATTTTACTTGCAAGTTTTATTTTCTTAAATGGCGAAACATAAGACATAGTAATTTTCCTACATCCTTCGAGCATTTTTTAAGCATTATTCACTGAATACAACAGTAGAAAATGGTCAACTTGGAGACAATTGTCACCGAAATGGGGATAGGACGCTATTACCAAACTTTAACGTAGTTTAGTTGTGAAACAATTGCTTCTGCTTTAAAAATAGTATACCCATCATTCTAGAAAGTAGTCTAGAATATTTTGATTTATTTGAGATCCTAAGAAAAGGACACGAAAGTAATCCCTCTTCTCGCTATATCCATCCACGGCTTCAATTGGCAATCAAAATAGCCGTTGTTGTGCCAGTCTCTGTGTTTAGGAGTATTAGTCTCCCGCATAGCTAAATGTG
Organism: Amaurobius ferox; assembly: GCA_951213105.1. Taxonomy (NCBI): domain Eukaryota; kingdom Metazoa; phylum Arthropoda; class Arachnida; order Araneae; family Amaurobiidae; genus Amaurobius; species Amaurobius ferox. Next base: position 136,412,034 of record OX578148.1, read on the forward strand.
ACGTCATTTAATGAGGTTCTTCGATTCAGACAGTCCGACCTACCAGATAGGTATATGTTTGGAAGGCTGGGAAGTGCCATCCAATTTAGACCGGGACTCAGTGAGGGAGGCATCTGCAGGGACCGCGCCTTCATTTTCTTACCACCAAACTCTCTGAAAGACTTACGTATCCATAAGTTGAACGTCATCGTACTCTGCGTGAACACGACGGCAGTTTTGACATTGGCGAGAATCGAACTCGGGCCGACCGAGTGCAATTCCCGCTCTCTAACCACTGGGATGTCGCGCCCCTCGTTTTATGAGCTGGCTATCCCATGTAGAAGGTGTGCAGAGTCCACTTCAACGATAAGAACTTGCAATTTCGTCCCAATAGCTCAACAGTAGAGCATCAGCTGACCAGTTCGAAGATCCTGGGTCCCATTCCCGGTTGGAGCAGCAAGGTTCTTTAGAATGACCCCCGAACAAATCAGCCCTGTAGCTTAGTGCAAAGATATCAGAGGTCTGAAAATGACCCTAGTACGACTAGTACGGATTCAGTGAACTCTGGGAGATTGAGAGTCGATTTCAAAATGAGAGTATAACGACCAAACAGGAGATTAACCTGCGTAAAAATAGTATTGGCAGGTGGCTAACCTGAGTAAAAATAGTAATAGCAGGAGGCTAACCTGAGGCAAAAGTAGCAGGAGGTGGTCAGTCAGATTATCAGTAGCCCGCCAATCTGGCATTAGAGGGTGGAGAATACAGAATTCACTTCAACGATAAGAGCTTGCAATTTCGTCTCAGTAGCTCAACGGTAGAGCGTCGGTTGGCCAGTTCGGAGATCCAGGGATCGATTCCGGACAGCAAAGTTCTTTACATTGTTGATCAGCCTCTTATGTTTCTAAACCCATTGCTCAGGGTCTAAAAATCATTTCCTTTCTTCCATTTATTCCTCCTTTCATTTCCTCATATTCCTCCTTTAATTTTCTCCTATTCCTCCTTTCATTTTCTCCTATTCCTCCTTTCATTTCCTCCATGTATTACTTCCTTCATTTCCACTAATCGTCACAGGGAAGAATCCGAAAATTCTACTTTATTTGTTTCCCTTTTGCATTCTATATTATAAGTGAGCAAAGATTCAGTCTTTTAAGTCACAAAGTAGATGGGGTGGGCGGCGTCGAAGATTTGGAAGGACTTCTCGAATTACCGCGTTTTCATCGCCTTGGGGAGAATCAAAAATCCGATTTCAATAGGTTCTGTTTCGTGTTCGATAAATTATCTGACCCGAGGGCTTACAGTAGCAGTTTGAGTGCTCGGGAACGGGATACTCTTAAGTGCTGTTGTTGTTGAGACCCAGACCGTCCGACCTACCAGAGAGGTGTAAGGTAACCGTTTGGACGACCGGGAAGTACCACACAATTTAGACCGGAACCCAGTGGGCGAGGCATCCACAGGGACAGTACTCTCCTTCCCCTAATACGAACCTCTTGGAGGGACATACGGACCCACATATTTAACGTGATCGTACTCCGCATGGACACGGCGGCTGTTGTGTCAGCGTGCAAATCCAGCGCGCAAACCACCGGGCTACCGCGCCCGAAATGTGTCAACAGCACGCAGTGTTTCCAGGTGGTCACGCACCCAAGTACTAACCGCGCCCGATGCTGCTTGACTTCCGTGATCTAACGAGAACCGGTGTTTTCAGCAAGGTAGGGCCGTTAGCTACTATAAGTGTTCTTGTTGTTGAGACCCAGACTGTCCGACCTACCAGAAAGGTGTAAGAAAACTGTTTGGACGGCCGAGAAGTGCCACCCAATTAAGACCGGATCCCAGTGGGGGAGGCATCCACAGGGACCGTACCCTCCTTCCCCTACTACCAACCTCTCGGAAGGACTGACGGACCCACATGTTTAACGTGATCGTACTCCGCATGAACACGGCGGCAGTTATGTCAGCGTGGAAATCCAGCGCGCAAATTTCCGGGTTACCGTGCCCGAAATGTGCCAACAGCACGCGGTGTTCCCAGGTGGTCACCCACCCAAGTACTAACCGCGCCCGATGCTGCCTGACTTCGGTGATCTAACCAGAACCGGTGTTTTCAGCACGGTAGGCCCGTTGGCGGGGATACTATAAGTGTTGAAGTGTTGAAAACCCAGACCACACGACAGAACCGAAGGCTGACTGCTAAGTGTGTGGCCGGGAACTTTATTTTAGATTCAAGGAATTACATTACATATTAAAATTGAATCACAACACAAGTAGTTACATCAAGACAAGCAAAAGATTGATAACGTCAAAATAAAACATTAAAACAATACAATACAGTACAGTACAATACAATGCAATACAAGAGACAAAAGGCAGAAAATTGTAAATAGGGGAAAACCCCGAAGGTGAAAAAACCCTTATACAAAATACAAAAGGGAATACAGAAAAAGAAAAGGGTCAAGGTTGAAATACTATAAGTGTGAAACAAGGGGATACTATAAGTGTGAAGCAATTCAACTTCTTTCGGCACCAGAGGCTTTTAGAGTCTGCAGAGACATCAAACACGTTAGAAAGTCATATGTCCTAGATCTAGCAAAAGTCAGGTTTTGAATGGGCTGGCAAGTATGAAGTATGCGAGCTGTGAAAGTTTTCAAATGCAAATTTAATTTTAAAAAATGATTATAAAATTAGAGGTAAACAAAAATAATTTCAATATTTGAGAATCCTAACACAAAAGAGCCTATAATTTTCCAAAATTTGAATTTTATATTAAACGAATTAAAATACACGAAAATAACCATACGTTTTTGGGATTTAAATCCCAAGCTTTACTGTAAATGGATTTTACTGGCCTCATTTTTGCAACATCATTCAAGGTTGATCTTTTCAGAGTGTCTTAGAATTTCAATAATTTAATATATGTTTTTATTTTTTTATTTTTTATAATATAATTTATTTTAGAATTTAATGCCGCTGCTGTCGCCATCTAATGGAAGAAAAGGTTGAATTTTTGCTCATCGTCGCACTGTCGCCGATTCTCGGAGGTAATCATGTGTAAGCAATTTCGCAAAAAATTATCTTTAAAATTTTTAAAAAATCATATTTTTTACAAGTTAAAATCGTAATTTATTAAACTTTAATAATTTATTTTCATTATTTACGCCTTTTACATATGTAATTTAGAGAGGAAAACTCAAATGTGTGTGTGTGGGCATAAATGACGAATCTGCTATTTTATGACGTCAAAACTATATTTAATATTATTGAAAAATGTTTTTTTCCTGAAAAATATGTAGAACAGACTGTATTCTAAACAAGTGCCATAAAAAATATATATTTTATTTATAATTTAAAGCTCAAGGAATCTAAAATTGAAGATTATCAGGAATTCAACCTTATACATTTTTTCAAGGAAGTTTAGTGAACATGCGCAGTTTAAAATTGACCATTCCGCATTGATACTTTAATAACTGAATAACCATTCACTTTAATAACTGAAATTGTAATTTTGCAAATTTGCATGCAATTTCAAGTATGCATGCAAAATTTTTTCTTCCTACCTATTGTAGTTTTCATGTAAAAGGGGTCATAAAATTCCGGCAAATGTTGATTTTGCTTTGTTGGGAATATAGTTCCTAAGATAGAAATAGAATAGAACTTTGGTTTGCTCGTCTGTAATAAATAAAATGCCCAATCTATTAAAATATCGAAGTCCCATTTTCGATTTCATTCCAATACTATTCCCATACATTGTTACACATAATTTGTAGTGTAGAAAAAATAAGTATCTCCTAAACTAATATATAGATTGAAAATAAAAGTACTCTTCCCCGGAGGGTAGCACTCCATTTGAAGATAAACGGAATTTCCTCGCGGAAACTATATCGATTTAAGATTTAAAATGGGCTTAAAATTGCTTAGATAGAAAAATATACTTGGTACTTATGCCAATCCATTAAATGCTGATGCCATTCTGTTTAGGCTTGTTTATTGACTATTGATTTTGGAAGCAATTTAGAGAACTGACTTGCAAGACTTTAATAGGTTTAGAAGTACTTTGATGCATTATTATTAAGACATTATTCCCTATATGCATAGCTTAGGGTATCGAAAATAAGCATTGTGATGGGGTCGAAAATTTGAATTGAAGAATCCCCGAACTCGAATCGAATGTTATTGAGATGAAAGCTGTGAGCGTTTGCGTGAGAAAGACGTTATATCACAAACAAATCGAGCGGATAAAACGAAACCGGATATAAAAATGATAATCGGTGATTACTGAAAGCCTAATTGATTTTGAACGCCATCCAATATTCGGAAGACTAGCAAATTTCCGCATGATAAAATATCAGAACCTTCAATGATGATACATAAATAATCCTTCCGTATTTAAATTTTTATTAGAAAACGATTGATCCAAATTTTAGAGCGACAGCGTGAACCGTTCTTAAGATATCGGACGTTTATCAAATACATTTATAAAAAAAATACATTTATAAAATAAAAGATATATATGTTAATTTTTGTGAAATAGGTTCATTTTTCGTGTGTATTATTATGCAATAAATGCGTTAACGTCATTCTCGAGGATTTAGTTTGTTCCATTCACGACAGAAGATACATTGTGTAATAGCTTTGTATTTGGACGTTTAACATGCCGTCAATAGTCATTTACATATATATAAAGAATGCTATTTTCTCCGTTTGTCCGTAACACTTGACGATAAATCTAACGAACTTGACGACTCATTATGTGAAATGTAGCTAAGTTAGCAACGTTTTTTTTTGCCCCCAGATTGACGAAAATATTGTTAAAATTGCAAAAAGTGTACTAAGTTAATGAAAATAACGCCAAATAATTGAATTAAAGATTTTAAATATATGAATTATATTACTTATTGCTGATGCTATCCATTGTCAATTTAGAGTCAATTTAGAGTGAAATATAAGTTAATTAGGTACATAAAAATAGTTTTAAGTGCTGTCATCCAGAAAAGCACCATATATAATATTCAACGTTAAAATCACTGTATAGTAGACCGTATATACATTTTTACTTTCCTTATATACATAATGTATAAGGAAAGTATTGTGACGGGGTCGAAAATTCGAATTCGAGTTTTCGACGGGAGAGCACGTTTCAAGCATCCCTGATTACGAATCAAACATTTTTGAAGTGATGTCTGTGTGTGTGTGTGTGTGTGTGTGTGTGTGTGTGTGTGTGTGTGTGTGTGTGTGTGTGTGTGTGTCAGTGGGTCTGTGGAGACGATAACTGACGAACGAATGGACCGATTCGAACCAAATTTGGTACAAAAATCACAATCTGTAAACACTGGAAGCCTATTGTTTTTATACGCAATCGAATGTTCAGAACCCCCCTAAATTTTCGAATGAAATTTTGAAAAAATCGTCAAAAAATCAAAACCAATAATAAATTTACGTAAATAGACATTTCTTATGTAATTTTTCATTAGAAAACGATTGACATAAATTTTAGAACGCTAACATGAACCGTTCTCGAGATATTGCACATTTTTTTAAAAAATTATCAAAAAGTCATATAAAATAGAAAAAAAAAAATTCCTATTGAGAAACATGTTCACTTTTCATATATAATATCATGCGATAAATTGGGTGACATCATTCTCGCGGATCTAGCTCGTTCCATTCATGAAAAAAGATACTTTGAGTAATACTTTTGCATTTGAACGCCAATTTATCTGCTGTAAGAATAACTTATTTCTTTGTCCATAACGCTTGACGAAATTTTGGCGACAAAATTGGCGGAATGTCGCCAACTTGGCGACTTTTTGAAATGTTGCCAAATTAACGAAAATCTCGCCAAATGGATAAAAATGACGATAAATCAATGAAAATGACGACTAATTGTCGAAAATTCAATATCTTAGAAAAGATATTAGTATCTACTAGAAGAAAAACCTATTTATTTTACTGTAAAAGTAGTAAATTCATTTCATTTTATAAGGAAAGTCATGTGTTGCCCACATCAGATTTTTACTTTCCTTATATACATAATGTATAAGGAAAATATTGTGACGGGGTCGAAAATTCGAATTCGACTTTTCCACGGGAGAGCACGTTTCAAGCATCCCTGATCACGAATCAAACATTTTTGAAGTGATGTCTGTGTGTGTGTATGTGTGTGTGTGTGTGTGAAAGTATGTGTGTGTGTGTGTGTGTCAGTGAGTCTGTGGAGACGATAACTGACGAACGAATGGACCGATTCGAACCAAATTTGGTACAAAAATCACAATCCGTAAACACTGGAAGCCTATTGTTTTTATACGTGATCGAATGTTCAGAACCCCCCTAAATTTTCGAATGAAATTTTGAAAAAATCGTTAAAAAATCAAAACCGCTAATAAAGTTACGCAAATAGACATTTCTTATGTAATTTTTCATTAGAAAACAATTGGCATAAATTTTAGAACGCTAATATGAACCGTTTTCGAGATATTGTACATTTTTCAAAAAAATTATGAAAAAGTCACATAAAAAAAAATTCCTATTGAGAAACATGTTCACTTTTCATATGTAATACCATGCGATAAATTGAGTGACATCATTCTCGTGGATCTAGCTCGTTCCATTCATGAAAAAATATACTTTGAATAATACTTTTGTATTAGAACGCCAATAGTCATTTATCTGCTGTAAGAATAACTTTTTTCTTAGTGCATAACGCTTGGCGAGATTTTGGCGACGAACTTGGCGGAATGTCGCCAACTTGGCGACTTTTTTGAAATGCTGCCAAATTAATGAAAATCTCGCCAAATGGATAAAAATGATGCTAAATCAATGAAAATGACGACTAATTGTCGAAAATTCAATATCTTGGAAAGAATATTAGTATCTACTATAAGAAAATCCTATTACTTTCCTTATATACATAATGTATAAGGAAAGTATTGTGACGGGGTCGAAAATTCGAAATCGAGTTTTCGACGAGCACGTTTCAAGCATCCCTGATCACGAATCAAACATTTTTGAAGTGGTGTCTGAGTGTGTGTGTGTGTGTGTGTGAGAGAGTCTGTGAAGACGATAACTGACAAACGAATGGACCGATTCGATCCAAATTTGGTACAAAAATCACAATCCGTAAACTCTGGAAGCCTATTGTTTTTATACACAATCGAATGTTAAGAACACCCCTAAATTTTCAAATGAAATTTGGAAAAAATAGTCAAAAAATCAAAACCACTAAGAAAGTTACGCATATAGACATTTCTTATGTAATTTTTCATTAGAGAACGATTGACATAAATTTTAGAACGCTAACATGAACCGTTCTCGAGATATTGCACATTTTTCAAAAAAATTATCAGAAAGTCATATAAAATAAAAAAAAAATATTTCCTCTTGAGAGACATGTTCACTTTTCAGTAATACCATGCGATATATTGGATGACATCATTCTTGTGGATCTAGCTCGTTCCATTCATGAAAAAAGATACTTTGAGTAATACTTTTGTATTTGAAAGCCAATATTCATTTATCTGCTGTAAGAATAACTTATTTCTTTGTCCATTATACTTGGCGAGATTTTGGCGACGAATTTTGGCGGAATGTCTCCAACTTGGCGACTTTTTGAAATGTTGACAAATTAACGAAAATCTCGCCAAATGGATAAAAATGACGCTAAATCAATGAAATGACGACTAATTGTCGAAAACTCAATATCTTGGAAAGAATATTAGTATCTACTATAAGAAAAACCTATTTATTTTACTGTAAAAGTGGTAAATTCATTACGTTATATAAGGAAAGTCATGTGTTGCCCACATCAGATTTTTTTTACTGTGAAAGAAGTAAATTCGTTGTATTATATACAGAAAGTTATGTGCTGCTTACATCAGAGTTTTAACGCCAGATTTATACTGGTGTATGTATATTATTTGTGTAATGATATAGATAAATGTTTCTCATTTTTTTGCGTCCACGGACCCTTACAGGAAAACCAATTTGTAACTACCCCCTTGTCATTCTCGTCTGGAGGGATTGTGTGAGATTATTGATTCAAAAGATGTACATACATTTTGAAATTATGATTATATTAGAATTTATGTGTTTAAAATTTGCAAATAATTTGCAAATATTTTTATTATCACAGAATTTAAATTTACTTATTCTGAATTTTAGTTTAAATCTAATAAAACTGAGATAGTGCAAAATTGCGTATGTTCATGCTACGCACGGCAAGTACCAGTCATTAAAAATCTGACATCGTTTATAATATAGCATTCAATTGTTACAACTTATCCACTAGAATTTTGGTATATTCTCAGAATGCAAATACGAGTCCAAATTTCTGGATAACTAACTCTTTGTTTAAAGCACTACTAAGCATGAACAAGATCAATACATAGCTAATAAGTCCCTGCCTAACTCACAAAGTCATGAAACGATCATCAGGTACAAGAAGCAGCAACCAAATACTCAACTCATTAACGCAACAGCAGACTACGCTCTCAAGATGCTGATGTATTGCTATCATGCCAACTCATATGATCGAATGATGACTCGCTTATATACACTCTGTATAGAAATGTCTAGAAAAATCGACTTCACTTATTAAATTCTTAAACAATCTACAAAATTCGCGCAGTTTTCAAAGCGCGCTAAGTTAGCTATATTTCTTTGTATTATCAACTAATAACAATAGTTACTGTAGCACATAAGTTACATTTGCATAAAAGATAGTTTCATATTTCGGATATGGCTCGGCGATAAGACGACATCAGCCACAGACTTGGCCATGTCTAATTTTATAATAGGTGGACAATTTATTCAATTTATTTACGAGCAATAAATGAAGCATGACAGCGTGAGATATACCACGTTAGACATACTGGATAACTAACAAAATTCTTGCAGTTTTCAAAACGCGCTAAGTTAGCGATATTTCTTTGTATTTGTTGCAAAATTTACTACATTGCAAAATTGAAACGACCTGGATTATCAACTAATAACAATAGTTACTGTAGCACATAAGTTACATTTGCATAAAAGATAGTTTCATATTCCGGATATGGCTCGGCGATAAGACGACATCAGACACAGACTTGGCCATGTTTAATTTTATAATAGGTGGATAATTTATTCAATTTATTTACGAGCAATAAATGAATCATGACAGCGTGAGATATACCACGTTAGACATAAGCTAGTCCTTGGACATCTCATAATAAGTAATGGAAGCCAATGTAGACCACGTCCAAATAACTGAAGCAAATTGGCACGCAGATACGACACAACCAATGGCAGCCAAAGGAGAGAACCAACGTTACCCCTGTGCATCAAGGAAGGTTGACATTCTCAAAGGATTTGTTGTGCAATAAGCACGTAAAATTGGGCAGACGTCGCTATGATAGTTCTTGGGATACAGAAACTTAAAAATGTGCTTGCGACTCTCGATATATTTGCTGTGAAATAAGCAGGTAAAAATGTGATCCAGAAAAGTGATTTTAATGAAAGATGTCCAAAGATGACCTACCGCATTCCAAAGAGCAAAAAGAAATCCGCATTTCCTTTATATTAAATATCAGGAATTGCGTAACCCGACAAGTCAGTGAGACAATGCAAATAGTATCACTACCGAATCAGTAAATCAAAGAAACTATAATTTTGTACAAAATAGTAAATTGTAAATATTGGAAGAGCCAGACTCAAAATGTTTTCCATGTTTCGAGTTTATAGGACCAGGGATTGTCCAGAAATTAATTTTAAATACTCACAGTTAAACCTTCCATAGACATAACATTATGTAGATGATATTTTCCCCGTAAGTTTATGATACCACGTTTAAGGTTTTAAATCCAATGTGTTTATGCGGCAGACAATTTTTATTATATATTTTCCAACTTAAATAATAAAAAATATATATATAAAATGTATGTTATTGAAATTGCATTTTTGACACGAATATATCAATTACGCCAGTCAGATATAAAGATTATTGAGATTATTGATAGTTTCAATTTATTACGTTATCAGTTTAATTTGAGCAAAGGTTTTTGAATCTCATACATTGCAGTACGAGTAATCTTCTACTAATACACGGGTATGTAGTCTAAAATTCAAGAATATAAATAGTACGGGTACTAATAAATAAAAAAATAATAGTTCTTCCCATACAATTTTAGGGCTTTTATTTTGGCATATACTGATTTAGTTTCATATTTTTGTAAATGTGTTTACAAGAGGGACCAGGATATTTCATTCTTGAGATCTTCTTGTGAAGATAATTTCCGTATAGCGAGAACAGAGATTTTTAAACTTATTTTTGGAACATTAGTTTAAATATTTTAATAGAATGTTTTGAATAACAATGTCATTTAGAATATTATAAGAATTTGTACATGATTGTGAATTTTAATTTTATTATATTATATATTCCGTACGAATAGAATAACGGATACATATATATATATATATATATATATATATATATATATATATATTATTTTCCTTTTCATTTAACAACGACTATTTTTGTTTGTAATTTAATTTTAATCCCATGAGGGCATTTGAAGAAAAATCTGCAATATAAACTCAAAAAAAGATAAAAAGTAAGCGACATACAAAATTTCATAATCAATAACCGTCCACCTTTAATCACCAAATGCATTCCATAATCAATCCCCACTCTCGAAAACATCTTGCTTATCATTTCAGTTGTAAAGTTATTTTGACATGAAACCAATAATTCCCTATCAACATAAAAAATAAAAGAAGGGTCTGTATACGTTACGATACGTGCTGGGTAATTATTATTTCTTTAACAACAACACACTTCTTTTTATAAAGTAATCAACAGAGCAAAAAGTTCAAAACTTTGGACTTTGAAGATTTTGGAAGTTTGGGACTTTTGAAGAACGTACAAACCACTTGTCAGGAAAATTCCGCCCATTTCCAACTTCAAAAGCTTGGACATTTAATTTAATCTTCTTCCTCTTGAAAAGATAATTTTCTTCTACCTTGACGCTTATTAAACTTTAGAATTAGAATAGAAGTTTGAAATAAAGATTCCTTTATTAAATGTTATTCTGCTCATCTACTCGTATGGTATTTACAATAGAGTAGAAAATTTTTGGAGATGTAAAATGTTTTTGTTATCCATCAGCTTATTATTAGAATTAAAAAAAAATAAAAACTCATGTTTAATTTGCTAAACAGAATTATTAATTTTACAGAGAGGAGAGGGGGAAATCAATATCTTCAACTTTAATTTACCTTCTGTATAAATCAATGCTTAAATAATAAAAGTTGACAATTCTCATCCGAATTGTCTGTGCTAAGTAATTTTATGTTATGATGAAGGTTTTCAATAAGTGATTCAAACAAAGTAAAGATTTTAAAACTTCTTTAGTTAAAACATAGCACAAAATAAGATTGTAACTCTATCAACAGTTTCGGAGGCAGAAAAAACATATTTATTCAAAAAAAATAGAGAGTAAAAGAATAACTACACTAACAAAAACAAGGAAGCTTCTGTCAATAAATTGTTGCATCCCGTGATAGATAGCGGAAGGTTTTGCCAAACAAAACATGAAAAACTTGGGATATAAAAAAACAAAAGCACCAGAGTGATTTAAAAACAAACCTCAGATGATAAGAATATGAACTTAAGTGTCTTATGATAAAATAAGAAAGAAAATAACCTATTTGTAAAGCTGAATAAGCAACATCATTAACTAGTTTAGAAAACATGCGCCAAAATAATTGTAAAATAATTTGTGATTAAAATACAATGAAATTATGCAGTGTATGCCAAAACTGTTAAAATTAGTTTTCAAATTTTCTTTTCGTCCATTTTTAGATTGACGACGATTTCCGTATTTGGTTATATGATGCAACGCTTTATTGAAAGACATCTTGTTTTTGTTAGTTCGGCTGCTCGAGCTTTTTTTTATCTTGAAGAAAGAGGCTGTTTGATACCAATAAAACTGGTAAGTACCATTTATGATATTGGTTATGAATGGATGCAATCTTTGACACCTGCTTTGAGTATCAAGCAGCACAATTTTGAATAAGATAAATTATAGACAATTTCATTATTAGAATAATTAAATACAAGAAATTATCGTATTACATTAATTCCGAGGGAAAGAGAGATAGCGGCTGTCACAGGGGTATACGCGTTATAGTGGTTTTAGTAATAAATGAAGATTCGTGATTAGTTATACAAACATTGCGTTTGAGTTAATACCCCGGACAGAATGAAATGATATATTTGGAAGTCAAATAAATATCAGAAATTAAGGTGAAACTTATTTCGAAGTTATAATTTGGACTTACATTAAAGTAGCAATAACTCCAGGAAAGAACTGATTCCGTCCAACTAAAAGTTAGCTGGACTCAGGTACATAATAAATACAACAGGTGGATATATTGGGGAAATATGACTCATATGATTACATATAATATCTTTATTTTAATTGCAGCATTAAAAGGATATGTCGTTAAGCAAAATTAATATGTAATTTAAAGATGTACTTTAGTCATTCATAAGATATAAGAGATCATATGATTTGAGTGCCATTATATATAACATTCATAACACTACTAAATTTATCAATATTCACAAGACTGAAATGGACAACTTCTCAAGTACTCAAATTATATTCCTTATGGTAAATCGCTGAATCATTTGAAATTATAGGAGAGCGATTAAACATTTATACATGCAATTTTTATATCTATTAAAATACTTTCTCAGTGACCGATAATCAGTTATTATGTATCATTCTGATTTCACTTATAAATCTCTCCGAGGGGCCTTTCTCTAAGCGGCCTAGACTTAGCGAGTCATCCGAGTCATCTGAATAACTTCAGCGAGTCATCCGAGAGGACTTCTCCCGATCAAGTTCAGGGCCAGAGAGACAGCATCTACATACCTGGAATTTCTTGTTTGAATAACCGAATATTAACCGGGAGTATTTCACTGGCATTTCAATGGAAAATTATGGTAGGAACTTTCTCCTATACGGTGGCGATCTTTCTCCGACATCCTTATCTCAGTACTTCCAAAACTGGGAAATAACAGTCTTGGCTGTCCGACATATCCCAACTATACATTCTGCTCCTCTGGACCACCTGAAAATAAAGAAAAATTTTGAATTTAGAAAAATGAAGACGTTCCAGGCTCTCTAAGGTGATTAAAGATTAAATATTCATTTCGAGTCTAAATTTAATCCACTACAAAGGTTCATAAGGAAAAATCCTTTGTGTAAGAAAAACTTCAGCGAGTCATCCGAGAGGACTTCTCCCGATCAAGTTCAGGGCCAGAGAGACAGCATCTACAGCGAATTTCGCTATTATAGTCTGGCGAAATTAAAAGCGATTGGTTAATCAAAGGCGCGCTTTTAAACTTTCTCTCCTGGTATCGTTCACGTCACAGCTCGCAGAGGCGAAAAATCAGCCCGAGCATGAACCAAATAAAAAGGAAATCTGCAGTGCGATATCCAACCGGCCGAAATCTCACGCTGGCTTGCAAGAAACGCTGACATATTCGGAATTATAAAGTGGAAATAAAAATGGCTTCTCAGAGAGAATAGATCTACGAGGAATTACAAAATCTCCAAAATGTCACTATGACACGGTAGAAAGAGGCGTAGAGAGGGAGAGAGAGGAGGAGTTCATCCTATAATTTTGAGGTTAGACAAAGTCTACGGGTTCCACACATAACGGGCTATTTTTTAAATGTACAGCAAAATTAACTTCCATTTCGGAATTTATGTCAGGAACAATAAATAATTACCTTTTGCAGGTATTCAACGCCTCACATGAATGAATCTTTGGAATCTTTGGAGTCGTTGGAATCATTGACTCAATGTTAACTGAATGTTAAATGAACTTTTTATTACTATTCATGATAAGCATTGTCATACATGATAGAAATTCATTTTAAGCTAAATTTCAGCATGATAGAAAACAAAGTTAACAGAACCAAAAAAAAAATAATAGCTATCAACTTTCTCTCAAAGTCCTAAAGCAGTAGGTTGCAAAGACCTCTTTGATAATAAGAGCCTGCCATTCCGTCGCATTAACCTTTTGCTTACGGATCGGACAGCATCCATCCCAAACGAAGAACCTCTCAAACAGACAAGTATTAGTATCACAAGGTCAACCTGAGATAAAAATAGCAGGAAAATCTCTGCCAGATTGTCAATTGCACGCAAATTAAACATTTGAGAGTGGGGAATGTAGTGTTCACATCGACGTAAGAGTTTGTAGTTCCGTTCTAGTAACTCAACGGTAGAACATCGTGTGGCCAATACGAAGATCCCTGGTTAGATTCCCGGTTGGGGTAGCGATATATTTTACTAGGTGCGTAGATAGGATGAAGCAGTAAATACATAACAAGTTCACAATAAAGGAGTGGTATTCTCCAATCACTGGCATAGTTGCAATACACCGAACCCTCAGAAATAGATAAAACTCTCACACATAACTGAACTGAACATGCACCGTCACGACTGCTCTTAAATACTTTCAATGGACTATTGCAGAAAACTCGAAAAACTGTCTTTTCCGGCTTTAATTCTTAAACTTTTTTAAAGTTGCTAAGTTGGAATATTGATCCACATTGGGTGCCAAAGACAAGTTGCTAACATGTCCGATAAAGCGAATTGTGTTTCCCATCCTTTGAAACCAGTAAAAATGTCTATTTTTCACTGTCGCTCAGTTTAAAACCAGGGGGATATATTCAAGGTAATTGCAAATAGACTTTTTTTATTTTTGTAGCTACTTGATAAAGGGCTCCTAAATCGAATTCCCGAGAAGCGGGATTTTTCTGTATACGTAATATGGGAGGCGAACTATTTTACGTCGACATATAATATTAGTAAATGTGTGTACAAAATATTCTAGTGAAAAGCGATCCAGAGAATTCCAATTTTATCTAGTCTAGAGGCATGCTATGAAACAAACCACAATTTCGAAAAAACATGAAATATTTACGCAGGTCACGAAGTCTTTTGATATAGGTTCCAAACGTTGATCGAAAATTTTGATTTGATACTGGAAAAATATTTTTTGGAGGTAAATGGTTTTTGATTCCACGGTTTTTGATTCCACGGTCGATCAAAATTCATTTGATCATGTTTCATGCTTTGCTTTAAATTATGTTTTGAATAGAAAATGTATCCGTAGTTGCCCGCGATGCAAACTTTTGATCACATTACAACGGAACAACCAGTGAATTCTCAAAAACCAAAGAACGCTTCAACAATACGTCCGATTACAACCAAGAATAAAAAAACAATGCGTGGGGGCAAATATACGGGTGCGCCACAACCGCTACGTTTTGCTAAAAGTTGTGAACTGCAATACTTTTCTTGCAGTATCTCTCGACTTGTAAAAAATGTACCCGCCGTTGCTCTGGATTTAAAGCAGGGATAAAATAATTTCATTTATACACTTTTTCGAAATGCGTAGCCGCCTATTTCTATGTGGGCATTACTAGACAAACCTAGACGCCTTATTACTTTCCTTATATACATAATATATAAGATAAGTATTGTGACGGGGTCGAAAATTCGAATTCGAGTTTTCGACGGGAGAGTACGTTTCAAGCATCCCTGATCACGAATCAAACAACATTTTTGAAGTGGTGAGTGTGTGTGTGTGTGTGTCAGTGCGTCTGTAGAGACGATAACTGACGAACGAATGGACCGAATCAAAAGAAATTTGGTACAAAAATCACAATCCGTAAACACTGGAAGTCTATTGTTTTTATACGCAATCGAATGCTCAGAACTCCCTTAAATTTTCGAGTGAAATTTTGAAAAAATCGTCAAAAAATCAAAACCGCTAATAAAGTTACGCAAATAGACATTTCTTATGTAATTTTTTGTTAGAAAACGATTGGCATAAATTTTAGAACGCTAACATGAACCGTTCTCGAGATATTGCACATTTTAAAAAAAAATTTAAAAAGTCATATAAAATAAAAAAAAATATTTCCTATTGAGAAACATGCTCACTTTTCATATGTAATATCATTCGATAAATTTGGTGACATCATTCTCGTGGATCTAGCTCGTTCCATTCATGAAAAAGATACTTTGAGTAATACTTTTTGTATTTAAACGCTAATGGTCATTTATCTTCTGTAAGAATAACTTATTTCTTCGTCCATAACATTTGGCGATATTTGGTGGAATGTCGCCAACTTGGCCACTTTTTTAAATGTTGCTAAATTAACGAAAAACTCGCCAAATGGATAAAAATGACGCTAAATCAATGACGACTCAGTGATGATGACGACATGGAAAATGACGACTCATTGACGAAAATTCAATATCTTGGAAACAATACAAATAACTACTACAAAAATAATCTATTTTTTTACTGTAAAAGTAGTAAATTCATTGCATTATATAAGGAAAGTCATGTGCTGCCCACATCAGATTTCTGTTGTTATGTGGGTGCGTTAGATCTGGCGTTGTGCATATCGAATCATTCACACTAATACGACTGAATATTAAGCCTTTCATCTTCTGCGCTGGCATAATATGCTCTAAATAAACTCGTTTGATACGGTCTAATGCGACTGTGTATGAAACCCTAAATACGACTTTCATCCTCTGCGCTGGCGTCATATCCCTAAATAAATTTATTGATACGTCCTAATAAAGTATTTTGAAATGATCTGAATAAACTCCTTTGATACGCCCTATATATGCGTTTCACCCTCTGTGCGAGCTTAATACCCCCTACATAAGTACGCGAGGTATAAGTAAATAATTTCTTTAAATGGGGATGGTAAACGATTAAAATTGACATTATAAATGGAATATGTGAATGATATCGCGCACTGTTTATGACAAATATTATAATTGTGTTATTTTTCCATTTCTGGATAGAACAATATACATTTTGTTACGAACGTATCCTGTGGGTGCGAATACTTGTATGCGCAGGATGCAGGTGTATGCGCAGGATGCAAGAACTAGTCTAAGTTTCTGGATAACTTACGTCTATTCACAAGAACAAAGTAAACAGGAACAATCTAGAAACAAACAACACTTAAATGCTCCATTAATTGCACAAAACAAGTCATACTATTCTAAAAATACTGGCCAAAATATTTTCACCAAACAACTGCTACTATTCTCAAAACACTGACAAAAGTCACCGTCCACTGTAACTCGTATATCGTCAACTCGTCAACTGAACTAAAACAACTTACATCTCATTGAGAAGATCATTTTTTATCTTTCCGATGGTGTCAGGATATAACAACTCTTGTGATGATATTTTCGATCGCTAAGGAACCGATTTTTGCGAAAATTGCCCAAATGTTGCCTTAACATTTAATATCTAAAATAACTAATTCAAATTCAAGTTAACAATCTTGACGAGGTGTTTTCTTTCCGGAGTCGAGATATCCGTGTATCAAATTTCATGGCTGTGGCTACAATTTTCAGCTTCGCGACCCACAAACATACAGACATCATCCTCTATTATTATAAATAACATTACAAAAATAGTTCTGTGTCATATATTAAAAATAAATATATTTACAAAGATTAGCAACTTTAAACAAGCTACACCTAATTTTATCGTGTCTAGTACCAACATGACAACAACTATACAACAGGTCTAGCGCAATCAATGTCCACGACAAAGATTTATTATATGCACTGTAATTTCAAAACGGCCATAAATATTACATGGAACAATAATATTTTACTGCACTTTTATGTTTATTTGCTTTATATATGAGCTTATACATAAGTTATGACTTCAAAAGTATACTTTCAATTTCTGTACTAGATATATCGGATTAGCAATAAAATATCTGCATAATATTCTTGGTGCACTGAAGATTTTACAACCTCGTAGACACAATTCTTTAAACAGGATAAAATATGATACTTTCA
This sequence comes from Amaurobius ferox, assembly GCA_951213105.1. Classification (NCBI taxonomy): domain Eukaryota; kingdom Metazoa; phylum Arthropoda; class Arachnida; order Araneae; family Amaurobiidae; genus Amaurobius; species Amaurobius ferox. Next base: position 136,429,910 of record OX578148.1, read on the forward strand.
TTACTGTAGTTTTACGTATCTTAGAAATCTGTCGACCCTCGGTAAGGGTTGAGTTTCAGTTTGGAATTATTAAAAATTCCATGAATCAATACACACCTCCCTCCTAAACAATAAGAAAAAAAATAAATATGTTATCGTCGAAAGAAATGAATGATAAAAATATACTTTATTTGTTTTAGCTGAAAATTCCCAGTAAACCTCCTCTTCCGCGCGTTCTCCGTGTTTTGCTGTTGTATTTGGGGAGGAGGGGTATTTACTAAATAGTTTATTTTTGATACGGTACAGATGTGACCATGAACTGTAATGCATGAGACTGGAATTGCATCTTACCTAATCCTTTTAAAATGTATATATTCCGAAGATAACACCTTTTCTATTCTTTTATAAATTTAATTCGACTTTTATATTGACTTCGATTTCAACGTAACTCAGTATAAATAATTCATTTATTCACTTATTTAAATCTCGTCACTAATTTTAATTTATTCCCCAAAGTTATGAATAACTGAATATATTACACTTAAAGCGTCCCTTGAACGAAATGAAAGTCGCAATGATAAGTTAATGCTCCTAAATATACAGACTGATGCAACCGCCATTTTGACGTCAACCGATCCAGTGAGTTATCGTATGCCTGTGCTATTTTAATGGTGATCGCATGGTACGTGGTCAATTTTGCTATAAAATAGGTGCTCCTGCTTTAGAAAAAACTGTACCAATCATTTAAGAAATTAGTTTGGAATGTTTTGATATTCTAGATATACTGAGAAAAGGAAGGGAATGTAACATTTTTACTGTCATCGCTTATACTGGGAGTCAATATGATGCTGAGTTTGTCAAGTTTCTGTTATCGTTAAGTTTTGATAGCATCATGTCGAAGACATACTCTAGTGGATTTACAAATTCAGCATAGTATTTAAAAGAATGTCTCACAACTTAGGATGACTAGAGACAACTAAACGTCAGTCAGCTACGTAAGAGCTCCCTTTACCACGAACTTGCTCATATACTGATCACTTTAAATTCAACCTAGAAAATTAACCCAACCAGTCAGTTGCACGGATATATTATAAACTATATATCTGAATCATTCGCTGTAAGTAATTTAATCATCTACTCCTATAAGTCCACGAATAGTGTAAAATCTATTCTGAATACATCGGCGGCAATTACTGAGGAAAGATCTTCTGCACAAATACTGATGATTCATTTACACCTTGATTATTCTATATTTGGCTGTCTTTTAATCTACAATAAAAGTATTTGTACATTTATTACTTTCCCTAGATGCACAGTAAAAGGAATAGAGAAAGTATTTTGACAGGGTCGAAATTGAAATGGTTTGATTTTCCTTGAAACCCATGGTGCATAAAGGTGTTTGAAAATCGAAAAGTACTTGATTTTAAATAACCATTTTCAAGGCCTTGAAAGTACTTGAAAATTCCAATTTATTTGGTTAAGTCTTTGAACGTACTTGAAAAAGGCAGTGAAGAAAATGTTCCACGGATAATACGCATTGTGTTTTGTCCAAGAAGTATTGAAAAGTGTACTCACCCTGGAAACTGTACTATACATCTCTAAAATGATGATGTCAGTACCTTTGTTCTTATCTATGTAATTAAACGGAATTATTATTGACAATGCAGGGAATTTAGGTATTCGAATGAAATGTAAAACGAAACGAGTATTACAATCCCTGAATGCTAAAATCCCCATAAATTTGTAAAACGTCGACCAATCGGAAGTTCTACCAAATTCTCGAACATTTTAAATATAATAAAACCAGTCATCTTACATTATCCGAACTATTAAAATTTCTACTGCCAGATTTTATTACAATCTCACAAAGCTTTTCGCGTGAGTTTAATGTGAAAACTGTTCAGCTGCTACAGATGGATATTTATGGTCTGTATTTTGTATACGCCGGAACGGTATAGCCCCATTGTAGTCCGTTATTACCTTAACCGATTTGTATTTACAGAGTTGATTTTTTTCTATGTCAAGTTTTGGATTTTTCGCTAGAATAATGGTGTGCATCGGATCGCAGATAAAAATTTCAATAGTTGCGTTATTAAAAATCGTCAACTGGAAATTGAATTAATGTAAAACTTCATATCCAATGTAATTTTAATTACGTTATAATATTCTATAATATTGAGTGTAATAAAATTAATTCGCATGATATTTGAAAGAACGTTAATAAAAATGATAAAAAATTAAATTTATAATGGTCGTATTAATATTTGGGAAGTTACTTTTACTCTAATACTATGTAAGAGACTATAGAGAAGATATTATTTATACAAAAATCCTCTAATTCGACATTTTGATGCCAATATACATTTTAGGACTTCCTGAACACATTTCGACTATTTTTCTACTGTTGTCCGTCTGTCTGTGTCCGATTTCTGGTGTACAGGATAGCTGTCACAAATGTTAATGGCTTTTCACATAACCCCTTATCCTACTTTGTTAACGAAAAATCTAAAACTAAATAGATTTTTTTTTTAAATTCGAGCAAAAATTTCGAAATTTATTCAAAGTTTCATATTTTCTAAATGTGACTGCATAGGAGACAAAATGGTTCAATGATTGACAAAGTGGTTCAACTCCAAAAATGACTCCATTTTACACGTTCTCAATAATATAGATATTGTATGTTCTGAATAGTTTGACTTTCGAGCGAAGTGCTGCTAATAAATATTTTTATTTCTTGATTGTCGTGATTATTTCGTCGAATCCTCGTTAGGGAAATTGAAGTGTGCTTCAGATTCAAGTAATTTAGAAGTCTAATTTCGTATCAAGGTTTAATAAAAAGTCATAACACTGGTTAGATTAGAACATTTAGAATGACTCTTGAACATATGAGAACTTTACATCCATCACAATGCCTTCCCTATACATTATACTATATATATTGGACAAGTGATATACTATCGAAAAATTAAATATATTCAAAATTAAATATATCCAAAAGATAATTAAAATAAAAAAGGAATCTTTTCAGACTATGTTCTAAAATTAGAATTTCATTCCTTCCTTCCAATGGATTTTAAAAATACGTTTTAAAATGATCTGTAATCAAACTATTCTATTATTACGAAAATGAATAGTTTCATGGATAGTTTTTAGTCAAAATATTTCGTGATTAAAATGGGGGAAACTTTATATGAATTGATTTTAATTTGTGCCTGGTAAGATCAAATGGGATGATAGTGTTACTTTTTCATATTTTTAGAAAAAACCTCATCTGTCTACATCCGGAAATTAGAAATTGAATATACTTTCATCGATCAGTGTCAGATATTTTTAAATATGTGTGTCAAAATCGTTTGTGTTGAATTTGTACTGCGAAGAATACGCGCGATGTCTTAATTTAAATCATCCAAGTATTACAATTTATTTAATGTATTGTTACTTTCCCTGCAATACATGGTAATGTATAGGGAGAGTATTAAAATCAGGTCAAAATTCGCAACTCGATTTTTCGACGGATCTACACGTTTTGGTACCTCTAAAACACGATGAAACTATTTCTAGCGTGACGTCTGTGTGTGTGCGTGTGTGCAATGTATGTATTCACTCTAACTTGAAACCTAATTGACCCAATGTCATAAAATTTTATAGATGAATTACTTGCGTGTGACTCTGGTGGTGATTAAATGTGAGTACAATTCGGAAAGGAGAACCTGCCTTGTTTTACGAAATGGCGTTGTTTTGACGAGTTTGTCAAAATCTATAAAATACAACGTATACTCAAAAGTATCTATTAAATGCTATTTTATACGTAACTTTTATCGATAAATAGCATAAGATCAACACAGTTATTTTAAGTCTAGCCATTCTCTAGATATTTTAGTATTTTCTCATTTTTATCCAATGAAAACGAAAATTAGGTTAAAAGTGCAAATTCTATGTAATTTCAAATAATTATCCATATTAAACTGTAGATTTAAACACAATTTTTTCCAGAAATAAAGAGAAAATAAATTTTAGACTGTAGGTAAAGTTATATGCTGAGCACATCAGCTTTTTCTTTCTTTTAGCCAGTTTTTCCCAAACTTTGGACTGTTTGTTACTTTCTTTTAAGGAAACTTGTATTTTTCCCGTGTAATGGCTTTGCTTTATTTACTACTTACGGATACCTTTTTTATGAATTCCGTACTCTAAAAACATCTTTACTTATTTACAACGTAAATATAATCGTTTATATTAGAAAATTTGGTTTCCGAAGCGTGAATCCTTGAATAGACATAGATATGAACGTTCCATAGACATTTCTCGATCATGGAAGTATTAGACATATATTTTAGCGTTTTTTTCCCTTGTATATTTTAGATATAGCGTTTTAGACATATTTCCTTTTTTCAATCCAATTTATTTTTTCTGTCGCTGCTATTATTAAGGCACGCCTTATAATCTAAAAATACGATAATTATAGTACACTGAGGCTTTACATACATTATTATTATTTTTTCATGATAGTAAAAAGTACTGTGTAATCACAAATGACTGAATTCAAGATTTTGACTGACAACTATCTTTCAAAATATCCTGAACACATTTAGAACACTTTTGGGGAAAACTCTCCGATTGTGTGTGTGTGTGTTTACGTACGCGCGTAAGTGTGGGTATATGTATGTCTAAGCTGTTCACACAAATTTGAAGAATATATGTAGATACTGAAATCCACTTTTATGTGTAGATACATTATATAAAATACTAGAAGTAGATTAGGTTTCCATAATTCGCTTTTGAATTGGATTTGCAGGCTAAAAAATCTGCAGAGGTCGCAATTTTTTAACAACCACTCTTTAGTTGTTACTGCTAACTATATACAACCGGATGCTGAAATTGGATCGATAAAAACGAAGTTACCCACATTTTTCCGTCGTTGTTAAAAACTCAAGGGACTCAAGTCACAAATGAAGTCATTTTAGGTACTTGAGTCCTTTTACATGCATGTTGCATGATATTTTACCACACGTCCTGTCCTGGATGCGAAGAGTGGCCGTCACCGAAATAAATACAATTAAACGTTAAATGAAAATGAAGACACGTTTAAATAATTTTAAAACATAAAATATTTATTGACACCTACTATATTAAACACAAAACCCACAGTATGAAGTATTTTACATAGATACAATTCTTGCCTATCAAGTATCATTAACTATCCTCTGCTCTAAAACAGCATGATTCGGAGCAAAAAAAACTTTGGCTGTCCTTACGAAAAATGTCACTTTCTGGTAGTGACAGGTAATGTGCATTTCGTGTGGGCAAGGAGGGGGAGAGAAAGTAAAAAGGACAGGTATATTGAACTGGCCTACCTACCATGACTGTTGATTGCAGTGGCGTGATGCTGGGCTCAGTCAGTCTCATACGGGGATGGTCAGATTCCCTGGAATATCGCCAGACACCTGTCATGTTTTTCCACTTTTCTCTCACAAAATCTTGTTCTCGCTTTTCAGAATTCTATCTCTCTCTTCGAAGAAATTCTGAAAATTAACACACGCCTACTCTTTTTTATTGGTCCTTGGGCTCAAGAATAACGCCCAGGACGGTTACTATTGGACAAAATGACCCCTAGGGTTGTCAACGGCATTTTTGCCCCGCGTAACCACTGATCACCACTGGGATCTAATTCAAAGGGGCCGGTATCCCTTTCGGATACCGAATGCCTCTGATTATCAGGTCCCGGAGAATTTCAAAGCTTCAACTTGTTTCCGGCCTTGGCTTAGCAGGTGGCCAGATGGGGCGCAGGGTAACCATTGCCTTGTCGTCTCAGGGACCGATGTCTGTACATTCTGATCCAAATTTAAATATTGGAAGTATGGGGGAAATAACCATGCGACATACCGGCACTACTTATATTGTGGTAGATTAGAAGATATGCCCGTGTGTTAGTAGAAGATAACCCGTATTACAATATGTGCCCCAATAATCTTTGCCAAAATAAAACAGACGACGTAATAAATTTAAAATATCAATAATCCCCATAATCTTTATACCAGAAGAACGTAGTTAATTCCAATATATGTCAAAATATATGTCAATATACGTGTGCTACTTATATTCTCGCAGATTAGAAGGTATACCCTTGCATTTGTAAAAGAAGGGAAAAAATCATGCGACAACGGTCTGCGCTCGAATATAAAATTGAACTGACTGTCAAAAGCACTCATTAGTGTAAACGTGACCAATTTATAGCGAATACCTTGATAACAATATTGTAAAACACCTGCCAGGTACTGTAAAATAGCAACTATCTCACAACATAGAATAATCTGTTCTGTAAGCACTGACATATCTCACAATTCAAATTAACTCGTATTACGTCCAATCTGACCAACAGAATAAGGATTTTCTTATATGCTCTTCACAGAAATTTCTTAAAAGCGGGAGTATCTTGTGGATAGATTTCGAAAGTACCAGTGAATTCGGAAACTTGCCAAAAGTCGTTAAATCGTCGTTATCTCGATAATTCTGGAGCTGAGGTCTTAAATATGTTGCCAAAGTAAAACATCCTTACCTTCATAACTTAGCAATGCCTGCCTGTAAATGTATTTTCACCTTGTTGTAGGAGAGTATGCCAAGAATCCTGTCACACTCTCATAACAGTAATAGTATTGCAGATATCATTAATTTCTAATAAAAATAACCCTAAGAACAATAGTGGTAGTAGAGGAAAATATTCGTTTAAACTAGGCGATAGATGGAAATCGTATTCTAATATATATATATACAAATGACCCAAATGAATTCCATGTGTCGGCATCACTAAGTTACTGAAAGATAAACTATTAAATAATTTCACAGAAAAAATCTAGAGTAATTAAAAAAATATATATTTTACATATTTTATTCAGATCTCATTAAAATTCAAATGTTTTGATTTCATTCTGGTACAATACTATATACGTCTTGCAAGCAAAATAAAAAATAATGATGTGGGCAGCACATGACTTTCTCTACATAATGCAATTTACTTCTTTCAATGCTAAATAATGGATAAAATTTACGGCACAGTGTTTTTAACATTGACTGACATTGGACGATTTGCCGGATGACAACATGTAAAACTATTTTAAAGTATCTTACATTTCGCGTAAATATAACTTCAAAATTGGAAATATTGCTAACATCTGTTAAGCAATATAATATAAAATATATTAATTATTATTTCATCCATTTAAGTTCATTTTTGGAGCTTTAGTGTCAGTTTTGACAATTTGGCACAGTTTGGTTCATTTGCTCCCCATTGAAAAGTCATTGGCTTGGCAATATTTCGCCAATTAGTGACCAAGGTCGACAAATTTATCGCCAAGTGTTATATATTTAATGGTATTTACTGCTGCTAATTTTTATGTAATGTTTTTGATACATTTATTTGAGAAACGTACAAGATGTCGAGAACTGTTCAAGCTGAAATTTATGTCATTCGTTTTAGGATAAATTACTTGTTACATGATAATTTCATTAACCTCATTGAATGTCCTTAACGTTTATGATTTTTTGAAAACTTCACTGAAAAATTTAAGCGTTCAATCGTGTGCAATATCAATAGGGTCCAGTATTCACCGATCGTAATAACGGTACCAAATTTCTTTCGAAACTGTCCATTCGTTCGTGAGATAACACATCCATTGCCTCACTTATACATACATACACGCACACACACACACACAAACAAGCAAACATACAAGCAAGCAAACACGCAAAAATGCACACACATACAAACACACACACACATACAAACACACACACACACACAAACATACAAACACACACATTACTTCAAAAAGGTTCAATTCGAATTCATAAAAGCTTGAAACGTGTTCTTCCGTCAATAACGAAATTTCGAATGTTCATTTCCATATCCATTATACTGTGTATGTACAGAAGGCAATTTCTTTTATTTGAAATGTTTTTAAAATATTCTTAAATTTCTAAGAAACTCATGCAACAAATATAAGTTGCTTAAATAAACATTATTTCTTAACAAAAAGGATTTTAACTTTGGAAAAATAAAGATGTAAGATTGGTTGCTTCCAGATAATAAATTAAATGTGCTCTTTTAAGAATGCAAACATGTTTTTCCCCCCACAATGAATTATTTCGGTCATCCTTCTTCGATGCGCTACAAAAATAAATTTATTTTGTATGGAAGATTTGAAAATATCAAAAGATATAAAAATATATTATACAAAACTTATCTTTCGTTGTCTACCATCAAATTATAAATTATTGCTTTCGAACAAAATTTTAAGACTTACATTTCAATTACTGAGAAAGAAATTGTAGAGTGTTATATATTGCCAATACCATAACATGACTTATTTTCAGAATTTCATTGTAAAAACAAAGAAATATTTGCACGGCACACCATACCTCCTTCGCTAAAAGGACGGAATTTAAAGAAGACGAGTCATTGTGGTCCATTTTAAATATACACTTTTTACTTTCCTTATATATAAAATGTATAAGGAAAGTATTACGACGGGATCGAAAATTCGAATTCGAGTTTGTGACGAAGTCGAAAATTCGAATTCGAGTTTATGACGGGAGAGCACGTATCAAGCATCCCCGATTACAAATCCAACATTTCTGAGATGATGTCTGTGTGTGCGTGTGCGTGTTAAAAGTATGAGTATGTGTGTGTGTGTGTGTGTCAGTGAGACTGTGGAGACGATATCACACGAAAGAATGGAGTGATTCGAATGAAATTTAGTACAAAACTCACAATCTATGAATACTGGAAGCCTATCGTTTTAAACACAATCGAATGTTCACAACCCTCCTAAATTTTCGAGTGAAATTTTGAGAAAAATCATCAAAAAATCAAAATCTTCAATAAAATTACGCAAATAGACATTTCTAATGTAAAATTCTTCCTTAGAAAATGATTGGAATAAATTTTAGAACGCCAGCGTGAACCGTTCTCGAGATATTGCACATTTTTCAAATAAATTTATCAAAAAGTCCCATAAATTAAAAAAAAATATATTAACTGTTAAGAAACATGTTCACTTTTTATATTAATATCATGCGATAAATTGGGTGACATCATTCTCGTGGATCTAACTCGTTCCATTCACGAGAAAAGATACTTTGAATAATACTTTTGTATTTGAATGACAACAGTCATTTATCCGCTGTAAGAATAACTTATTTCTCCGTCCATAAGGCTTGGAAATATTTTAGCGACAAATTTAGCGGAATGTCGTCAATCTGGCGACATTTTAAATGTTGCCAAATTAACGAAAATCTCGTCAAATGCATAAAAGTGTCGCTAAATTAATGAAAATGACGACTAATTCAGGAAAATCCTATATCTTTGAAAGAATATAAGTATCTACTAAAATAATAACATTTTTTAAACAGTAAAAGAAGTAAATTCATTGCATTATATAAGGAGAGTCATGTGTTGCCCACATCAGATTTTTAAAAAATATGCTGATTAAAAACGTTATCGTTTAGTCGGTAGTTTGGTAGTCGCCTTCAAATTGTGAGTATGCATTATTGGAGGGGAGGCGTTTAAAATGCTAACAGACTGGTCATCCCGGCTATGAACATATATGTCACGGAAGTTTATCGGTTATATTAAGCCTCCTATATATGCAGGTTAATAACCACGGTAAGGGCGACCTGGTGGTTTATGCCCGTTCACCGTGGCATCTGATATATACAGGCTTTCGCAACCACCATTTTGACCCCAACCGGTTTAATCAGTTACCGTTTGCCTGTGCTATTTCAATGGCACGTGCGCTTTACCTGTCGGATATTAGATACGCTATTTAGCTGTAAAATAAGTGCTTCTGCTTTTAAAAAAATTGTACCAATCATTCAAGAAAGTAGTCTAGAATGTTTTGATTTTCTAGAGATCCCGAGAAAAGACCAGAAAGTAACCCTCTTTTCGCCATGTAATGCCATTACTTCAACTGGGAGACAAGATAACCACTGCTGCGCCAGCCTGTATACTTAGGAGCTCTAGGTTATTTGGTTACTCAGTAGAAAAAAACTCTGCGCGGTTTTAGACAGCAACAAGTTTTTTGCGCAACACGTGATGGCATAACTGCGATGACCAGGGAAATCGTTGGTCAGTCTGAGTATAACCGGACTGTGATCGAAACGAGTTTTCAGACGGCAGTGTTTATGACCCAGCATCTTCAATGTGAATTCTATCCCAGTTATGAATTTCCTTTATTCTCATATCTTTTTCTTTTCGCTACAAGATTAAAAGGGGGATTTTATCATATCCTGGGAACTTCTCTAACCACGCCCTTTAGATAGTTATGACCAAGCGATTATGAACTAGTTTTGAAGACTGGCTGTCACCAGTCATAAACGCAAGGACTTTTCATATGCGCTCTGTGAATATTTAATTTTTCTGATCAAAAACGACCGCGAACTGGAAGACTGCGAATTTATGTGACCGGTTTCTATGCTAATGAACTAATGAACAGATAGAAACCAAATTTGGCACATATACGCAGTGTTTCAGAAAGATTGCATGACTCAATATCTCTAGCACGATTGGTCTTAAACCCATGGTTAAAATTTAGAAAATGTTATAATTAATGGCAGACTATCATTGTATGCCAACTTTGATCATGTGGTACTTTTAATTAAAATATTTAAAATGAAACATTTTATAGGGTCTCCCTTAGGAAATGTTCTAAAATTATTTTCCATAACCTAGATTCCATAAGAAAAGTTATATTATCATACCCTGTTCCATAAGAAAAGTTATATTACCATATTTTAAGGATATTTCGAGTAATTTTGAAAGTAAGTTTTGAATGGGTAGTTGGGGCTGTATAAAAGATTTTCTAAAGATAGGTAACATGTAAGTTTTCGAATGGAAATTTTATCTTACAAAATTAAAATTTTATATGGCTCCTGAATTTTTCTTTATCTTATCAAAATGATATAAGTCCTATAATTTTGACAATGTTATCACTGTAACTTTTACATATCAGAGAATCAGTTTTTTCTTTCCAACAATCTACGAATGAAGGAGGAACACCAATTTGTTAACTCGAACACTTTTGTAGAGTACCCGTATGAAATGTTAAATTGTGTACAATTTTACTAAAACGTGTTACATGACTAAATCTGTCACAGTCTGAAAGTCTATATTGTTTGAAGCATGTTTTAAAGTGTAACTATTGGACTTCAATCTTTCGTTAAAGATGTAATAAGTCGTGCAGTCGGTTTGAAACTCCTGGCATTGAAAGAAACATTTTTGTCTTCTGAAAATCTATTTGTCTGGGAGTGAAAAAGTTACATACAGCTATAAAATATTTCCCTGCAAAATTGCATTAATATCGATTAATATTTTGATAGGTTGTATGAGTTATTTAAAATTTCATTAAAATTGAAAATTTCGTTGTCATTTAATTCCTTTTTCTATAATATGCTATTCAAATTCACTGGGGGCCACGCCAATTTACAGTTGGTACTAAATACCTCTTCGCAATATCTTGTGATTAGAAAATTGCATTTTGTTGACTTCATTTAGCTCGAAACTTATAAAATATAAAATATTAAGGTCTGTAGATCTGTGAGATACTTTAGAAATATGTTACAGAAAGGAAAAATTTATACACTGGCGGAAAATAAAATCCCAACACCAAGAAGAAATTAGTTTAGAGGAATGAAATTTAGGCAAAGCAATTGTGTAGGTAACATATTTATTTTATTAAAGTTTCAAGATCACAGGTTAAATCATGCGCGAGAAGAGCCATTTCAAATGTGAAATTGTGGTACATTAATAACCGCTGTAGTCGCCACGATTTTGAATGCAAGCATGCAAACGTGCATGCATTGTGTCGTACAGGTGCCGTATGTTATTTTGTGGGATGGAGTTCCATGTCTGTTGCACTTGGTCAGTCAAATCAGTAACGGTTAATGCTGGTTGTGAATGGCGCTGGATTTGTCTTCCAGTACTGTCCCATACGTGCTCGATGTGAGAAAGATCTGGTGATCTCGCAGGCTAAGGCAACGTCGGCACTCTGTCGAGCACGTTGGGTGACAGTAACGGTATGAGGACGAGCGTTGTCCTGTTAGGAAACACCCTCTTGAATACTGATCATGAATGGCAGTGCAACCTGTTCAATCACCAGTCTGATGTACAAATTTGCTGTCTAGGTGCTTGGAATAACGACAATGTGCTCTTGCTGTCAAAGAAAATGGCTCCTCAGACCATAACTCCTGGTGCAGGTCCAGTGTGTGTACGCAGCAGACATCTTGGTTCCATGCGCTCACCTGGTCTCCTTCTTACCAACATACGACCATCACTGGCAGCAAGACAGAAACGGCTCTCATCTGGGAATACAACAGATCTCCACTCCTCCCTCCAATGAGCTCTAGCTTAATACCACTGACGTTGCAGATGACAGTGATTCGGAGTCAGTGATATGAACGCTACAGGCCGTCTGGCTCGGCGCTATCCCTTAAGTAATCGATTTCCCACAGTTCGCTGTGTCACTCTGGGGCCAACAGAAGCTTTAATTGCTGCTGCAGATGCAGAACGATCCGCCACACCCATGCGGCGAATACGGTGGTCTACCCTCTCAGTAGTGGCCCATGTGCGGTCGGACCCCGGTCTTCTTGAGCCAGAGCCATCCCGTGACAACTGCTGCCAACAATCATGCACAGTGGATACATCCCTGCCAAATCTTTCTGCAATATCGCGGAAAGAAAATCCACCTTCTCGTAGCCCTGCTATACGGCCTCGTTCAAACTCACTAAGCTGCTGATACTGCCTTATTCGTCTCCTTAAAGGCATTCTTGACTCAAACCTAGTTCATAACGTCCAATCCGGAAGATAAATAACGCTCACGAAGTTCACATCGCGTATTTAAAGCAACCGTGATTTGCATGACCTTAGTGGCGCTACTAGCGCCTCTCTTATTCGTCTAGCGCGAAATTTGAATAGGCATCATCTTTCATGTGCAAAAACGCGCCTCCCAAATTTCGTTTATCTAGCACAACTCCTTCTTGGTGTTGGGATTTCATTTTCCGCCAGTGCATTTACTAGAGTTATGATGTAAAGATTTTTATAAATCCAGTATGAGCCTCGATAAATCCAGTGGTTTCCATAAAGAGCGCCCAGGTAATTATCCACACCAGTGCTAAATTTTGCTTTATGCAACAGAATTGATTTTATCTACTGACCTACACAGCGCCTTCTATCACCTTAATGCGGCATGTTCAGACATGCATATTCTGACAAAACATGTTTATTTTCGGTCCCCTCTACCGCCCTTTAAAGTTTGGCCAGATATTTTCAAAATACCTTGTATATATTGAAGAGAAGCTGTATATTGGACTCATTTTTAACTACCTTACAACAGTAGGATTCAAAAATTTCTATAGAAAAGGAGGAGTATTTTTCGAGGGTCATTTTTTGCTGAAAAATGCAGGCTCTAAATTTCGGGTATCCGCCAAAATCCTCTAGATTTCAGATATTTAGGAAGTATGAAAATATGTTTAAATTCCACCAAACAAGGTGAAACAAACAGACAGTTTATACAGACAGTTAATAGACAGACATACAATCATCTATCATGACGAATTCAATAAAATGATTTTAAAAATACAGTAATCAAGTGTAGATGTCAAACTGTGAAATAAGTCCCTGGCACATCAATGTAAGCTAACTCACATACACAATGTGACAGTGAAATGAGACACCAAGAAGACGTGGGCAGAAAGGGATTAAAATCGGCAAAAAGAGAGAGAGATAGCAACGAACAATAAGTGATGTTTATTGCAACATGATAAACCTATACACTGAGCGATAACACCGCCTGAGCAGTAGGCTGTAGACCACCGCGGACGGCGATAAAGGCAGCAACACGTCTAGGTACAGATCGTGCAAATGATGTTCATAGTGATGGCTGGCCATTCTCTGTCAACCATTTGTCAGAGTTCATGTTCTGAACGCGGCGTTGCCAGCACTTCAAGCGACGTCCAATCACGTCCCAGACGTGTTCAATTGGTGAGAGATCAGGGGAGACTGGTGGCCAGATAATCGCCCTGGGTACCTTGCAGGCCATATTGGCTAATGCGTGCCGTATGTACTCAGACGTTATTCTGCTGGTAAATGCCATTGGGCAACCCCTGAAGGAACAGAAGTGTCACAGGTCGCAGCACGTCATCTACGTATCGTTGGACCACCATAGTGCCCTCAGTACGGACCAGAGGTGACCTGCTATCGTAGGCGATGGCAGCCCCTAACCATGATGCCGCGTTGTCGTGCGGTGTGGCGTTTCACAGATGCGGCCGTATTGGACCTGTCACCACTTCGGCGCCAGACTCGTACACGGCGACTATCATTGCTGAAACAGAAGCATGACTTATATAAGAACACAACCCTGTGTCATTCCGCCGTCCACGTGGCTCTATCCTGACACCATTGCAAACGGAGGTGTCTGTGCTGTTGGGTCAATGACAGTCTTCGTAACGGCACCATGTGCAGGTTGCCGCAGACCGATCGGTGGATAATGGTGCTGGTCGATATGGGAGCATCAAGGATGTCCTGCACATGCTGAAAAAGGGCGACGGAAGTGACCTGCGGGACCGCCGGCGGATGCGTTGGTCCACCGTGCTGCCATCGCTTCTGGCCGTACCGGCATCCCTCAAACGTGCCACATTCCCTTGTTCCAGCCATCTTCGCCACAGTCGGTGGACGTGTATAGGAGGCTGTCCGTTGAGATTTGACGTATGGACAAACCTGCCTCTCTGTGTCCGATCACCGTACCCCTGGTGAAATCGTCTGACTGCTGGAACTGCCTCAGTTGGCGGGTGCCTGGCATTCTCTGCTACTATACGTTTCCTCTGAAACAAAAAAAAAATGCAAAATTATTTCCCAGCAAACGGCGGTGCGCGTTCACTGCCAATACTGCAGGCTCCTTACCTTATATCTTACTCAACATGCGCGGGACAGCTGCGCATTTCGCATCATTTACATAACTCGGTGAGTTGCGTCTACCCTGCAATTTGCATATATTTCTGCACACTCCTTTATGGTGTTTCATTTTCAGTGTCACGTAGTCTATATTAGAATCACTTATTTCTGTGCTTTACTGCTTTTCATTCGAAATATTGTCTATTATTCAAAGCAAAAGTACGAGTCACCAATTATATACCGAATTAAAGGACAGGGCTTGTCGATTTACATAATATATTTATTACTGAAATTTACGTTTATTTTTAAATTGTATCAGCGGTTGTTTTTCATAACTTTTTACAAAATTTTGGCTCTGAATCAAGGTAACCAATTTTGACGGAAACCAATATTTAATGCAGAGGGATGAAGATGTCATGGAAATCACCCCAAATCGGTTAAGACGATAATTTAGGTGGAGTTCTCGTTTTTCTAGTCCCCATGCATTATATGTATTTCTATAGCGAAAGGGTTCTATTTGCTTAACTAATATTAATTTAAACCGTTTATTTCACAGAGTAAAATGAAAACTTAACAAAGGTTAAAGAATATTCCTTTGTCATTACATTTATCTTTCTTTTTGCTTTATTTTTACTTTCCTTATATGCATAATGCATAAGGAAAGTATTGTGACGGGGTCAAAAATTCGAATTCGAGTTTTCGACGGGAGAGCCAGTTTTTAACATCTCTGATCACGAATCAAACATTTTTTAGGTGATGTCTCTGTGTGTCAGTGAGTTTGTGAAGACGATATCTCACGAACCAATGGATCAATTCGGATGAAATTTGGTAATTTGGTAAATCGCAATCCATAAATATTGGATGCTTATTATTTTTAAACGCAATCCAATCTTCAGAACTCTCCTAAATTTTAGAGTGAAATTTTGAAAATATCATCAAAAAATAAAAACCTTTAATAAGGTTACGCAACTAGACATTTCTTATGTAATTTTTCCTTAGAAAACAATTGACGTAGACTTTAGAACCCTAGCATGAACCATTCTCGATATATTGCCTAATTTTCAAATAAATTTATCAAAATATCCCATAAATCAAATATATATATATATTAATGGTTGAGAAACATTTTCACTTTCCATATGTATGCGATCAATTTGGTGACATTGTTCTCGTGGATGTAGCGCGTTCCATTCATGAGAAAACATACTTTGAGTAATATTTTTGTATTTGAAAGCCAATAGTCGTTTTTCTGCTATAAGAATAACTTATTTTTCGGTCCATAACGCTTGGCGAGATTTTGGCGACGAATTTGACGGAATGTTGCCAACTTTGCGACTTTTTTAAATGTTGCCAAATTAACGAAAATCTCGCGAAATGGATAAAAATGACGCTAAATCAAAGAAAATGACGACTCATTGACGAAAATACAATATCTTTGAAAGAATATAAGTATCTACTATAAGAATAATCTATTTTTTTTTACTGTAAAAGCAGTAAATTCATTGCATTATATAAGAAAAGTCATGTGCTGCCCATATCAGATTTTTTTGTCTCGATTTATTCTGTAGTCTCTTCTACATCCAGGAACAGATCAATTAATACGTCTGATCTTCGTTAAGGAACTTTGATTAGAAAATAAAATAAAAATGCTTCTCCTTATGTTCCTTCTGATTCGGATGACAGATGTAACGCGATTAACACTAATGCCGTGTAGACAACATTTGATTTAGTGCTTAATATATGACAACAGAGTAAAGAAATATTTTTGAGATCAGTTATTGCAATGTCTTAATTCAACGTAGTTTTTCAAGATATTGCATTTTCGTAAGATTGATGAAATTTTAAACAAATGGCAACATTTTTGTTAAATTTGCGATATTTTTAATTTGGAGAAATATTTACCAAATAGTCGCCAAATGTTATTGCATGTGTCGATAAAGTTTCAAAAATAATTTTTCCAATAGACTTAACAAGATTATTTTGACCTCAAATGTTTCATTTGGCAGATCGAATTATAAAATTCGGACTCCATTTTGACCTATTGATGGATGTGTTTTATAAATGCTCTAAAATTCGTGAAAATCGGTCAAATAGTCGCATAAATACAGAGTTCACAGCAGAAATGTATTTAAATCGATGACAAGGAATACTTCGTTTCCCTCCAATAATTTCCAAAGCATTATGATATTTCAAGATTTTCATGCTTTTTGCAAGATTTTCATGTTTAACTCTTTCGGTCTAACTCTATGCAACAACCGTTTCTTAAAGTGTGGCAGAAATGAATAAGGGGTGACTCTAACAGGAAACCGCCCCCACCCGAAGGTACATGGGAAAGAATCATAGTCGCTGCGATAGCGCACCCAGGACAACAGGGCAGGGTCAAATGGCCACCGCGACCCGTACCATTCTCTCCAGCCACCCAACGACACCAACGGCAAGCCGAGAGGACTGCGGGGGCCAAAACAACAACACAGCAAAAACCCGGACAAAACGCATCCTGCCATCTGAAGAGAATCATCCTCTGATGGGTCCCTCAACACTTTATTTTTCAACCAATTTATAATACAAAGTACATCTCCCTTCATTTAGGGATACTTTCAATTCTTCTTACTTCTGCCATCGAAGTAGTTACTACCATTTCAACATCCAACTTTTATCATTCTATATGAAGGACAGGTAATAGGATTAAAAACACAAGTAACACCTGGTTACGAAAGGAACAAATACAACCTACTTGGTTGTAAAAGAAACAAAATAACAAAATACATATCTTAATAAATTTCATAAGGCAATTCAAAATATAATAATAAATATTTACAATCTTAAACATCAATACAAGCTTATGGATCCAACTAAGTACAAACATCAACTCTTAATTCATTTCCATAGACAATACATTTTTCATTATTTCTCTGACCCCCAACTCTACATTTATGAAACAAGCGCAAGTTAAAAATTTTTACATATTTATAATTTGAAAGGAAGTAAACACTTCTAATAAAATCCCAAAGTTCACATTCGTAAATTGTATGATTGACAGTTCCATCTGACTTTCCACAATGACTTTTCTTGTCTTTCCCAAAAAATCTGTTTTGGTAATCTTTAAGGCTCCATGACCATTAAGCACTTGATTCAGATAAAAATATCCATAGTGGTTTTTCGTAGATACTTTTCTTATCTCATTATGCAACTTCTTTCCCTCTCGTCACTCGCCCCATCACTCTTGCCATTTCCCGATAAAATCCACTTGTATTTTCTTCTTGATTTGCTGTTTACTCCATTTAAATAGATAATTTATATCTGTCTTCTTTGTTGTGCCTTTTGCAAGCGCATCCGCCTTTTCGTTTCCGATAGTTCCTATATGAGCTTTCACCCAGTGTAATTCAATGAGGTCTTTATTTTTGACCGATTTTTTTTTTAACTGTAGAATTTCTTCATTATTATTTTCATAGGCACATAATGCCTAAAGTATCGACCTTGAGTCGCTGCAAATGTGTACTTTTCCAAAATTTTGTTCCAATATATACTTTGCTGCTTTCCATAAAGCATAAAATTCCGCATTATATACAATTGTTGTATAATTTAGTTTGTATTGTTCATAATGCAAAATTTCATCTCCTTGATATTCTACAAATAAGCAACCAACTTTTCCATTTATTTTAGATCCATCTATATAGATGATCTTTTGTCCATTATTTGGGACTTTATCATTCCATCGCAATATCTGTTCTTCCCAAGGAGGTTTTTTAGAGTGATTTAGTTTCTCCATTTCTGTATGTTCGATGATCTCATCTCTGATCATCATACTTTTCTTCCAATGTATTCCTTTATAAAGGGTGGTTTCTCTTTTTAGCTAACAGCCGGCTAAAACTTGTAAGTCCATATTGGATGTTGTTCGATAACACTTGGTTATTGATAGAAGGGCAATTCTTTGAATCTGATTTACTTTATCATTTATTCTTCTTATATCTCTATACCAAATTTCCGCCCCATACGAAATAAGTTTTTCTACTGCCTTTAGGTAGATCTCTTTTCCTATTTCAGGTCTAAGATCCCATGTCGCTCTTATAGTTCTATTTAATTTCCCATGGAAATTTAACACTTTATTTTTCACTTCATTTAGATGTGGTGTCCAAAGGAACTTGCAATCGAATTGTACCCCCAGGTACTTTAGGTTCTTATCATAACTTATTCTCTTTCCATATAATTTAATATCAGGAAAACAAGTAATTGCTTTCTTATACGGAAACATAATATATTTGGATTTTCCACTACTAAATTTTAAGCTTTATTTTTCTGCCCATAGCTCCAATTTCTTAATTGCAGAAGTTCCCATTTCTCCTAATAAATAGGAGGCTCTTGATCTTATGATAATTGCAATGTCATCTGCAAAGTCTTGTATTTTAACCTCATCATTATTAAAATCAATTTTTAAAGCTTCATCCATTATAATTAACTACAAGATTGGAGCCAAGCTAGAACCTTGTGGTACTCCAATATCATAATACAGATATGTATCCGATTCTTCAATATAAACTTTCCTTTCACAAAGGAAACTATTTACAATCTTCTTTAGTTTTAATGGCAGACAATAGTTATTCATTTGTCTTTTGACATCTTTCTTTCTTACTGTATTGAAAGCATTTTGTATATCCAATGGAATTAAGCAAGTCATTTTATTATAACTCCTGTTTTCATATCTATTTTCAGCAATAGATTTCAATGCATCTATTGTTCTCTTATGTTTTCTAAAACCAAACTGATTTTCACTTAACTGTTTGCTAAGGTAAAAATTCATTCTATTAGTGATCATTTTATCTAAAACCTTACCCCATACGGGTAACAAACATATTGGTCTGTAGGAACTCGCCATTCTGCGATCCTTACCTTCTTTTGGAATTAAGACAACTTTTACCACTTTCCAAGTTTCAGGGAAAATAGAATATTCCCAACATTTATTCATAATTTTTAAAAACTATAGTTTATTTGCATGAAACATCTCTTTTATAATTTCAATTGTCAACCTATTATGACTTGGGACTTTATTGACATCCATACTATCAATTGCTTTACTCAATTCGTATTCAGTAAAGGGAACATTCTCCCAAATTTCTTCTTCAATTTCTGTATCTTCGATATCTTCAACTTCCAAAGCAGGGATGTTCATCTTCTGACTCGTGAACCTCCTATCAATGTCTTCAACCGACTCGTAAGGGAGCGTCTCGGGGGTGATGCCCAGCGCTAGGCCAATTTCCCGGGATCCCTCATCTGAGCCAGAAGAGTATTGCGTAATAGGAAGGCGGGAACTCCCCCGGTCCAACACCCCCCTAACGGAATCGGAAGGGCAAACAAAGCTGCACTCTACTTCATCAGTCAGGGAGGCATCAAGCCGGTCAACATCAGGAACCATCTTGCTCTTAAAGTGGAATTTCAAGATTTCAGTTATAGTTTCCATAGGAGAACTGGTTTCTCCTCCATCTTCCTTCCTTATACTGTCATCTATACTTATAGATTTGAACTTATCTTTATTTATTTTATAATGAGCTCCAAAAGTATTGTTACTCATAATCCCATTTAAGTAGTTTCGAAAACTTTCTTTCTTCGCCTTCATAATTTATCTTTTGTAAATTGATTACTAAATCTTGATCTTTTGATTCTTCTCTCATCCTCTTCTTTCTCTTTTTGGTAAAGTCTCCTAAGTGCTCTAGTTCTTCTTCTCATAATTTTTAACTTTTCATTCCACCATATTGCATTACTTTTACCATCATTTTTTCTTATTTTACGATTCTTAAAGCAAATTGCTTCAAGATTTTTTTCCACTTTACTTATAAACTCATTCAAGTTATCCCTATTAATTTCTAGATTAATATTGGTATCCACTAAATTTTTAATTTCTTCTTTCGCTTTCTCCCAATTTAGGTTTCTAATTCCCAATTTACGAGTACGACCTTTAATGTTTCTTCTTTCTTCGTCAATAATAAATCTAATTTCATTGTAATCACTCAGCGTAATAAGGTCTGTCACTTTCCAATTTTTAATCGTATTTTCCATATTTTTGGTTAAAGTTAGATCTATCCAACTTTCACCTATTGTGGCTGAATATGTAGCTTTGCTGTTCATGACATTTTTAATGTTCAAATTATGAGTTTGTATAAATTCCATAAGGAGTTCTCCCAGCACATCCATATTTCTAGGCCCCAAGCTAGGGACTTCGCATTGAAGTCTCCCCCTATTAAGATCTTCTTATCAATAAAGCAATTAATAATTCTCTCAAGATCCCTAACTTTACTTTCAATTTCCTCAGATGGAGGACAATAGATAGAGATAATGAAGTATTCTTCTTTCACAGCATCGATTTGCAAAGCCACAATATCTCTCTCAATCACAATTTTCCTAAATTTAAAATTCGGATTACAAATAATAATTCTAGGCTTACCAATTTGATAATAAATCTTAAAGTTCTTTGGGAACCCCACAACTTTTTCTTCCCAAAAGTAAGGTTCATTTATAATACAAATGTCCACTTTGTTAAAAATAAGATCCGGTGATAACTGTAAGTTGGCAGACTTGGCATGATTCAAGTTGATCTATGCACAAATAATGCCTTTCATATTACTCTCCATAATCAGTTTTCAGACGAATAAAGTCTATGTCTTTTTGATAAATAGAGCAATTGCTATCTGTACCAATATGTGCAGTATTAAATTTGGTACCAAATTTGTTGTTATGCAATGAACAATTTTTACAATTTGGCTGTTTCTCGCAATCCTTTTCTTTATGGGCTGTTTCTCCACACTTTCTACAACAGCTATCGCTGTTGCAATATTTCGCAATATGTCCGTATTTTAGGCACTTATAACAAATTGTAGATCTCGGATACTCTCTGAGGTCTACTACTTTAATATAGTTTACAACAGAAGATAGGGGAGTAGTACTTTAATAGGGGAGTAGTATTTTGTAGATAAGGGAGTTGTACTTTAATATAGTTTACGACAGAAGATCAAAAATAGTGGGAAGACTAATATTTATATCTTGGAAAAATGCTTTTATCAAGTGCAAAACGAACTTGAATGCACTACAAAACTAAGCATGTCATTTTCTTAGTTTTATCTTTCTGCAAATAATGGGTACGATGAGTAAAGTGTGGATATAAACACATTTGCTTATGTTAATCAATGAAGGTTCTATATATACTAATTTCCAAGTGTCCGTCCGCCCATCTGTCTATCCGTCTGTCTGTCTGTCAGGCTTTTCGATATAACCGCCGGGAAAAATTGAATTTTTCGAAATGTTCACTGGAGGGAGTGCTCCACACCAAAACGTTCGAAAAGTTAAATGATTAGAAAGTATGCTTAGTGATAAGATAGAGACTTCAAATTTGGTGTATGGGTAAATAGTTCGAAAGGAAAGAAATGTGCAATTTCAGATTTCCAATATTTTTTACTTAAGGGGGTTCTGCACACCAAAATGTCTGATTTACTGAGTAAATGAGAAAAGGCTCCTTTAAAATTTGATACAGGTTTAAATTGTGGTTTATGGGCTAATCATTTAATTGAAACACCCAAGATGAATATAGTTTTTCAAAAATGTTAATATAAGGGGTTGTTCCAGAAAAAATCTTTCGAAAGGTGAATTGTTAAAATAACATGCTTCGGGATGAGATAAAATTTCAAATTTTGTAGATAGTTTTAAATGTAGAAAGTATACAATTTCAATTTTCCAATACTTTCTAATTTAGGTGGTGCCGCGTACTAAAATGTTCGATTTTCGACATAAAAGAAAAGAGCCCCTTTTAAAACGTGATAGAGGCTTGATATTTATTATATGATCGAATCATCTGATCGCACAAGACGAATAGAGTTTCTAAAAAATGTATATTTAAGTGGTGGGGTACTCCACACAAAAACATTCGTAGGTGAAATGATAAAAAAGCATGCTTCAAGATGGAATAGAGACTTATTTAATAAATTTGGTGTACGAGTAAAAAGTTGGAAAAAATAAAAGTGTGCAATTTCAGTTTTCCAACCTTTGCTATTGCAGGAGGCTGCCGCTCACTAAAATATTCGATTTGACTAACAAATGAAGAATGCTTCCTTTACAAAGTGATTGAGACTTGAAATGTTGTATATAGGCTAACCATTTAATAAAAAAAACCCAGATGAATATTGTTTTTTAAAAACATTCATTTAAGGGGGTGCTACACGAAAAAACGTTCGAAAGGTGAAGTGATAGAAAAAACGTGCTTCGCGACAAGATCGAGACTTCAAATTTGGTGTACGGGTAGATAGTTTGAAAGGGAGAAAGTGTGAAATTTCAGATTTCCAATATTTACTACTTTAAGGGGTGCCGCATACCAATATGTTTGATTTTTCGAATAAATAAGACACTCTTCCTTTTAAATTCGATAGATGCGTGATATTTGGTATATGATCCAATCATCTGAAAAAAATAACCCAAGACGAACAGAGTTTTTCAAATATGTTCATTTATGGGTGTGCTCCACAGAAAAACGTTCGAAAGGGAAAATATCATGCTTCGCGATGATATAGAGACTTTAATTTGGTGTACGGGTAGATAGTCCGAAAGGAAGAAGTGCGCAATTTAAGTTTTCCTGTATTTTCTTCTTTAGGGGGGGTTCTGCACACAAAAATATTCGATTTGCCGAATAAATGTGAAACACGAATTATTCAAATATTTACATTATTCAAGGGTTGCTTATTGCGAGATTGTTAATTTTCAACTGGTATTCGGCTAGTACGTGTCTCATTGTTCTATGATATGAGTAGCGATGTTTATATTCATTTTAAATATCAATTGATTTTTACTCATACTATCCATTTTAAAGCCCTTTATTTATCTGAAAGAAAATAAGTTTTATTTCTTAAAATAGTATTAACATTCGGAACGACATAAAGGCGCTCAAATTTATAATAAAATATTTAGTGAAAATTTCTCCAGATTAAATGTTATAAGTAATTTTGCTGTCAATAAATTCTACAAATTTTTAAATAATTGTATATTGTGAACTGGATATTTTTATTTATGTCTTTTGTAAATTTTGAAAATGAGTACTTATCTAGACTAAGGTCGCCCCTCTATTAATTCTTCTGGTACTTTTGAGGATCTTATATGACTTTGTATTTACTGTAATTTTTACGTAAATGTCAGTATAATTGGATTTTATTACCTGTAATTTTGCTCTCTAATTAATTACACTCTAATTGAAATAAATAAATGCATTTTTATTCTGATATTATCTTGTAAATTACACTGCATGTCGACTTAGCTTTTTCACTTGTATAATGTCAGCAATTTACTGAAATTGAAACTTAATATGCATTACTTTGAAGTAATACCAGTTAAGTGAAAAATAATGAACGAAATAATTAGATATGGTGATTAGAATGACTTAATTAATGAAACTCTAATTAAGTTCAAACGTTAAGTAGAATCTACGTAATTAACACTTTATATTATCCCGAATATTTTTATTATTTGGTAAATATTAAAGAATAAAATTAGAGTACATTGTGAGATAGAAACTGGAATAATTATGCACCAGTATCACATTTCGTGGAAAATAAGTATTACTTACAATTGATAAAGTTCCATGCAACGTTGAAAATCGAGATGCAGAAGGGGCATTATTAATTCAATTGTATAAAATTACAAATGGAATTTGTATTGACTTTTTATCTTTTTAAGGTAAGGTTCTCTAATTTCGCTATTGTATGGCTGAGTGAGAAGGGGGGGAGGGTATAGCGTTAGAGTACTCGAAAATAAAGTACTCTAATGTCGATAGGAGTAGTATCTGTTCTGAAAATGGGCTGTTTTAAGCAATCAAATAATGGTTAATGGTCATTTTGTATCTATTTCTATTTAAATCCAAGTATGTGGGTAAAGAACAGACACATTCCAAAGTTAAACTGAGCGAAGAAGAGAAGGCGAGTGCAAATTGAAAAGACTCTTTGGAATAAGTGGATATAGAAGTTTTGTGGATGTGAATTCATGAAATTAATTCCATTCTCGGATTGCAAGTATCAGTCTCAATAATTTAAATGTTTCTTCCAAATCCATAATTTAAATTTCAAAAAATTTAATCTTTTAGCTCCTTTCATGGAAACTCTTTTGACTTTAAATAATGTTTATAAACTTATTTATTTATTTGAATTTAAAATTAATCATAGTGTTGATTTTCAGTAAATTTAAATAAATAGTAATGTTATTTCTGTTACATACTTTTTTTTTGTCTGGAATTTGTCAAAAAAATAAACCTTAAATTAAATTTGGTAGTTGTACATCAAGTAAAAGTGGAATTACTGCATCTTTCTTTTAATGTTTTTGCTATGCTGGTCTGAGATTCACATGATTATCCACAAATTAATTTCGGTTTAATTTTTTCTTTTCTTTTTTTCTCTGCTAACTCTCAAATGCGGTGTGTGTTTGGAGGGGGGGGGGGGGAAGGGGTACACGTTGATGCGCTGGCTACTCCGTATTGGAATAATGTTTTATAAGTATGTGAAATTTTATCAATGAAGTAATATATGTTCCATGTGTCATATAGGTACCAATGAAGTTCTTTAATGGGGATTCTTAATAGGGGTGCGGCCGCATATTAGATTGCGGCCTCGGTTGCTATTGTGTATAGAAAAGGAGAATGAAAACTGTTAAAAATAATGTTTGTAAAATTATCCAGTTGATAACTTGACATTTTGAGTCAGTAATTTAAGGCTGAATGTCTTCTTGTGGTGGCCGAAATCACTTTTCAGTTGAGCAAGTGTTTACCTCTGAAATTATTTGTGTTTTTCTTTTTCCCGCTATTGGGCTAGTGCTTAACTGTGAGCTGAAAACTCGAAGTATGAACTGTGTTAACACACCAATTTCCTTAACAAGAAGTTTCTTTCTTGCAGTGTCTCGATTTAGTGGCTGTCGGTGTGCATTAACTCCACGCATAGTTAATGAGTTAGTTTCAGTACTTTCCTTATATACATAGTATAAAGTATAAGGAAGTATTGTGACGGGGGTCGAAAATTCGAAAAGAATTCGCCCGTCGAAGTTCTTGACGACAGAGCAAGTTTCATGCATCCCTGAGCATGAATTAAACTTTTTCGAGGTGATGTCTGTCAGAGTGTGTGTGTGTGTGTAAGTGTGTGTGTGCGTATGTGTCTGTGTCTGTATGTGTGTGTGTCTGTATGTGTTCGTGAATCTGTGAAGACGATATCTGACGAACGAATGGAGCGATTCGAACAAAATTTGGTACAAAAATTACAATTCGTAAGTGCTGGAAGACTATTTTTTTAAACGCGATCGTTTGTTCAGAAATCCTCTAAATTTTCGAGTGAAATTTTGAAAAAAATCAAAACCTTTAATAAAGTTACGCAATAAGTAATTCCTTATGTCATTTTTCATTTGAAAACAATTGACATAAACTTTTAGAACTCCACATTAACCCTTCTCGAGATATTGCACATTTTTCAAATAAATTTATCAAGAAATCACATAAAATTATCAAAAGTATTAACTATTGTGAAATATGTTTACTTATCATATATAATATCATGCGATATTTTGGTGACATCATTCTCGTGTCACCAAAATTATCGCATGGTACAGTTCGTTCCATTCATAAGAAAATATATTTTTTGTTAAGACTTTTTTATTTGAACGCAAATAGTCATTTAACTGTTATAAGAACAACTTATTTCTCCGTATAACGCTTGGCGATATTGTGGCGACGAAGTTGGCGAAATGTAGCCAACTTGACGACTTTTCTTAATGTTTTCATATTAACGAAAATGAAGCCAAATTAATAAAAAAGACGCTTAATCAAAAATAATGTCCAATTGTCGAAAATTCAATATCTTGGAAAAAATATTAGAATCTGTTATAAGAAATATCTATTTCTTCGTCCGAAAATTTTGGTGACGAATTTGCCCAAATCGCCAAATTGATGAAACCAACGATAAATCAATGAAATGATGACGAATTGAGGAAGTTCAATATCTTGAAAAGAACGCAAGTGTAGACTATAAAAATAACAAATTTATCCGTCTGTCCGTATCGCTTGGCGAGAAAATTAGCGGGACGTCGCTAACTTGGCAACTATCTTAAATGTTGCCAAAGTGAATAAAATGCCGCCACATTAATAAAAATGACGCTAAATGGGAAGTAATGTTTCGCAAATTCTTATTTCCGTCATATGACGGGAATACCTTCTAGTATATAAGAATTGCTCTTCTCTCCATTTGTCTGTAACACTTGGGGATGCATTTGACGAACTTGGCGAATAATCCAGCAAAGTATCGCCAACTTGGTGATACTTCGCCCCAGATTGACGAAAGTATCGTCAAAAATGCAAAAATCGATAATAAAATAATGAAAATGAGGCTTAATTGATGTATTAATTACTAAAACATTTTATTATATGGACTATAATGCTTATTGTAGATGCTATTAATAATGACAATTGTTTATTTAGAGTTGTGCGAAATATAAGTTTATTGGATACTTTGAAATAGTTTCACATGTTGTCATTCGTTATATCGCCAAATGTACAATTTAACATTAAAAACACAGTACCGTGGATCTTATACATTATTTTTTGACTGTAAAAGTAGTAAATTCATTGCATTATATAAGAAATGTCATGCGCTGCCCCACATCAGATTTTTTCTTTGAAAGTGATGATGGCATATAAAAGAATCTTTGGACAATACACTTCACTTTTAAAAGGAATATTTCAGTAATTACTGTATTTGGATTTTAATAATACCTGGTTTAAGTATTTAAAACGGTCTTATTTGCTGCCATACTTATATTTATAGAAGTTGTAAAATTGAAATATAAAAATTTATGAAATGTAAAATCTGAAAGGATATTTATTACTTTAAACGTATTATAAATTGAATTTATTAATGATAAAAATTGACAACAGACCATCTTCACGGTGAACTGGTGATTTTTAGCCTTGAGAGGATTTTCGAAATTTTTGAGTTGCGTTAGTCATTCCTAACTCTGATTTAGATCCTCCAGAGGGTACCCAAGACATGCTTCCGGAGAGATAGCGCAAACCATTTTGAGATTTCATTACAGTTTCTGGAAATAGGTTCTTATTTCTTAAATTTAGAGTGGATTTTTATTTTGTGACATTGTTTATATTATCTGTGACGTTGCGAATTCCACTTCGACAATAAGAGCTTGCAATTTTGTCCCAGTAGCTCAACAGTAGAGCGTTGTCTGGCCAGTTCGGATTCAGGGTTCGATTCCTGGTTAGGGCAACAAGGCCCTTTACGCCGTGTATACCTGGAGGAGTTTTTCTATTCAACCACAAGATATGTTTGCTCAATAAATGTTTAAAGAGTTGATTATGCTCATTGATACCATTAATAAAATTGTTTGTCACAGGGATATCAGTTGAGGGATGAACATTTAATAGTTCCAGTAGGATATAGATTTGTATTTTATTAACGAATAAGCAGCTGATATCCGAATCCAGTTTTTTAAGCATTGTGTAACCACATTCTACATACAATAAAAGGAGAGTACCATGCGTCTAGCTGTAAGATGCAGCTAGTTTGTTTTGAAAATTATATAACTCATACAATTTCGGTAGAAGTAATAGATTCAAAAAATGTGTTTCATCAAATAAATAAATAAATAAATAAATTGCTCTGGCGATAAATTTCACAATTTTCATATAACGTATTAAACAACACATACATATTTTAAAATAAGTCGATATCTTGTATATACTTTTATACACAAAATCGTCAACGCCATTTGCTGAAGTTATCATGAGTTATTTTTAAGATATTATAAATTTTACTTTCCCTGCACTGGTGGCACGATATTTGTGTATCAGAGAATGATTGAGATGAAATTGGACGAAACTATATTAATCAGCAATTACTATCAGTCCATTGATTTCCTTAAAGAACAAATATATAAGATCATTAAAATAGAGTGAATATACCAAAGGGAGCAAAAATTTAGGATATTGCTTTCCTCAAAACTTATCCTAAATAAAAGTTTTCATCCTAAAATCAAAGTTTTCATCCTTGTAGTGGAACCTATATGTTGGACACATCACTATATCTGCCTTATTCTTCAATTAAATCATGCAATCCTACCGCCTAAAACACACAAAAGATAATGGAAATAAATACGATGATATACTTTAAATGGCTTTAATAATTACTTCTTTAAAAAATATGTTTTCCCAATTTTATTTGGAATTAAAGTTTGCTACAAAGACGCATCCTCTTTAAATGTTACTAAAAATATATTCCTGTCAGTTTAATTTCCGATTTAACACGTTTCTATATTCAAGTACATAAGGCAATGCGGGAAATAATTTAAATAGAGAAACTTCCAAGAATAGAAATGTAATGATGTACATTACGGTAAATTACTTCCCGTAAATGAATTGTAAATTGAAATATTGAAAAGAAATTTGCAAATATTAATTATTGAGTATGTTAAAACTAATTTCACTCAAAATCACAGAATGTTTTCTGGAAGCGTATTGTTGACGGTGGATGGGATAGATAGTTTATAAACAAAGAAACATGTCATTAGTCGTAGCGCATTTATAATAATATAAATATACCATCATTTCCAAATTAATTTGACTTCAAAGAAAATCTTCCTAATGTTGTTAATTTGACTTCAGAGAAAATAATCATAATATTGAACGGCAAATAAGAGCTTATGCTGTGTGTGTAGTTACTTAAGGCCCCTGTACCAGATGCAAGACGTTGAATCAGTAAATTGAACCGTTAACTCATCGTGCGAATTTGAATCATGTAAAATGGAAATTGAATGATACAATTTCTTGCGTACATCTCCCATGAATGAACTTTTTGAACTTTTGTAACCGCAACAATCCGCATGCAATATCTTGATTGCAACTGACCAATCAGAACACTCGCTACATGTGACGTCATGATTCCTTTTTATATTTTTTCAAGTATTTCTGCTGTGCTGGTGGCATGAGTTGCATATTGACTACTTCATATATGCACGTATAACTGACTGCTTTACTTATGTATTTTAATTTAATTAATATGAATTTATGTATTTTATTTTAACTCTCTTTTCAAAAACTGTTTTTCTTTCTTTCTCTCTGTGCTTCTTCCGATGGAGACTATATTTCGTCATTTTATGGGGAAATCTCAAAATAAATTGTTTAAAAAAATGTTCATTAAAATTTAACCTTGCTTGCAATTACTATCATAAGATAATTAGGTACTTGTTATTAAAATCTTAAAGTATTTAACATAAATTTATGATGTTTTGTTTAAAATTCTCGCACATAGATGATAACAGCATCACTTATACTGAATTAATAATTTCAAATAAGAAACTGAAGAATTATAGTTCATGCATTTTCATATTTAACGAAATGTGTGACACATTATTTAAAGCTTACTTAACACACACTTATTTTCATGATATAAATTTTCTTAGTCGTTTTCAATGCAATTGTCAAAGCCAGTAATGGTAGTAAAATTCTACTTAAAAAGTGACATCGTAAATGTTTGAAAAACGTATTAAAAGTACAATGCTTACACACAAAGACAAAAAAAAAGCAACGCATTTATAACAAGAAGAATAAAAATATTTATAAATAATAATAAAGTAATAAAAAATATTGTGACACAACAAGATCGTTTGAGCTCTCTGCAGACGAATAACAAGAAAGTTGCACAATCAGCAGATGATCCTCAACTGCGTAAATCATCCAAGTTTGTGAGTGTGAAAAAACAGATCATTCAATAAATCGCCTGCTGTAAAATGAAAGTCGTATGAGAAGAACTTGAACGATCAATTATTTGATTTAACTTCTTGTATAGTGTACAGCAGTCTTAAGTTCGATGAAGGAAGAAATAAAACGAGCTAGAAAAATGGTTCACACAGTCCTGCTAAGACATAAGTTATCATACACAAGTTATGAACAATTGAAAATTTTATGGATATGAAAAGCTTTGAAAATGTCAAGATTTTATATCAACAAAAGTTGCTACAATCTGGTTAAGGATTTCACTAATACCGCATTTATGGAATTATGACGCACTTTTTTTTTGTCTATTTTCTCTGCATCGCACTCCATATTCCTATTTTGACATTTCATTTATTTGACATTATATTTCTCTTTCGTCAAACTAGATGACGCCATGCCACCAAACTAGGTGTGGTAGTTTTGCATGACATCTTCCTTGGTGGGTTAAGTTGTCACTTGGAGTTCAGTTCTAGGTTTGTTAGCACTAAAGAAGGAAAACTAACGCAAAAATTGTCAAAAGAGTAAGATACATCCAGAAGGCCATTTATAAATAATCTAGTGCTCAAATACCTGTACGTCCTTTTTAAATATCTATAGATGTAATATATAAACATCAGAAAACTACATACCAACAAAAAGTCCAAAAAAGTGTACACAATACATTTATTTTCAACGGTATATACATAATATTTGTTCTTACAGTTTTTAGATTAACCCAACAGTTTATTTGTCCAGTCACATCTATTATCACTACATAGTTCCAAGGAACTTGGTAGACAATCTTATGAAACTCTTTGTAATGACATGAAAGTTTAACAAATAAACATCGTTCCTTTACCCTATTTGCTCAAAACAATTTTTTCTTCTTCTCTTAAATCAAATGTATGCAGACATTTGGGAAATAAGTCAAATCACATAGTAATGGTCAGTAATAATTCTGGTCCCATGCAGAAGCTCGTGATATCAGTTTCATTCATTTTGCGATTTGTTCATATAATTGCATTTGAATACATATTTTATTTCTAAATAAATATATCCTTGACAGATTTTCAAATATATGGTAATTGTATTTAAGCTCTGAATGTTCAGAATGGCGAAATGAATATGTTTGATTTGCATTTGTGAATGTGAATAATGACCGAAGATTATTCAAGAGGTGTGTGTGTGTGGGGGGGGGGAGAGAATATCACTCTAATATTTTTCACTATTTTTGAGTATAAAGATTACTTGATTGTTTTTATGCCTATATAGTTGGTAATATTTTCTTAACTGTAGTGTAGTTAATGCAAGAAATATTTAATTTTGAAATTAAATTGTTTAAATAAGTAGGGTTGAACAAACGTCCTTAAAAATTAATATATTTATTATTTGAGGCATGGAAAGTTTACTGCATAATACCAAATCTGAAAAAAGTGAACTTTTTCTCCGAAAAAAGTAAGTTAAATGTGAGTTATTGACTTCGGCCACATGTAGTAAAATATTGTATTTAACTACATTTACTAAAAACATTGTAGTAATTAGGATTTTTCCTAGAACTCAATGGTTATGCAATGGGGGAGAAATCTATCTTATTGATACAATATGGGCATATCCATTATCGTATATTACTAAAATCTGAGTAATTCTTTGTTAGTTTATAAAACACTTGAAAACGTTGCTGACACGTGTTGTCAAAAGTGAAAGTGTTTTAAATCTTCCCATAGTAAAATCATCTCAGATTAAAAGCCTACATGACAAAATCATCGATCTATAACTTAATATAGGATAAAAATTGTCCACATTGTAGATACGGAATTCAAATATCAAAAGAGCTAGTACGTTAAATCAGTTTAAAAAAGTAAATAATTTAACATTCACCTATTTTGACGTTTACTGGTTTGGTACCATTAAAGGAGAAAATTTCTTTCAAATGGCATTTGTCCTTCTGTTATAATAACTACTAAACTACATTTTACGTAATTAATATTAAAATTCGCATAAAATATGGAATATTTTTTAGATTTTACAGTGAGATACTATACAGTGATACTGTATCCTACTGCAAAATATAGAAAACCCGGTGTGCTATATTAGTACCCGGTATGCTATAGATTGAGTTCACTGACATTTATTTGCGATCTTTATATGCAACATAATTGTAGATCAGTTTATATTAGAAAGTCATACTAGAAGGCATTTGCCTAACAATTTCGTTTCGTGGGAATTGTGCGAGAAGACAAAATATCGTGCTCTAAAATGAGAGTTTGCGCCGTTTTCAATTGCCCTTCTTAGCAGTATACAGAACAATAAATAACAGAAAGCATGAAAACAGAGATTAGTTTTTTTGTGTAAATACATTGCATTAATAGCTTGTGTGGCGTAAATATGTTTTATGAGCGCAACTAACAGAAACACGAATCCTCATCGGTTGTATAACTATTTATTGTCCCTTGTTTCTCGGCCGACCCATGTTTAATCTCCCTTTTTGCCGACAATGTTCTCCCTCCCTCCCCCCCTCTCTCTCTCTCTCTCTCTCACTTTGCCTACTCTATGTTCTCCCTATCTTTACCGATTCATATTCTCCCTGTCTTTGCTGATCTATGTTCTCCCTCTCTTTACCAACCTATGTTCTCATACTCTCTACCGACCAATGCTATCCCTCTCTTAACCAACCCACATTCCTCCCTATTTTTTGTCAACCCATGTTATCCCTCTTTCTGACGACACATATTATTCCTCTTGTTGCCGACCCATGTTCTCTCTCTTTCCGACGACACAACCCATGTTAACTTTCTTCTTGCAGACTCATGTTCTCCTTCTCTTTGCCTACTTATTGTGTTTATGTTGCTCAACAATATCAAATAAGGATCAAACCAAGATGCTCGAATTTTTGCTTCAATTTTAAGTTATAGCTAAGTGTTTATTTTCCGAGCATGTAATATAAGTACATTGCAGTTTTGTTTCAGCAAGTTTTCTCGCGTGAAATACTTTTGACAGATCGACCACACTTTAGGCAAATCGACCACCATTACTTAAGGAATCAGCCGTTCAAGATTGGCCCTCTCCCCCTTTAGTAATTACTTGTAGGTTTTTCATCCAGTAATATTTGACATCGATGAAATTATACGAGAAGTTACACAAAAGATCCATTTAACCCAAATTGAAATTCGTTTCTTCTGAACACCTGTTACTGCAACTGTGCGAATGACTGGATAATGACTTGATGCTGCAGGCGAGGTCTGGGCTGTCTGTGTCCATTCGCGTCCTGACCAAAGGCCGGCGCAGAGGAGTGGCGTTTTTAAGTTCTAAGCACGATCCTGCTGCAGGACTGGTATCCACAGGATACAATCTGTATTGATTGCCTTCCATGACAGACTGCAGACATCCATTGGCGTGCAGACGATCAATTTGTGTAAATCTCGTCACTGCTGAAGCTTGTCTGCTGATTGTCTTTCCTGACATTGTACATCGGAATAGTTTGCGTAGAAACGCAGAAAAGTTGAATATGTAGCTTCCGTACACGAGAGGGTTGACACAAGAATTTGACACGGCGAACAGGAAAAGCGATGACTGTACTCTCGGATCTAGAGCCTCCGCGGATTCCGGATCAAACAAGTACCACAAGTCAATAACGACATAGGGTGTCCAGCAGAGAAAGAAGGCAAAAACGATGATAATAGTCATTTTCAACGTTCGAGCTCTAGCTCTTTGGATATGAGACAAGTCGGACAATCTCAGGCGTAAACGTCCTGGAGTCTGTGGACATCCTTCATTTGGTGTGCCTGAAAAAAAAGCAAAATAACTATTGAGTACGTACTTCACAAGTACTTCACAAATGTCTGATGGCTTAAACCAGTAGTTGTCAAGTAATTTCCCTAAATTTCCAACATTAAGAAAAATGTTGAGAATATATTTTTGAATTTTTTACATTGTAGACATAAAAGCAGATCGCTTTATCACTGAAAAATGTGCTGTCTACAATATTAAACGCACGACCTCTTGAGCATCACAATCAAATTATACTATAAAGGTGTGTGTACTCTTTACTAATAATACCTACTGTGTTATCAATACTTAATATTTAATGTATAATGTGATACTTTGTACTTAATGTATTATATACTTAGTATTTAATGTTATTAATATAAAACGAAAAATCAGATAAAGATGTTTAAACTAAAATTGCATATTATTAGTGGATATTGTTACAAATGCAAGGATATTTCTAAACACACACGTACACTAAATAATTTAGATTTTTACAAAGAAGTTCAAAATTTCAGTTTCGAATTTCATTTTATTCGGATTTATGATATTTTTATAATATTAAATTTTTGAAGTATTTGAAATAAAGTTAGAAAATGCAATACTCATGCCAGGATAATATAAGATGCATTGCTACATTTGAGCTTTGTAGCAACTTAATATGGTAATATATTCTTACAAATAGTATTCTTACTACGTATACTCTGAAATACTGCGTGTACTCTCAGGTTACAAGAATGAATGCAAATTTCTGGATAATTGACGTTTTTATATAACTGATACTATTTTCAAAACACTGACTTCTCCACCATTCAATTTAGCTGACATCGCGACAACTACTTCCAACTGAGCTGTATCCTTTATATACTAGAAATTTCAAGTAAGATTGACATTTCTAGTAAATGCTCATATCTCCAAGAATATTCGACATTTCGAGAGATAATTCTAGTATATTTGAAAACTCGCCGAAACGCGCAAAGATGGCGATTTATCATCAAATCTGGCAACCATCTCTGAAAATTTAAAGCATTTCAACCCTACTTTTATGCAATTGGAATGGCTGCCAGTAAACGGGGCTTTTTAGATAGGTAGTATACAACAAACGCATTTTATGTATCCGTAGACGCATAACGAAAAATACTGCATAACGAAGAGAATTTCCTGTGTAAAACTACGATATAAAACGATTTTCTTACATTCCTCGCTAAATGAAAAATAAAAATGAGATCTGCAATAAGGAGATTGTTATATATATTATATACGTGCATACACATTCAGCTTCTTTTAAATTGTATGTAAATACTAGCAATATACCCGTTCTTCGTAGGGAATGTACAATGTAAAGAATCTTAAATTCACAATGTGGGGTAAACATTTAATATTAGGAATATATATTTTTTTAATTTTATAATAATTCTCACAAAAAGGAAAAATGTGAGTTTTCCCATGGTGAGATAAATAAATAGATAGAAGTACATCTTATAATTTCATTTATACAGATAATAACAATTTTACAATTAAACAACAACATCTTTGTAGACTACGTTTCTAATCTTCTTATTAGGGGGTAAAACTATAGAGAAATACTTTTCATTTATGCCTTTTGAGGTTAAAATGTTTATTTTTTATTTTCTTTAAATTATAAAACTTCTGTAATTTCTTAGATAGAGGAACAAACAACGATCGGGTCACGATATCGGATTTTTAACTGCATTTATTTGT
This sequence comes from Amaurobius ferox, assembly GCA_951213105.1. Classification (NCBI taxonomy): domain Eukaryota; kingdom Metazoa; phylum Arthropoda; class Arachnida; order Araneae; family Amaurobiidae; genus Amaurobius; species Amaurobius ferox. Next base: position 136,466,074 of record OX578148.1, read on the forward strand.
AGAGATGCTGCAAAGAAAGCTAGATCACGTGACTTTTAAGACTCAAATAATGGTTGGGTCGCCTTTGTGTTGAGGCTTATATAACGTTTCGGTTAAACTCAAAGGAAGGAAACGATCAAGTAGACACAGAAGGACAGACGGATACCAGAATTTATAAAGGGGCCCTAACGAGGCTAATAGTCCAACATTTATGAAATTCGGTACATCGGTTCTCCCGTGACGATGAGACAAGCAAATGCATCTTCAATTTTATTTATACAGTTAGTTAAGGGAATTTTGTGAGTGCTGTTGCGATTCCGCGGGGCCGCCCGCCGCTTTGTGACCCTGGCGGCTTGTGGAGCTTGTGTGCAGAGCGTCCTTGGTGCGCTATCGCAACGACGGTAATATCTTTACCGGATACCTTCGGGTGGGGCGGTGTGCCATTAAAGTTTATACAGTTAGTGTGTAACCATTAGGCGAGGAAATGTCAGGCTATTAGACACCATTTTGCACAATTTGTATGTTTTTCATCGAACAAAAGACTTAGACGTCACCTTCGACAGTTTTGGCTTGAGGACGTTTACGAGCTATAAATCCTTGTCATCAAAATTACGAGGGCGACTTGTGCGTAAACAATGCTACTGATGAAGACTAGCATAATTTTTATTAGCCCCAGAGGAACCAGTCAGAAAGTACGTCATCTTCACACAAAATGAATAAGTCCATGGAAATCGGCGAGGGCGTATTGACACAGAGCAAGAAAAGATGCTTTTGCTTTGCAAAAAAAAAAGTATTCTGAGAAGGAGATCCCTGATCAAATGCAACTGATGTGTGGTTCAGTGCTGTGGAAATAGAACGAAAATAGTTTTCAAGTACCAAGAAGAAGTGTGGTCCTATTCTAGTTCTGAGATGGAACTACGAAGCATTTTTGCTGAGACAGAAATAAGACGAGATATTGAACCGAATGACAAAATTTTAATTCTGGTTAAGTGTAGTGATGATAACGAACGTGGTAACAATACAGTAGTGACGAAATATGCAAGAGAAACGATACCGAAGGTATGTACTGATTTTAGTCGAACCCTTGTCCATTGACAAAAGTCAAGTCCCTGTTCTATTGAGTATTTTCGATTTAAAAAAGGTCACACGCTGAACCGTCTCCTCCTTGTGCAGTTTGTTAAATAGTAATTAATTAGGAAGCTATGTCTATACTTTTATTTCTAATCATAATTGTGTGTTATATACATATAGTTGAAACATAGTTGAAAAGTGTTTATGACTTTGTTCATTCTGTCTGTCTGTCTGTCCGTTTGCACGATAACTGCCGTAAACGTAACTTTATCAAAATGAAATTTTAGTCTGTTATTCAGACGATCTGTGGAATATACGGGAATATAAATGAATAATACCATCCAATTAGTTATGGATTGAAACAGGGTTGAAAAAAGGAAATGTATTGAATCCCATGGACCTAATTTTTCAAACATTTTATAAGCAAATTTAAAAGTCACAAATTGCTTCGAAAGTTTTAGAAAATATTCAAATTATCCCATAAAAATATGAAAATAAACTCAGCAAAATATATTCGGTAGTTTTTTAAATAAAAATTAAAATAATAATTACACCCATATTATATGAAGAGATCACGTGACCCACTTCAAAATAACATATGGCATCCATCTTGTGTCAAAATGGTGATTTTTAAAATTATTTTTAATTTATATTTAGTGCTGCATCCGTCTTAAAACCGCTTTATCGTTGTTTAATTTTGCTTATCTATATTCAGAAACAAAGTAATTACAATATTTTTTAGTTTAAATGATCAATGCCATCCAACTTGTGTCAAAATCGTGATTTTGAAAGTTCTTTTTGATTTATATTTAGTGTTGCATCCGTCCTAAAACCGCTATATTTTTGCTTAATTTCTGTTCATCTATATTCTGAAATAACTCAATTACAATATATTTGAGTTTAAATGATCATCAAACTTTGATTTTTTCCACCACGAAACTTAATTTTTACTTATGGAAAATGTAAACACATCAAGCTGTAAGATGAGTTGTAGAAGACTTGTTGAATTTCGTTAACGTAAAATTATTTAGCTCTGGAGTTCGCAATGTAACTGATATGAATGAAACATTCATTGATGTTACATAGAGAAGCAGACTATTTTATATCAGACTGTTTTGATGAAGTTTTAAGCATAGAGTTAAATTACTTTTACCTCCATGGTTTTTAAGTAAAACAAATTATTGTAGTATTATGATGAATGAAATAAATGGAATAAAGTGTATGAATGAAATATTTACTGCTTTTATATAGAGAGCCAGCCGATTTATATTTCAATGACGTCATTTATATTTTATTAAAGTTTTTTTTCCCGATGAAGTTTTAAGTTTTGATATATAATTAATTATTGTAATATTGCGATAATTTCAAAAATATTACCGCTGAATGAATCTCATTTTAGAGATGTTTAAATGAAATTGCATTGCAATTGGTAAGTGTTTCATAATCAATGCTTTATGCATGATTAATCTTTCTTGTTAAATTTAATATTGGTTGTATCATGGAAAATGTGTTTATTTTTAGATATGGTAAGTGGTCTCGGACTTGGAAAAATTGGTGGGTTATTGCTAAACAGCGATTATTGTTTTTTATGCTACGTACTTTGTAAAAACACATTTATACACCACAGTTAGAATCCATTATTTGTGACATCTGGAAAATCTAATAAAAGTTATGAAAAAACAGAAGAAAAAGAAAGAAAAAAAACAAATAAAAAGAACATAACTCACATTTTATAGTTCTATTTACATCGATTATTATTAAGTTGCGGTTTGTACAACAATGTTTCATCTCCAATCATTGTATATTGTCTTAATTTGCAACGTCTTTAGAAAATTAAATCCAATAATCATAACATTGTTTTTCAATAATTTGATTAAATGAATAACCAGTGGACAACCTAGGTATTTAAAAGGTAACTCTGTTACAGTAGTTACCACAATGGAATCAAAAACTATAAATGCATACATTAATAAATTATGATACAAAAATATCAACTTCTGTAGCTATGTTGAGTACTAATTGGATTAAAAACGGTCAGAACGATTTGAAAGCAGACCTATCTTTTAAGCAGGATCCTATTAAGACCACTTATTCATGATATTAGGTGTATCCGTTCTCCTGTGATGATAAGACAGAAGCAAAAAGTTATACATATTTTCAATTTATTTATACAGATTTAAAAAATTAAATAAAACATTTTTTTTAACACATTAAAATTTAAATCATGTTTTTAATTTTAACTTCCTTCAAAAATGAGCCAAAAGTTTTGAAGACTATTTTTAATCACTGGAAAAGTATAAAAAATAATTTTAAATTTAAATTACTTACTAGAAACATCTGTTTTTAAATATTACTAAAAAGATATAAAAAACAAATTAAAATTTCAATATTTATAGTGTACACATTAAACAAAACACATTTGGAAGAAAAAAACTTATTCTTTTGACAACTTTAATGTCTGCAATCGTTGAACATAAATCGATATAACAGAAGAATGCGGGTAGGATTCTAATGGGAAATTTCATTTAAAAAACACTGAAATATAAAATGTCACCTAACTATTCGTTCTTCTGGAGCGCATTCTAATTTCCCACATAATTCGAGAATAGCAGAAGATGATGAGCAATAGGGGAACGCCGTACAGTGCCATCACGCAGAAGATGTTGTAAGTCACTTTTTGGTATTCAGCAGGGAAGAAGTTGAAGCTCACACACTGTTCGAAGCTTTGGTGCACTGGGTGTCGTTCTACGTGGAAGATGATACTCTAAAACAACATACAGAAATGACTTGTAAAAAACATGAATGAGTGTTATGACTAGGGTAAATGTACTCACCGTTGTCATGGATTTAAGATACAAACATTTTATTAAAATAACACTGGAACTCACAACGAATTCTCAGCTAAAGAGTCTAATCCTGTATAATTAGAATTACCAGTATGAAGCCAGACTTTAAATGGACTCATAATGTATGATGTATGCGAGCTGTGAAAGATTTTAAATGAAAACTTAGTTTAAAAATTAAATTATGAAATTAGATGTATAAAAAAGCAATTTCAATATTTGAGAATCCTTTGAGAATTTGAATTGTAAGGGAAAATCCTATCCCTTGCAATTTAAGATTTCAGAATTGGAATTGCAAGTTACACAGATTAAGATACAATAAGAAAGATCAATCATGCATAAAGTATTGATTATGAAACACTTTCCAACTGAAATGCAATTTTATTTAAACATCTATAAAATGATACATGCAGCGGTGATATTTTTTAATTATCACAGAAATACAATGATTTATTTTACATAAAAACTTAAAACCAAGGAGATAAAAGTACTTTCTAACTCCATGCTTAAAACTTCATCGAAAACGGCAATACTATAAAATCGTCTGATTCTCTGAAAATCAATGAATGTTTCATTCATATCACCTATATTCCAGGCTCAAGAGCTAAATAATTTTGAGTTAAAGAAATTCAATAATTCTTATACAATTCATCTTACAGCTTCATTTGTTTATAATATGCATATGTTAAAATAAGGCTTCGTTGCAGAAATAATCAAACTTTTATGATCATTTAAACTCAAATATTGTAATTACGTTGGCGCAGAATATAGATGCACAGAAAATACGAAAAAATAAAACGATTTTAGAACGGATGCAACAAATATAAATTTAAAAGAACTTTCATGATTTTGACACTGGGAAACAGATGGATGCCATATTGTATTTTTAAATGGATCACGTGATCTCTTATAATATGAGTGTAATTATTATTTTAATTTTCATTTAAAAAACATATTTTGCTCAATGTTTTGTATATTTTATCGGATACTTTGAAACTTTTCTAATATTTTCACTGCAATTTGAGAATTATAACGTCGCTTAAAAATGTTTGAAAGATTGGATCCCATGAAGTTTAATGTATTTCACTTTTACAACCGGGTTCCATTCGAAATTAATTGGATGATATTATTCATTTACATTCTCATATGTCCCACAGATCGTCTTAACAACATTCTAAAACATCATTTTGATAAAATCATTTTTACGGCGAACGGACAGACAGCATGAACAAAGGCATAAATACTTTTCAACTATGTTGTAAAGTGTTAATAAAACAATGGAATCAAAGAAAATATTTCAATCACCAAAACGTATTTTCATAGATTTGCGTTTTATTTGTGTATGTATCATAGAGGAAAATGGTAACTCAATGGTATGTATTTTGTTCTGTCACGTTCCCTCTACCTTTATGTCCGTCTTGAGCGTACCGTTTCTCCTGCAAGTCAATAGAAAACAGCGAATATAAAAGCGTCCATGAAAAAAAATATATATATTATCAATTATTTCTTCTTTCCCTAAACTTTGGAGGCTAAAAATATATAAAAAAATAAATCTGATAATAGCTCTTTGGTCTGCCCTGATTGTATGAAGAACTGACTCCCCGTCGTTGACGTTGTATTTTCTGGTTTATCCGCATCGAAGTTTGCGCCCCCACATTACAACGACTGTGTTTCATTTTAATTTATTGCTCTTGAACTAATCTCTAACTTAATATCACTATAGATGCCGTATCCCATTCTTTATTAAGCGCTCGTACTCTCATTTTACTTGTACAAATGTATGATTAATACTTTTTGGTTCTTTTATGTCTTACAATAACATTCTGAATCAGACTATTCTTTTGGTTTGCCTGTGCGACCTGTTGGGGGAAGGGGAGTGCTTGTATGACGAGCGGTTTTCGAATCCATTTTTGATCGACTATAGTATTACGCCTTTTAACTTTCATCGTCCATGTAATTAACAATCTTTGATATTATATTTATGTCGGTAAATGAATCGGATGCTTTATCGAATGAAAACACCTCACGCCAGAATAATTCAATTAAACAATTTTCTCTGTCTCGAAATCGTAATTCTGGTAATTGTCAGTATTTATTCATCCAGAATAATATCATTAAGATCTTGAAGTGCAAAATAATCTTTCCTCTAATGAGATAATTTTAAAACCGCGCTACTTTTATTTCCTTTTTACAAATTGGTATTAAATTTTGTTAAGTAAATGCTTCAGTATGCCATGAATATGTACTTCAATTCATTTTAAATTCTGATCATATAAATTAACTACTGACAGAGTAAAAAACAATTTTGTAAACCAATTAAATGAATGAAATGTCGATTATGAATAAGTTATGCAGAATTTAACATATTATTTTAAAGAATTTATTCAACAGTATAAGCTCATTAAGAATAATTTACTTTAGAAATATAAACTAGAAAAATTGTGATGAATTTTATTTATATAACAAGAAAGATCAATCTTGCTTAAAGCATTGATTATGAAACACCTTCCAACATCAATGCAATTTTATTTAAACAAGTCTAAAATGCAATACATTCCTCGGTAATATTTTAAAACTTATCACAATACTACATTAATTTATTATATTTGAAAACTTAAACCTTCATCGAAAAAAATGAACTTCATTCAAATGACGGCATTGAAATATAAATTGCCTGGTTTAAACAACTCTAAAATGCAATACATTCCTCGGTAATATTTTTAAAACCATCATAATACTACGATCATTTATTATATTTGAAAACGTCATCGAAAACAACTGAAATTCATTCAAATGACGTCATAGAAAAAATAACACGCCTGGATTTCTCTATAAAAACAACATTTCATTCATAACATTTTCCCATTCATTTCATTCGTCACAATACTATAATAATATATGTTATTTAAAAATTAAGACCATGGAACTACAAGTAATTAAACTCTATGATTAAAACTTCATCGAAAAAAATCGTCCTTCTCTTTGCAAAATCAATTAATATTTCATTCATATCAGCTATGGGCAAATAATTTTGTGTTAAAGATATACAGCAATTCTAATAAAACTCATTCTACATACTTTGCTGATTACATTTTACATAAGTGAAAAATAGGCTTCGTTGTAGAAATAATCAAATTTGGATGATTATTTAAACTCAAATATATTGTAATTGCGTTGTTTCAGTATGTAGATGCACAGAATTTAAGCAAAAATAAAGTGGTTTTTGGACGGATACAACACTCAATATGGATTAAAAAGAACTTAAAAAATCACGATTTTGAGTCAAGATGGATACCATATATTATTTTGAAGTGGGTCATGTGATCTTTACATATCGTGGTAACGTGATCGCTTCATATAAGAGGTGTAATTATTATTTAAATTTTTATTTAAAAAAACTACTGAATATACTTTGCTGAAATTTTTTTATATATATTTTATGGAATAATTTGAATATTACCTAAAATTTGTAAAGCAATTTGTGAATTTTAAATCCGCTTAAAAAATGTTTGAAAAATTAGGTCCCATAGGGTACAATGTATTTCATTTTTTCATCCAGGGTTCAATTCAAAACTAATTGGGTGATATTATTCATTTATATTCCCATAGGTCCTATAGATCGTCTAAACAACACACTAAAATTTCATTTTGAGTAAGTCATTTTTACGGCAGTTATCGTACTAACGGACAGACAGAGAGACAGAATGAACAAAGTCATAAACACTTTTCAGCTTTGTTTCAAAGTTTTAATAATGTAGGCAGATTATATTTGAATTCTGAGAGCTCTGATTGTACAATGATTATGGCATAAGGATCTTACATGAAAGAGTGGTAGGTAATGTATTTGAGAAAGGATATTAATTTCCTTGTGGTTACCATCTCCACTAGATTCCGGACAAATTTGTGCGATTTAATGGATGTACTGTGCTCCTGTTGTACACCGGGGCTACTTGTTCTCACGGCAAAATTTGTATTTATAAGGCTTATGTATTTTTAAAGAAAATAAAATTTAATGTCGCAACTTAATTTTTAAGAGTGCTTGGTCCCCATTTTTCACATGTTTAAATACTAGTATTTTAAAATATTGCAAAATAATAGTTCAAAAATAGCTTTCTGATGTACCATATTTCCTCCTTCAGAAGTGAATACAGGACAGAATCTAACAGAGTTATTTTTAATTTCACTTCCGGGGAGCTATGAAAATGGGGGCTTTGTAAAATCTCTCTAGGTCGCCCTCCCAGAAGCTACTCAATAAACTCTGAAGACTAGCTGAATCTTTGCACACTTATTGTACCGTCGACTGGACAGAACATGAGGAAACGGATATTGGACATCTCCTCCGTGGGCAGATAAAATGGAAGGATTGACTCCAGAAGCCTTTCTTGACTCTTTACAGACTCCCCAGGATGCTTTCAATGACGTAGGTAATTGAAACTTTGCACACTTATATAATATTAACTATAGCGATCTTTTTCTAGGCACTGTATCAACCACGGGTAAAAATCAACTGGTATCAATCACGGGTAAAAATCTGAGCCAATTTTCGATGAAGACTATTATTCTCGGAGCTAAGTTCCGAACAGCTAAGTGCGCTGTTAAACAAAAAAAAATGTAAAATATATTGCAATTTATTTTTAGAATGTATTTTTTTTTCTAACAGGCTGGAATACTAGAAATGCATAATTATTTTATTATCTCTAAAAAAAGAAGGTAATGGAAAAAATACTAAACGATTTTAGATCAAATTTTAAATAATTATTTTGCCGTTATTTATCACGATCATGACGTTACAATAATTACAGTAAAGCCTGTAAAGTTGGACACCTCTATATGCTAGACACCTGTCTTTCTTGGACACAATTCTGTGGAACCGAACGAATTCCTATATTTTAACATATATATAATACTGTCTAATTTGGACACCTGTCTATCTTGGAAGTTGGACGCTGTTTACATCACTAAGTTGGACTAGTTCCTCAAAATTGACATTTGTATATTAAGCATAAAGGAAGTAACCTACCACTTTTGACCTTCCTTATCTACTCCCAGGAATTATCTTTTGTTGTTGATACCCCAGAGGTATTTCCTTGTTGTTATCACTTGCGAGAAGCTCTTATCTGCCCACATTTCTTTCTTATTATTGCTAGGGCCCCTCCCCACCATTCCACAGCTTTCAATTATGTATCACAACATTTTTGCTATCAGTTTGTGTACACATATAACAAAACATTTGGAAAATGGACATTTGTAGCTTCTCTATCCATCTTTGCATTGTCCAATTCGTTTGCTGCCTCTTCTCAATAAAAGTATCCTCTACCCTCAAAAGCCACATTTGTTTCTTAGTGCATTCTGGAAAGATGGCTGTGATTTTAGTGACGTACACATTATATACTTTTATATTGTTTTTAATAATGAGCAAACGTAAATTAGTTGAGCTAACTATTGAAAAGAAAAAAATAATTTTTGATCGCCTAGACAATGATGGCTGCAGAAAGTTGACAGAGGAGTTCAGCATATCAAAAACTACTGCTTCCAATATAAACAATAAAATATTGGAGGCCATACATGCATGGGAACTGAACTTTTCTGGAACAGAAAAATAATCTGTAAAACCCCACATGATGACCTAATTGAGAAAGTGCTTCAATTTTTCGTGGCAAAAACATTGCTATAAGTGGTCCACTTCTCCAGGAAAAGACTAAATAAATCGCTTCAGAGTTGAAAATGGAGTCATTTTTTGCAAGTAACGGATGGTTAGAGTCCTTTCGGAAACAAAACAATATCAGTTTTAAAGTTCTTTGTGGTGAATCAGCTGGTGCTACCATCCATGTTGCAGAAGACTGGAAAAGTATACTTTCAAGTCTAACATTGGTGTATAGCGACGAAAACATTTTTAATGCTGATGAAACTGGACTTTTTATCGGTTGTTGCTTACACGTTTATTGTTAAAAAAATGTTAAACATGCAGGGGTGGACAGAACTCTAGAGAAAGGATCACAGTCTTGTTGTGCTGAAGCGCTCAAGGAGAAAAGTTGAAGCCTTTGGTAATAGGAAAGGCAGCATACCCTAGATGAGATTAAAGAGCAGCAATGTGAAAATAAACAACCTTCCTGTAATATGGCAGCATAACAAGAAAGACTGAATGACTACCGCGATATTTTCAGGTAGGTTGACTGAGATCAACAAAGAAAATGAAGCATGCACACAGAAAATTCTGTTTTTCGTTGTCAATGTAACAAGTCATGTGGACTTGAAGTTGTCAAACATTACAATAATATTTTTGCCTCTTAATTTAACCGGTGAAGTGCAGCCATTAGACAAAGGGATTATTCAAGCAGTAAAGTTATTGTACAGGAAACAACTAATACAGAAACATATCCAGGCTACAGAAAATTGTGAGAATGTGGCAAAATTTTTCACAGAAGTGACAGTCTTAGACGCAGTCCGATGGATTTAGGAAGCATGGAAAAATGTATCAGAAAACACGATTGTTAAGTGCTTCAAGCATGCAGGATTTCTAAGTGATCTCAGCTATTCTGCGGAACAAGTGACAGACTGTTTCGAATTGGAGTCACTGGATAAAAAATTAAAGTGCCTTCCTGAGACGTACAGAAAAGAGTTATCCGATGCTTGTTAAAATTTTGCATTTGACGATATTCTTAAAACCCATGATATTGAATCTCCATTTGTTGCTGCATCGAACAAGAGTGATTATGACAGCTTTTCTTCGGAGGAAGAGGAAAAGACAGATGTAGAACTTCTTACACACGAAAGTGCAATGCAGGGTGTCAAGAAATTAGAACTGCATGAAACTGCATGATTTTATGCAAAATACGCCAGAACTCATTGAGGCTGTGTTTAATCTGCACAGTAAAATAGAAAGACAATGGGCATCTGGAATCAGAAAAAAAAAACTCTTCTAACAGAGTACTTTCCTGCACAATAGAAATGGATTACTGCATCAATCTGACCCAATGAATTCAAATACAGCATGTGAGTAGCCGTTACGTATTACATATAAAAGTAGGTATATGTATGCAGATTTCTTGATTCACATTTTAAGTATGTACGTATATACATAAGTATTTTTTAACAGTAATTACAATATTTAATTAAACCCATTGGCTTATTAGTATTTTCTATATGTTAAAAGGAAAGTATTTTGGTGTGCCTTATTGAAAGGGAAAAATAAAATTTCATCACACTGTCTATGTTGGACACCTGCCTAAGTTGGACATTTTTAGGGGGAACCGTGAGTGTTCAACTTAGACAAGTTTCACTGTATATGAAATATGTGTTAGAATTTTTGGAAACGCCATCAAAGTCTCTCAATATTTTTACATGATTTTCTTCTATAAAAAATGAGAAGTGCTGCCTTCGTTCTTTTACGAGAAATTGAATTTACAATTAAAGTTTCAGTGATAACGACTGTCATGGCTACAGATGCGCCTTCAGACCTATCTACTAATCCTAAACCAAATGAAAAACTTAAGGTAATAAAAACTCCATATATATTTTTCCTACCTAATTTTATATTCAAACATACTAAGGTTTTGATATCATGTTTCATATCGAAAGCCTTTATGTAGGTAAATTTCGATATAGAACTTAAGTTTAAATATTTATTTATAAATCGGCTTAAATGCATTAAAATTTTCAGACATTTTTAAAACCAAAGTATCACTATTCATATTTTTAAAAGAACCATTAATTAAGGGGATGTTTTATTTTTAATTTCTGTCTCCTCTCTTCGTCTGTCTCGAAGGCCAGGCGAAGAAAACAATCTCTTACGTCAGCAGGACGTGATGACGACGTGGGTCCAGGGTTTCCAGGATTGACGAGTTAGAAGAAGGGTTGCCGGACGTGGCGATTTATCGCCAATTTGACGATATTTGGCGACTTCCGGAATGGTCCAGAAACTTCTCAATAGGACGATTATTCTTTGAGATATAGAGTTTTCCAGGATTGACCAGTTAGAAGAAGGGTTGCCAGACGTGGCGATTTATCGCCAATTTGACGATATTTGGCGACTTCCGGATTGGTCCAGACACTTCTCAATAGGACGATTATTCTTTGAGATATAGAGATTTCCAGAAGTTTCTGTGGACAGACTATAGGAGTCATCACTGAATCGGAGTTCAGTTGACGAGTTGTCAGTATACCAGCTACAGTGAAATGTAACTTTTGTCAATGTTTCGGAAAAGCAGTCGTTGTTTTGTGAAATTATTTTCGCCAGTATTTTGATAATATTATCTCTTATTCTGTGAAATGAGTGGAGCATTTAAGTGTTGTTTGATTATATATTGTTTCTGCTCATTTTGTACTAGGGAAAAAATTAGTTATCCAGAAACTTGTACTCGTTCTTATATCCTGCTTATACACCCACGATTCTAAAGGATACGTTTCGTAACAATATGATAAAATCCTTCTGGATAAATGTAATTTTCAAATATTTATTACTTCAGGGTGTGTCACACGGACATTGTTCGAATTGCTGAATGGAAATAAATGCAAGTCGAAATTAGTAGCAGAAATTTGGTGCAAAGGATATCATACGATATAATCAGCATCGACCAATGCCGTTTTCAAATATTTATTTATGTAGGGGGGTGTCATATAAGAATGTTCAAATTGTCAAATGAACATAAAACTTCAGATTTATTGAGGTAGGGACTTGCATTTTAGTTCAAAATTAGATCATACGATAAAATCAACATATAAATTTAGTATTTTGAAATATTTATTATTTTAGGCTGTGCTACTACAAGAATTTTTTAACTTTTGAGACAGTGTTAATCTTAAGGTTTATTGAGCTAAGAATTTAAAATTTTATAAAAAAAATTAGATCATATAGGGAAATCAGCGTACAACTTTTCTGTTCAATATTTACTCTTTTAGGGTATGCCAGGGGTAAAAATATTTGGGTTATGAAATTTTCGTGAAACTTATTTAGTTTAGTTTAGTTTAGAAGTTTATTGAAGTAGAGGTGAAATTTGGTTTAAATGTATGTCTATTATAAAACTAAAACTAATATGAGTAATTTGTGATTTCAAATATTTATCATTTTAGGGAGTTATCATAGATAAAAATATTGGAATTATTTATTGATCAAAATAAGAACCTACACTTCCAAGTTATTTATGGTTCGTAAATATAATTATTAGAACGAGTGCTTGATAAATCAAACTAAAATATGAGAATTTACAATTATATACCTTAAACGGAATGCTGCCGATTTAAACATTTGAATTGTCAAATGAATTCAAACAGAAGTCTGAAATTATCTATGGTTGGCAGTGATACAATAACAGATAAAATTTCATTGATGGAAAATGATATTTTTCAGACATGACGCAGACTAAAACATTCAAATTCCGAGATGCATTTACATTTAGTTAATTTCGCAACGTAAATAATAAAATAACATATTAAAATAAAATTTGTTTAAAGTTGTACTGCAAAGTAAATTGTTCGAATTCTGCAAAACAATCCAAAAATTTTCTACTTTCAAGCGACATTCAAGCTTTAAACTATCCCCCCATTTAGACTGTTCGACAGAAGTAACTAAAAAATTACAGCTTTCAAATGTTTGCATGTAAGATGACCTAGAAACCCAACATTAGAATTCTTAAAAACAAAACTTGTGGAGAAAAGTATAAGCCATTTATTAACGAAAGTGAAAAACTTTTATGGATTTTCGTATATTTTCATTTCTACGAGTGCCTGAATTAAGTAACATTAAGAATCATCCAGAAAACGTGCAAATGCAATTTATAAACGAAATACATTTAGAATTTTGTAACCAGATGGGCCGTTTGACAAATATAGGAAAAAATAAAATATTTCAAGTTTCCTGTCCTATTAATAAAGTAAGGCGGAACAAAAACCTTTAAGTTCTGAAGTAAACTAGAAACTCACATCACGAGATTACGGAAATTAAAATTTGTCAATTGCATATAAAAAAATAAATGTTAAAAATAGTAATTATCGAAATTTTATTGTTTTTTGGTACCAATGACCAAAATATTCAAATTATTGAGTGGATGCAGAAGCACCTGATTTAAAGTGATTTATATATTTAGGTGAAATTATATAAAAAATAATATTAAGTGATATATGCAATGCGATTTTTCGAATATTTGTATTTAGGATGGATATGATGCAGAATAAAGCATTCAAAATAACACAATCGTAAAAAAAACTTTTAAACACACACACATGTATATATATATATATATATATATTAAATTAATATATAGTTAAATAACATTAAGTTAATTAATATATTAAATTACTATATAATTAATTATTATTAAATTAATATATATATATATATATATATATATATATATGTATTTATATATATATATATATATATATATATATATGTATTTATATATATATATATTAATTGCCATACAGATTTGTGCACCAAGAAAGAGTTGTCAGAGTGGAACGAAATATATGTGAGTGCAACGTTGATATCAATACCTGATAAAAAATCGAAGCAAATGGATCATTTAATTCAGGAAAAACTATAACTGAATGGGAGTTTTAGTACCCTGTTGGGCCACCTCTAGCATGAATACATGATGGGATACGGGCGAGCATTGATACATACAAGTTCCGTATGGTGCCTTGATTCATCTCATTCCACAGGTGTTGTAAGCTCGCCTCTAGCTCGACCAAACTCGTAGGCTATCCAACTTGCAGTCCCAAGTGATCCCAGACATGCTCGCTCGGTGGCAAATTTGGGGATCGGGCAGGCCAGGGAAGGGTGGTAATGTGGTTGAAGCTTTCCTGTGACGCCCTTGCTGTGTGTGATTGAGCATTGTCCTGTTGAAAAATGCCTCATGGGATCCCTGCCTTGAGTGGCAAAAAATGTGTTTAAACGATGTCACAAACGTACTGCTGGGCTATCATATTTCCGTGGATCAATATTAGAGGTGACCGAGTGTCGTATGCCACAGCACCCCATACTATCACACCAGATGTGGGAGCGGTGTGCCACTATAAAGCGAGAGCAGGATTGAGACGTTCACCATGGGGGCCTCCTCACGCGTACACGTTTGTCAGTACCGCCCAAATTGAATATTTCTTCGTCGTTGAAGAGGACTTGGTTCCATTTTGTTGCGGTCAAATCCCGTCGAGCGCGACACCACGTCAAACGAAGGCGACTGTGGGTGGATGTCATTAGCAGCACACGTAATGGACGCCGCGATACCAAATGCCCTTCAGCCAGACGCCGCACAATGGTACGTACAGGCACTTGGGCCCATAGTGAAGGCGCTGCCTATGTCCGGATGGCGGACAATGATGCAGTTGGCGCTGTGCGTGTGTGTCGGGTAATGTGACGGTCTTCTCGGCTGTTGGTCTGCCTGAGCCTGGCCGCCATGTATGCGACCGCCCTCTTGTCCACTGGTCCCAACGCCTACTCACAGTAAAGTCAGCACGGTCTAGGTGGCGGACTACTGGCCGAGCTGACCACCCAGCTTCCGTCATCCCGATGATTCGTTCCCTTTCGAACTCTGACAGCTGATCATATTTTCTTTGATGGCAGCGTAACGACATCCCTAATGAAACATCGTCCCTCTGCAACAGATTAAGTACAGACAAAAAGCCTATGCATATCTTTTTTCTGCGCCAGGGAGAACGAAGTTCATCGCCCTCTGGTGGCATTACGCAATGCACAATCACGATGTATTTCTAATTGTTTGCATATCTACCTGACACGCATCTGCATGCCAAGTTTCGTTACAATCCCACAATTACTTTTTGGTCCGGAAATTTTTATGGCAATGATAGCATATATATATATATATATATATATATATATTCTATTTCGGTATAAAGAGTATAATAAATATCATAAATTTTAAAATTTTATCATATCCTTAAAAGTAAGACTAATGTGAAAATATGAATACATTTCTTACCTGTGGAACACTACACACAAAACTTATAATCCACGCCAGGTAGAGCATAATCTTCGCCCGACGCTGAGCGTCATTCACTCTCAAAGGATGCACAATGGCTGAATATCTGTCCAAACTGATACACACGAGCACCATGGATGACAAATAGGGTCCGAAAGCTCTTAAGAAGAGCATTACCCTACACGCTATATCCCCGGCGACCCATTCTACGGTGATACGCCACACCACTTCCAGAGGTATCATGATGAATGTCACTATTAAATCTGCAATAGCTAAGTGAAGAATCATATTCTGGATGCGGGATTTTCTTCTTCGGCTCTTTATAAGACTGATGAGGACGGGCACATTACCCCCAGCGGCTAAGAAGAATATTATAATGTAGAGTATAGCCTCTACTTGAGATTCGTGGGTAAAGGTCAGAAGATCAAATGAAAAATGTGTGTCGTTGGCTGTGCTTAGTTCGCTTTTGTTGTTGGTATCCTGGTATGTCTTGTTTGCTACTTCAGTCATTTTACATAAATTTGCTATTACAGTCTAAAGTCATCGGTGAAAGTCGAAAAGTCAAGTGAAAAATGTGTCGCTGATTGCATTTGGATCGTGTTGGTTGATATCCAGGCCTGTCCTGATGGCTACTTCAGTCATCTTACATAAATATACGATTATAATCTTGATTTGTGAGTGAAAGTTAAAGAATCCAGTGGATAATGTGTCACTGTTTATAGGATTGTATTTGAGTTGGTTTCGTTAATATCCAGGTATGAACTGATTGCTCTTTCAGTCATTTTACATGAATATGTTATTAAAATATTTTGGTTTTAAACATTTGAGTATATCTTCTTGTTTCCAATTTCAACCATTTTACGCAGATATTCTCACTTATAGATCTTAAACATTTTGGACGATCGAAAGGTCAAGTGTGAAATTTATGTCACTGGTAAAAGCTTTATGGTTTATATTTTTTGTTTGCTACTAAAGTCATTTTATAGAAGTAATATTGTTAGTCATCCTTCATAAGTGAATGTCAAAAATTTAAGCAATAAATGCGTCATGTTTATTATGCGTGTATTCATGATTTTGTTGATATGCAGAAATGACTTTGCTACATATCTGAAACCATCACTTAAAAAAATATGCAGGAAATAATGTACATAACAATTTGAATGCATATAATTCAATCAAATACAGGAAAGTTGATTATTCTAATCTGTATATCATTTGTAGAAAATTCATTTTGATTTGTCGCAAAATTCATCTTTATATCCCAACAACATGAAAGTTAGTATTTCTATGACAAACTCTGGCGTAGATGCAAATCCATTGTGAAACATTTCTCATCATCAAAATACAGAATTTCCGCAACTCGATGCCTGGTTCACAGGATTATCCTATAAAGAAATAACAATATTAACAGAAATGTTTATTCCCTTGAACTGTTTTATTATTTAATATTTTATAGAAATATGCATATATTAGGCATAATATTTGGTATATAATAAACAAGTATGTTTTGAAACGAAATACTTAAAAATTACTCATATCTATGTGTATATGATTTTAAGGCTTATATAGACTGAAAATAATACAAAAACTACGTCTAAGTAATATTTTATGTGGACTTTCACGTTATATTATGGAGAAAATACTGCTATTGAAATTTTCCGATAGCTTTATTCTGACAGATAAGAATGGTTTAAGATCTTAATTATTTTCGATAGTGAAAATGTACGTCCATGTGTATATATGATTTTAAAGCATGATACTGTGAGACCAGATTAAGACCAAGAATATGTGAGACAGTTTTATGTTCTTTATTTATTAAAGCTGTAATGTTGGACAACAGTAGCAGACACAAGGACGCCAGTTTTTACAAGACTTTGACCCAAGAGGTCAATTAGGCCATAGACCTTTGAGGCTAAAGTGTAGCCACGAGATTGTCTAAAAACTTTGACCAATATAGATGACGTCTGATTGCGTTGCCTGCGTTCGGCCAGTGGTAGCAGAATGGGCGTTATAGACATCAGGCAAAGTGGGGGTGGAGGGGTGGGCGACCGAAAGGCGCTAAAAAAATATGCACGCTTTCGACAACAGATTTTTTAGCCACAGAGATTCCGCAGAGAAGATTAGAGGAGAAATTCAGCAGAATGCTATGAGGATTCCGTAAGAGTGTGTTCCACAGAGATTCCGCAACTAGTCCACAAAAAATGTCCGGATATAAACTTCAACGAAGTGAGAAGATGCAGTACGAGTAGGAGCACAATACTTAGAGTTAGTGCCAGTACGGTATACACTGATACAAGAGTTGTGGTCAATGGCCAAATGCGAAATTGAAGGTATTGGTCCATTAATTATTGTAGCAGGTCATAGAACATCTTGATAATGATAACTTACTGGTCTCACATGTCCAATCTGACATGTCCCATTTCCTCCGCAATAATATGATAAGTATTGTAATCAATTTAATAATTAAACAAATGTTGTTAATAAATAATGTTACTTTTAAAGTTAAAAATAACGCAATTAAATGAGTAGCTTTATGTTAATAAATATTCTTTTCTAGGAACTCGCACTGGAGATTAATATGGCGGGGCACACAATGCAATGTGTTTTAAGGTTTCACGATGTACGATAATACGGTTATGTTAATTATAAATAATTCAATAAGTATAAAAACCAACATAAAATTTCCTGTTTTCCTACACTATAGATACTGAAAAAAAAATGCATGTATCGCCAAAAGATTTTATATTCAAAATCTACATAAACAAAATTGAAAATATGTTTGTGTGTGTTTGTTTCATTAGATCGGATCGAATATCCTGAAATTTTGTGGATTATTTTGGAATAGACGCGTTTTAAATTGAGTCCATGTTTCGAGTTGTGTCGTAAATCGCAACTCAAATTTTCGACGATCTACACGTTTTAGTACTTCTGGAACAAGGAAAATCATTTTAGCGAGACGTCTATGTTATTTGTCTGTGCAGTGCATGCAATCACTTTAACTCGAAAACTAATCAAAAATTTTTTATAAAATTTTATACGTAAATCACGTGTGAGGTCTCAATCACTTGTGAAATCTTGTTAGCACTTGTTCTTGCGCTAATAAATTTATGTATGGTCAGGTATAAAATAATTCTATTAGCGAAATGGCCCTTAAAATTCTTATGTTTTCACTCTGAATAAAAAAGAACTAATTGACCCAATTTCACAAAATATGGTAAATGAGTCATTTGTTGATTTCCCTGGGGTACTGATTAGCTGTTGGTACGATTCAGAAGCAAATATACTGCATTTGTGCGCAAAGTCCCGCAAAAATCGACAAATTCTAAAATAAAAGACTACATATGACAAGTGAATGATTAATTGCTTGTTTTATACGCAGTTTTTGACGATGAAAAGAATAAGACTGCCCTTATTACTCTAGGTTTAGCCGTTCTCGAGCCACATGAGGTTTTCGTAATTTTGCTACCCCGCTATACGTGCAGTTACCAAAGGCAAAACAAAAATTGAATTAAGACGTCACATTAACCCATTGCTTATGGTATGCAAACGAAGAACCTCTCAAAAAGACAGGTCAGGTGTTTGACATACCCTATCCCAAACAGTTTGATCCCCTTTGCGAACTCGAACTGTTTGGGATAGGGTATGTTAAATACCTGTCTTTTTGAGAAATTCTTGTTTTGGGATGGACGCTATCCCACCCATAAGCAAAAGGTTAAGTGTCATTTAAAAAAAAATATGCGTGTTATATTGTGCGATTCAACACAGTTTAATAAATTATTGAAGAAATAAATAGAAAATTAATTTGATTCTGGAGGGAAAGCTATGTACCTTCCACATCGGAATATTTTACTCAAAAACTAAGTAAAACTACATATATAAGGAGAAAAAATGAAATAATTTGCTGCAAAAGTAACTATTAAAATAACAAAACCTCAATCATTTCGAAAGCATAAAACAAATCGAAAGTTTTCATCTATGAGTATCGTAAAGCAGAACCTGAAGCATTGAATGCGTAAAACTTGAAGTGCCATAAAACTTTCAAGATATTATTTGCATTTCGTTTGAAAAAGAATGTCTGGCCCTCCTTGTTTCACTGGGCACTTCATTTTCCTAGAGAACCTCTCAATTTGGATTTGTTTTAGACTTCACAAAGAAAATTGTGCTGACATATTCAATTTAACTTTTTTTTTCTAAAGGCAACCAAGAAATTTCGAGTTTTTTGTATTCAAATTACTTTACTAGAATATCAATCAAAGTAGTGAACTCATTACACTTATTGTTTGTGTTTATTGTAAAATTGAAAATTCTAAAATAACTTTTCTGCATTTTTTTAAATTTTTCAAACTATTTCACATAATACAGTTCAAAATATATACTAATATATTGGAACTTTTTAATATTTTCCTTCTTCTATTTTATCTCAAAGTATTGGAATCGTGTCGAAATTCGAAACTCGAGTTTTTGACGTCTTCAAGCACTCTGGAACCTGAAAAAACTATTTTTAACATGATGCCTGTGACTGTGTGTCTGTCGTCTGTGCAATGTATGCATTCGATCTAGCTGAAAAACCAATTAAACAAATTTCACAAAATTTGGTAAATAAGTCACCTGTGGGTTACAATGGAGGGTTACCATTAGGTGTTAATATGATTCGGAAGAAAGAACCCGATTTTATTGCAAAATGGCCTGAAAAAATCGGCATTATCTAAAATAAAAAGACTACGTATGCTCAAATGTATCCATTAAATACTTGTTTTATAAGTAATTTTTGACGAAGAAAAGAACAAGACCATAACTCTAACATTAACAGTTCTCGAGAGTTTTTCGTATTTAGACTTTGAAAATAAGTTCAGTCCCCAAATAGAAACAAAAATTGAAAGAAAACGGAAGCGTCAGAACCTTCATACCTATTTCCGCGGACTAAACGTGGTTTGCGACACCATATTCCATTTCAAGTCTCCCCCTCTTTATGTCTACTAATAACCCTCTGAATTTGTCGCAACATTAACTGAGCATCCTGCATGTTTTCGATTCCAATCCATTTCAATCAAAATTCCGCACTCCATCCACGAACCCAAACATAAACTACCTTTTCATTCCATCACCCGCCATCATTTTCACTGCACCTAAAGTTCTAAAGCCGCGCGTGCGCAAAAAATCTCCAAAGGTAAAAACCCATCGGCTGAAAAAGATAATACTAATTACTGTATTATTTGTATTCTGGAACATAAACAAATTCGCAATTTAAAACTCGCTTCCCTCAAACGTCAATGGAGTGGAAATCAAACGAAAAGGCATTTATATGATACAATTAATACACTCTCTTAAACAGAAATAAAACAATAATTTAAGCACAACTACGGCACAGGGGTGGGACACCTTATCACAATATCAACATGCGTAGTAAAATTTGCACGGAACGTATTGTGATGAGATTGAATTTCAAAATGGCGTTTTTGACAGCTTTAAACCTTTTCAGTATCACTCAACCTAAATAGGAGGATATTTTAGTATCAGCATTCGTCTCATTCATTTACGACCTTCAGTATTGAGATGCAGGTTTACCTACATATACTACCCTACATATTATTCACCCTACATATTATTCAAATTACATATACAGGACAGGGTCAGTGCCACCCAATTTAGACCAGAAACCAGTAGGGGCGAAATCCACAAAGACTGGACTTTCCACCCCCTACCACCAATCTCTAGGAAGAACTTTCAGATCCACATATTTAATATACCCGTACTCTGCGTGAACATGGGGACAATTTGATCAGAGCTTGGAATAAAACTCCAGTCGTCCGAGTGCAGTTTCCGTGCAATACCATTGAACTGTCCCGAACCAGGCCTACATATACTATATAAAACATGAATAAACTTAAACATGGATATAAAATATATCGGCACAGATACCAGGTACACAAAACTGATGCTTCCAATAGGGGCCCGCGTTTCTTAAAACAGCACCTGATGCGCAGAATGAAGAGAAACGTTACTTAAACTTAAAAAATGACTTTCTCTTTTTAAAATCAAATTTAGCTACGCATAGAAGATATAAGTTTTAATTGGAGTTCTTTAGTGCATGCAACCTTGAAAGTTTTTACACGTCTTCTAGTGCTTTAATCCTTTTCTCAAATCCCTGTTTTCAAAAATATTCTTCGACAAGAAATAAAAAATAGATCCCATGCCCTAATTAATTGCGCTGTGGGACAAAAGCAGAACCTCAACAAGCATTTTAACTCGAAGCAAAGCGTGAAAAAAATAAGAATAAGGATTTTCGAAATACAATTTTAAGCCAAACTTTAAATTATTTTTTTAATTCTACTGCATCAATTATACAGTCAAGTAACTTTGTAATGAATTAACTCTGTAGATAAAAAACTCTGATATTTATGAACACTGAAAATAAAAATACTTGTTTATTGTCCCTAATCAGATTTTTTAATTAACGAAAAAATATATATACACCTTTGGTGTTATTTTTCTTCAACATCTGAGTTTCAGAACAATTCCTTAAGTTATGCTTGTAATAGCATCGAATTCAAAATGGAGTATACGTGCTAATAAGATATTAAAATGTGGTGCTTTTAAGATTGTACTTTTAAGATTGTACAGTTTGTAGCCACTTTATTGAAAAACAAATCTACTTTTATAAGGGACAGCAATAAAAGTTGTTACCTCGTTTCAAATATTTAAGTCTCATTGGTATTGATTAGAAAATAATTATATCGGCTTAAAAGTACGTAATACTTATTTGTCTACATTTGTCTTATAAGTAACACAAAAACTAGTCTTTCTATATGACCATAGAAATATTAATTTACATAAATGACAATAGGTCGATGAAAAGACAGATTGGTTTAAATTCCATCCATCTGTTAGCTTGCGGAGATACTAAAAAAATGAAAAAAAAAAGTCGGTGCTTTGATTTTAAAATATCTGATTTGGACAGCACATGACTTTCCCTGCAGACTCATATTTACCTTACCTTTATTTCTTTAATAATGCATTAAATTGAGTTTAATTGCCAAAATAACACCCATCATTATTTAAAATGACACCGAGTTTGCACTTTTAATTCAATTTTCGTTTTCATTTGATAACTGGACTTAGTTTAATTTTTTCGCAACGTCATCTTTGAAAATATCTCGAGGACAGCAAGTTCTATAATAATGGGGTATTATTTTCATCGTCAGAAATTACGTATAAAACAAGCATTACATTGTTATATTTGAGTCATCGTCTATTATTTTAGATTTTGACGATTTTTGCTGGCTCTTTCGAAAAAATAAAGATCTTTTTTTTCCGAATCATACCAAAATGATAACCAGAGGCAGAGTAATCCACAAGTGACTTATCTACCAAATTTTGGGAAATTTGGTCTATTAGTTTTTCAGCTAGAATGGATACAGGTAATTTTTACCGACATTTCGTAGATAAAAAGCAGGTTTTTTTTTTATCCCGAATTGTACAAAAATCTAATCAGCACCAAGGTCGCACACAAGGGACTTATCTATCCAATTTTATGGAATTCGGTCCATTTGGTATTTAGTTAGAGAGGGCACATGTATTACACAGACAGATACACAAACACATACAACAGACGACATTCTAAAAACGTTTTTTTTAGTTCTAGTGGTCCCGGAACCTGCAGATCCGTCGAAAATTCGAGGTGCGATTTTCTGCATGATTACAATATTTTCCCTATACATCTCCACGTATTGCAGGGAAAGTAAAAGAGTACAATGTAAATCTAGAGGACAATATTTTTTCAGTTGCGAATTTGTGTACATAGCTGCATCGCGGATAAGTTGAAATATAGGATAAAAAGTAAAAGAGCTGTTAGAAATAGTAAATAGTAAAAATGTGCAAAATTTAACACGCAGTATATGCATTGTCATTTACACCATAATAACATAATCAGAATGAATTAATTAATTCATTCCTTTGCTAATTTTTATTTTCTCATACGTAGTCTTGAGAAAGTATTGTTGTCACGAAAATTTTGAATTTCTAGATTTAGATGCCAATATGTTTTAGGACCTCCTCAGCACGTTTTAACTATATTTGGTGTGATGTCCCTCTATCTGTGTCTCTGTGATGAATTTATTTTGTATACAATAGCTCCAACAAATAGCAATGGATTTTCACGAAACTTTATAATCGATTTACTTTCGAAAAATCTAGAGCTAAATAAAAAATAATCTGTTGTGGGCAGCACATGAGTTTTTCTGGCCATTTCGCAATAAAAAGGCAAGTTTATTTATCCCCACTCGTACTAACATCTAATCAGCACCAGCGTCACCCACAGGATACTTATCTACCCAATTTTGTGAAATTCTGCGTATTAATTTTTAATTTAGAGGGGATACATGTAATGCATAGACAAACACATAGGCACACACACAGACACACATACAGACGTCACGCTAAAAATAGTTTTTTCGTGTTCCAGAGTTCCCAAAACGTGTAAATCCACCGAAAACTCGAATTGCGAT
Source organism: Amaurobius ferox (assembly GCA_951213105.1). Classification (NCBI taxonomy): domain Eukaryota; kingdom Metazoa; phylum Arthropoda; class Arachnida; order Araneae; family Amaurobiidae; genus Amaurobius; species Amaurobius ferox. The sequence continues at coordinate 136,490,407 of OX578148.1, forward strand.
TTTCAGCATAATTCCAATACTTTCCCTGTATATTACCATGCATTGCAGGGAAAGTAAAAATTTTAATTCGAGCGAAAGTTTCGAAATTGATTCGAGAGTTTATATTTTATTAACATGGCAGCATAGGATAAAAGTTCACTTAATCAAGCGTAAAAAGGGGTTTTGTAGCTCAACGATTAAGATACTTTATAATTTCAATCATTGTGTGTGGTGAAAAATTCGCGACTTTAATACCTCTCTTCGGGAGTATTATCAAACTTGATATCAAATTAACCGTTCACTTATGGGTGGGACAGCATCTATCCCAAACGAAGAACCTCTCAAAAATACTTGGATGCCAATGTCCGCAAAGGGGGATCTAATTGTTTGGGATAGGGTATGTCAAATACCTGTCTTTTGGTGAGGTTCTTTGTTTGGGACCAACGCTGTTCCACAGGTATGAAAAAGGTTAAAATGAAGGGCAGCATGCTATAATTGGGATCATTTAGAACAACGATACAAAAATCTTTCAAATTTTCTCTTATAAAATTAAAAAACGCTTTTTAAAATGGTATCAAATTGTCGAGTTTAACATTGCTCCCGTTAATTAAAATCATTACACTATCTCACAGTTTATAACTGCTAACTTTTTTTTCCATTTATAGATCTACAAATGGTGCTACTTAATTCCGTATGAAAACCGCATTGGTAGTGATAATGCAATAGTTTGATCCGTTTAAATAATATAGAAATATTATTTGTACGGTTTGAACATTCCTGAACCGAAATCGAGCATTTTTGAAGTAATGCCTGTATGTGAAGGCTTGAGTATTTAATCCGAATGGAATTTGGTTCTATTATCCCAATGTATAGATACTGGAATCTCATTGCTTGCATAACTGAATATTATTATAATTAAACGCAAGCGAATATTTAGAAGTCAGTCCACGATATATTGAAGCTTTAAATAAAATCAGCAGCAGATTATAATTATTATTAAGCTATCATTTTATATACATACATACATATATACACACACGTATAATATATTACAGGTTAGCCGTCATTTTAGAACGTTAACAAGTATAATTCTCGGCAATTATATATTTCTTTAATAAATATATCTAATGGATTTTCATATGTGATAAATCCCGTATAGCGAGCTAGCAAATTATATGAAAAGAAGCTGTTGTCATTTGCATAATGTTGACACGGCCATGCTCATGTTACAATGTTTATTGTAACAGTGGACAAATTGGAATCTCCAACAAAATAGCCAAATACAAATAAATGAGTATGTATAATATCTGGATAGAGTACATAGACACCTCTGTATATTGGTAGTAACGGTTATTTTAAAAAGTGCATAAAATATGAGTTAAGAGTTCATTCTAAATAACCTTTAAACGTTAAAAAGTATATGTTGCATAATACAATATGTAACAACTTCAAGACATTTGACTATGAAAATCGGATCGTACTTAAAATTTAATTAACTACGGAGCTCCGTCTCTTACTTCCTACCCTCGCCAACCCTCGTAACTCCTTTTATGAGAAGGGGTCTTCGTCCTCCTACTTGTTGACGCTGGCGGAGCACGCATTGCGAGCTCTTTCGTTACGTCTGTTACGTAGACATATTGCGCCCGTCGGGGCCCGCTCCTTGTCCGATAGCACTCACTAAACTCCGGAATTAGCTTCAAGAGATCTTTAAACCCGGTCGGCGGGCAGGGTCCACCTCTTAATTACAATTAAAATTTTCCTTAATTAAGTTTTTGCCTATACAAATGAAAAATTCCCACTGCAGACGTGTAAAAAAATATATATATAACTCATAAAAAAACATCTTTCCAATGTAGTGTCCTATACTGGCCACATATATTGCTTCGTCAACTATGGTATATTAAGTACTTTTTCAAAAAGTGGCCTTGCTGACCTTTGAAGGTGGATGTGACGTCTCAATACTGCCGCCACTTTATTCACCGATGATTGCATTGTTTTGTTAATTAATGAAGGAAGGATTTGTTTGAAGGATGGATAATATTTTGACGTTTCCTGTTATTTTGACATCAAAACTTTCCTCACGGCTGGATGACCTGTCACCTTTACAGATCACTAAAATTTTAAAATATCATGATGAAAGAAACTGGCGAAAAGGGATTCATTCCATCTTTAGAACGATAGTGAATGACTATGTTTTGAAATTATATTTTCAATGCGGGTGTAAAGGAGATATATTTGTCATGATGTATTTTATATGGTGCGGTATTTTTACGATATTAATAAGATCATTCGTCAAGACGGTGGTTTACGAAATGAATAGGATCTTGATCTTCCTTAATTTTGGATTTAGAAGATACACAAGCACTACCGAGGTTCACCATTTTACCCAAGTTCACCCTCCTGTCCGGGAGTAATAAAACTCTAAGATGACCTACCCGATACACTTCAAAATCAAAACAACCAAAAAACATTAAACCCTTACCTTTCAAGTTCGTCATCGCCTTCAGCAATAAATTTATAAATAATACACCACACTGAAGTTATAATTAAACACACAGAACTTAAGTTAACTGAAATTACTTTATTAGAGACGTTCAATTCTGCGGAGTTATAAATTAATGCTGAATCCTTATCAGCCGAATGCCACTCCGGCTTTTGAGCCGCAGTAATTATAACGTAATAAACATGTGGTGAAACAGTAGTAATAATATATTTTATACAATTAGGTATGGTCAACACAACAGGGTGAACGAACACTCAAAGACTATAATATCAATCCTAAATATATATTAAATTTAGTAGTCAGCCTTTTGTGCATTATGATTTTGACTCACCCCTTATTGAGCCAATATAATTTCGAAAATAATTAAGGAAAGCTAGTGTACGTGATAAGGATGTAAACGGTTTAGTCAAGTAGTTACTAACTGATACAATGTACGGGGGCAAAACCTCCCCTACACGACAAGGAACAAGGTGTCCATTCGACCCGAGATTCTGGCGAAATAATTCGTCCTTCGTTGTGAAGATCCGGCTCACCAGTGGTATTTTTTTGAGATACTTGGTCCGAATAGACTCTCGTAGAATAAGGCAGACCGACACAGCATGGTCCTCAGGTTGCCCCACAGGGAAAGTCGATATCGATGACAATTCCTCAAACCGGAATGGCTCGGATCATTCATTTTCAGCATGGCTATATTCCCCAAGCTCACGGGTCTCCAGGAACCGACCTAGTGGCCGAACTCCCAAAACCCGAAGTGAGCGTCGAAAATAGCTATTTTCGACGCTCTGCGGTAGTCGAAGCTGGACTACCGCAGAGAGGTTGGGAGTCAAAATGTGGAATGCGCTCCAAAAAATGGTTCAACGCTCTTTTATACTACCACCACACGGACCTGCGAGAAAGCTTCTAAAAACGCAAACTTTCCCGCCGAAATTTCGTTCTCACGCCATTCTTACGTCACACAAAGCCAGATATTCATCTGTCGCGTCAGTTAGTCGCACCAGGCACTACCTCGCAGCGCCCGTACACTTCATGTCAGCCGAAAATATATACAATTGCAATTAAATCTTTACATGGCACTTCCTCTTTCGGCAGCCAAAATAACCTCGAACTTAACGGAAAATAATTCTCTTTGAGTGCATGCTCGTCCGAAATAATACTTTTAAATATGGCTTTACATTGCGGTTAAAAGAGTTAGATATTTCTAAAATATAAAATACACAAATGCATGACAAGAGGGAGTTCAAGGCAGAATTAATGAAGTTAAAAAGCTGTATATAAATACGGAGATCAGAAATGCATTATAGATTTATACGTTTAATGCAAAAATACAAAAGTAATGCGAGATCCAAATCTCGTCGTTACACTGGCAAACAGCATCCATGGACTGCAAAGGTTTTAGCGCTTTTTAACCTTACGTTCTAAAGGGAAATGTTTGTGATTGTGTGTGTGTGTGTGTCGTCTGTAGAGGAAAATTTTAAGGGTCGTGCGGCTATGAAATTGGATATACAGGTACCGGGACGATGCACCTCGGCATTTTTTAAAAATCCAAATTACTTGTTTAGTTATTTTATACTTGGGCATTATTTAGAACGGTTTTCACACTAATTGGGCTAACTGAAAATATTATCACAGATTTTTTTTTCTTATTGACGTCATTGGAAATATCGGAGAACATTCTTTCCAACGTTGTTTGAATCGAATTCATAAGACAATTCCTTCATATTCATTAAGATGTTTGATTTCCTTGCATAATAAATATGCAGCTGTTTAGTATATGTACGATTTAAAGAAACGATTTAAAAATTGAGTGGTGTTATATATAAATGTATTATTTAAGTAGCGAACGCTTATTTAGGACATGGGAAATGATAAGTAATTCTTCTACGTCCTTATTAAGCACTCTCAACACCAAAACGCAATAACAAGTACAAAACGGATTGCACACTTGCTGATTGATGCATATTATGACAGTAATTTAAAGCTTCTTAAACTGTAGATCTTAAAGTTTTAGAATTGACTGACTTTAAGACTATGAACTTGGTCTTAGTAGAATTGTATCGTCTGAGGTCTGCTACAAAGTTGAAAGCGTGCATGTAGTAAAAGTAAATTAATCAGTTGCGATAGTGGTTCCCAAAATTGCAGATTATAGCAAGTTTTCTAACTGCCAGTGCAGTGATTGGCTACTAGATGTCTGAAAAGAGCGAACATTAACGAAACTTATCCATTAATGCTCGTGACTGTATTGTGCGTTATTTTTTTAGAAACATATACCCTATCGGAGTATTTTATTATTTGTAAGTTAAGTTTAGAGCAAAAAATGATTAAAATAAGTTCTCAAGATATTTCAAATTTTTCACAATTTTACTATATTGTCTTTGAAAATACATCAAGTTATCATATGAAAAAGAAAACTGAATTAAAAGTGCAAATTCAGTGTCATTTCAAATAATTATGAGTGCTTGTTTGGGGGCAATTAAACTCCATTTCATGAATTATTAAAAGATAAAGAGAGCATGAATTTGAGTCTTTAGGGAAAGGCTATGTGCTGTCCAGATCAGATTTTTAAGGTGATTTCATGTTTTCAAATGAATCAATTCCCTATTTTAAAATTTCAAAACATTTATTACATTCTTAAACTTTAAAAGATATCCGAAAAAAAAACCTTTCTGTTAGAACATTCTATCATTCAATGACGTACACTGTACAGAAAATAAAACTGAACAAGAATTTCGACATAAAATATCTAAAATACTTCTAGGGAAAGAGCGATATTTCCGATTAAAATTTGAATCCAGACGTCAAATTCAGACCTTTTTCTGGAAATCGTGTTGCTCTCATCCTATAGCTGAAAACTTCTCGAAGCCATAATCTGATCCTAGAATACGCGAAAATAAAAACAGACCCGTGTTTGGATGCTTGTGAATGAATCTGAAATACCTGAATGCATAGTTGTGGTGTCGAGGTTTGAGATCCTCGCACCACTCGAGTGAAATTATAACTTCTGTAATCTGTTTCTATATTTATGGCATACATATTTATCTACATAATTATTTGTTTTATCCTTTTGAACACCCTCTCGTCAATTCTATGTTTAATATCAAAAAAATATCCCTTTTGCATTTAAAATCAAATCGAATATTCTTAGCCATTTTTAATTTAATAAGTGTTGTGCGATCGTGCTCGAGGCTGCTCTTGTTTCGACCGTTACTTTTGATATTCACGTGTTTGTGCTGGTGAAGTATGGAGACATCGTGGCGGAGGTTGATTTTCGAACTGTTGGAGTTCGAGACCCTGTCGTCGAGGCTATGAAGGCGTTCCCTGGAAAGTTTTTTAAATAAAGAAAATTTGGATTGGTGGGGCGAGAATTGGCCCCTGGTGCATAAAAAGGGCATGTTTGTTGTTTCGGGGCGCACATTCCCTATCTGGCTTCCCATGTCACTGGGTTAGTCCGGATCATAATTTTATTATGTTGCCCACCACGGAGTTGGAGACCTGATACCATTCCGGTCTCTGAACATCGTGGGCATGGGGAGGTGTTGCCGCCGGTCATCGTGGAGGAGCCCGACTACCTGCTGAACATCGACGTTGAAGAACGGATCTGACCCGAGGTCTCTGGGCCGGGTCGAGATGTTGGATGTCGTGGACAAAATGAAACGGAGTCCTGATCGAGTCTCAGCCTCTATGTGCTAAAAGAGAGCCGGTTTTCATGGAACGGCATAGCCGAAGGTTCACGTGGATGTGGTTTACGATTTCTTCAGCATCGCCGATGTCGGAGGTAAGAGTGTTGTTCTTCGATGGATCAGTTTCCCGTCGGAAGTCATTCACGTAAATTAGAACATACTTAAGATCTTTAATTTGATTTCTCGACTTAATTTAACATCTATTTTATATGAAATAAAATATATTTACCTTTGGAATTTCTTAATTCGAAAGAAAGCTTCGAGTACGGTTGCTCCCATGTTGAGACCATACCTATTGTATTTATGTTAAATGATAAATTTATATTACTTTAGCCACATTTATTACTTTTTGGAAATTGTTATTTTATCTGGTGGCTATTAAATTTTATATCATGGTTCCCTGAGTCCAGTGCGGAGACTGATATAGATTCAGCTCCTGTATAATATTGGTAACTCTTATATAAAAATATAAATTGATTGATTAATAAAGGATGGATTTAGTAAAGATTTAAGGAGTATTTATTTGTGTTTAAATTAGTGTATTTACTTATGTTCCCAGCAGAACAGGAAGAAGACTTTCAAGGTAAGGGTTTGTCTTGTTTTGGTTTTGTGTGTGCAAGTCATCTGTGAGTTTCACTTACAGACGGGTGGAGTTTCGGACCTGGGTTTTACAAAATTTGGAGGAAGTTGGAATTCTCCGGTCAGCCGTGTCGAGCGGGAAAACCGTTATGACATAGTTACTTTAAGAACATAAAATGTTCTATGCATACTTACGAACAAATACAACATGGCTGAATCTTTATTTGCAATTTTATTGTATTCCTTTATTATGCAAAAAACCATAATATTTTTATGGGAATTCGTTTTATATTCATCGCTTTCTTCTTGAATCCCATACGATGAAAATATGTTAAAATATGTAATTTAATACAAGAAACAATGCTTTATGACTTTCTCAATACTATAGAACATACTCAGAGAAAGTGTTGTTATCACGGAGATTTACGATTTCAAGATTTTGATGCCAATATAGGTTTTAGAATCTCTTGACATGTCTTATACCGTGATGTCCGCTCATTTGTGGTCAATCTCTTGTGTACACAATGACTGCTACAAACATTAATGAGTATTTTCGAAACTTTATATCCAGGTTTGTTATCAAATACTCTAGAATTAGATAGAATTTTTTAAAATTTGAACAAAGACTTCGAAATTTATTCGAAATTCTATATTTTCTTAACATGGCATTATAGGATAAAAATTGACATAATTATGCATAAAAGGGGGTTATATATGGCTCAGTGATTTAACAGTTTTAATCATTGTAGTGAAAAATAACCTCGATACAATTTTTGTGTTTATGACGTCATTATCCCCTTCGGGGAGGGGGATTAATTGTCAAATTTAAATAAAGTATCAATCGAAAATTGATTTAAATAACTTAATTTAAATAAAGTACATTTATAAAGTATTAATTGAAAGATTTTTTCAAGCCCTTTGAAATAAAGGTAACGTGCTATAATTGTTATCACGTGTATCAACGATGCAGGTTTTTAAAATGTGTCCTTACAAAATTTGAAAAAATATATATCGCAAGCTACTTAAAAATAGATTCTAGTATGAGAATGTTTAGATTAGACCTGCTAAAGTTAATTTCATTTGAATTTACAGAAAAAAAGACTCAAGAATTTTTGTTTCCCTCCCAAAACACAAACCACCAACTTAGAAGTTAATAACTAATCGCAATCACAAGTCATCGATTTCATATCTTGTAGGTGTCCCCCATCATAGAATATTCTATATGTTCAATGATAGAAAAAAAGCTTGTTATATGCCATAACCTTGAAAGCATATATTGACAAGCATATTGGGACAAACAGTATAAGTTCCAGCAAGCAGCGAGCTTCAGATTTCAAGTTTGGGTTTAGGTTGTATTTGGATGCAATGTCTAAGTTTATACCTGCAGAACTCGCTTATTTGGCAATTTCTATGTTAGGACTACACTCCCGATAAAGATATATGCCTTATATGTAGGGTTCTGTACTTGGTTCTTGTAGCTTCGTTCAGCTCGAACTCAATCGCTATGTAATTAGACTGCATGGTGGAACTGAATTTGTCGGTCTCCATGGAGATGCATATAGTTCTAGCACATAAAATCATTTCTGCTAATACATATTGAAGGACGCATATAAAATGCAAAACCTAGCTATGAATACTGTTATCTGAAACAATAATGTTTTTTTAGCATTCTGCAAACTAACCTTTTGTAAAGAGCTTTGCTTTCCCAATCGGAAATCGAACACTGGATCTCCGAACTGACCAGTCGATGCTCTACCGGTGAGCTACTGGGACGAAATTGCAAGCTCTTATCGTCAAAGTGGATTCTGCGTTATCCACCTTTTAATGTCAGATTGGCGGGCAACTGACATTCTGACTGGCCACCTCCGGCTATTTTTACCTCAGACTAGTCTCTTGATACTTTTATCTTCACCCAGGTCCGTATCCTGCGGGGTCGGTGTCCTTTCAATGTTGAAATCAGCGCTCAATCTTCCAGACTCCAATGGATCCATACTAGTCATACTAGGGTCACTTTTAGACCTCTGACACCCTTGCACTAACTTACAGGGTTGTTATGTTATGTTGATTGTTCGAGCGCCATTGCAAAGAACATTGCTGGCCCAACAGGGCATCGGACCCTGGATTTCCAAACTGGCTAGCTGACTCTCTACCGTTAAGCTACTGGGACGAAATTGCAAGCTCTTATCGTCAAAGTGGATTCTGCGTTATCCACCTTTTAATGTCAGATTGGCGGGCAACTGACATTCTGACTGGCCACCTCCGGCTATTTTTACCTCAGACTAGTCTCTTGATACTTTTATCTTCACCCAGGTCCGTATCCTGCGGGCTCGGTGTCCTTTCAATGTTGAAATCAGCGCTCAATCTTCCAGACTCCAATGGATCCATACTAGTCATACTAGGGTCACTTTTAGACCTCTGACACCCTTGCACTAACTTACAGGGTTGTTATGTTATGTTGATTGTTCGAGCGCCATTGCAAAGAACATTGCTGGCCCAACAGGGCATCGGACCCTGGATTTCCAAACTGGCTAGCTGACTCTCTACCGTTAAGCTACTGGGACGAAATTGCAAGCTCTTATCGTCAAAGTGGATTCTGCGTTATCCACCTTTTAATGTCAGATTGGCGGGCAACTGACATTCTGACTGGCCACCTCCGGCTATTTTTACCTCAGACTAGTCTCTTGATACTTTTATCTTCACCCAGGTCCGTATCCTGCGGGGTCGGTGTCCTTTCAATGTTGAAATCAGCGCTCAATCTTCCAGACTCCAATGGATCCATACTAGTCATACTAGGGTCACTTTTAGACCTCTGACACCCTTGCACTAACTTACAGGGTTGTTATGTTATGTTGATTGTTCGAGCGCCATTGCAAAGAACATTGCTGGCCCAACAGGGCATCGGACCCTGGATTTCCAAACTGGCTAGCTGACTCTCTACCGTTAAGCTACTGGGACGAAATTGCAAGCTCTTATCGTCAAAGTGGATTCTGCGTTATCCACCTTTTAATGTCAGATTGGCGGGCAACTGACATTCTGACTGGCCACCTCCGGCTATTTTTACCTCAGACTAGTCTCTTGATACTTTTATCTTCACCCAGGTCCGTATCCTGCGGGGTCGGTGTCCTTTCAATGTTGAAATCAGCGCTCAATCTTCCAGACTCCAATGGATCCATACTAGTCATACTAGGGTCACTTTTAGACCTCTGACACCCTTGCACTAACTTACAGGGTTGTTATGTTATGTTGATTGTTCGAGCGCCATTGCAAAGAACATTGCTGGCCCAACAGGGCATCGGACCCTGGATTTCCAAACTGGCTAGCTGACTCTCTACCGTTAAGCTACTGGGACGAAATTGCAAGCTCTTATCGTTGAAGTGGACTCACAAAAAAAAGTGGACTTGAAGTGGACTTGCCCAAAAAGCGATTGATTTTGTGCCAAAAGCACTCTAGACTGAATAAACTCATAATACCACCATATGTGCCTTTGAAAAGTATTCTGACGTTAATAGAGTGCAAATGTATCATAAAATAATGTACAACGCCATATAATAGTTACCTAATGAGGTTGTTTAACAGGCAGAGCACAGTGAATGCATTTAACATAATCGTAGCAATATACTAACGTTGCATATTATTCTTATTTATTATGCCACAAAATAATGCTACACTTCTGCACCTTCTCACAGTGCAACATACCAAGATATACAAATACATGCATACACTCATATGTTTAAATCTATCAAATATAATACGTATCTGTTAAACATTTTTGTGTAGCATATGACTGATCTAAAACTGATTTATAAAAATAGTTATAACTATATTTGCACAAACATGTTTATACCCAAACATGGTCACAGAGCAGCCCATATACACTGACTTCCAGAAATTGAACACTCAATACAAATCTTCATTTTTCGAAAGCGTATTTGAATTTGAGTATCTGAAAATCGATGTGGATGTAGATGACAGTATGCAAATATCAAATGTTATAGCCAATCACGATTGACTCTCCGGATATATGCTAATTAGGCAGTCGTTGAAGACGCCAGCATTCTGAATGGTTCGAGGAGGTGCATTTAAATGATGTTATGAAGTGTTTATAGCATTTGTAGGATTAATTTTGATGATTTTCGTGTTTCTATAGCTGAAAGAAAACGAATGACAGATAGTGAGCGCTGGTGTGCTGTTGGACGCATTGAAGCAGGACAGTCAATCAAAGATGTTACTATGTTACTATTTTCTTTGGCGTTGATCATTCGGTATTTTCTAAATTATGGAAACAATTCCAGACAAGTCAAACAGTTGTTCGGAGATCTGTACCCGGTCTTCCAAAGGTCACTAACCCCTTTGATGATCGGTATATTTCTATAGTAGCCAAGCGAAATCGACGAGCGACCTTCTCAACTGTTACACCCACGGTTGCAGCGGCACTTGGTAAGATAATATCTGCCAGTAGTGTGCGCCGAAGGTTCCACGTGAAGGGACTGTACGCCCGAGTACAAAGTTTTTGTGTTCCGCTAACCGTCCAGGCCAGAGGGGCAAGATTAAAGTGGTGTCGTCAACATGTCAATTGGGCTGGCTCAGATTGGTGCAACTTCCTGTTCACGGACGAGTCCAAATTTACCCTGAAATCAGATGATAAGAGTGCAAGGGTGTTGAAGACCCAGACCGTCCGACTCATCCGAAGGACTTGAGCAACTATTTGGACGGTCGGAGCGTGTAAGGGTGTGGATAGAACGAGGCACAAGCAATCAGAACAGGAACATCTTCGAATATCACATATTGAGAGGTGGCAGCGACATGGTCTGGACTGGAATATCAATGAGATATCGCACAGAGCTGCACATCTTTAAAGACGGTTCTGTAATGCTGCGCGGTATCAGGATGAAGTCCTATACCCCATTGCCAGACACCACGCTGTAGCAGATGGTCCTAATTTCCTCCTTATGGACGATAATGCCAATCCCCATCGAGCTAACATCGTTGATGAATACCTGGAAAGTAAGGGGATTTCTCGTATGGAATGACTGGCGTATTCCCACGATCTTAATCCCATTGAAAACCTTTGCGATGCCCTCGGGCGTGCTCTCTCTGCACATTTACCTCCTCCAGCCCGTCTCAGAGAGTTGGAAATTGTCCTATTACAGGAATGGCCATTATTCACATCTGCGATAGTTGATCACCTCATTGAAATAATGGAAAATCGTTGTAAAATTTGTGTGAAGGTTAGGGATTGTCACATACCATATTATTGTAAGTCTTGTTTGGTTTGTTTGCCTTTAAACATCAATTTGTTAATGATCCAAATGTGACGTCATCATATAACTTACGAAAAGTAAATATTTTTTTCATCTTTGTACATAATTCTTGTTTTCTTTAATGCATAAACACATTTGCTACCTTCATTTACAATTTTTAGTTAATCAAAACTTTACTTTTCCATTTTTGTTGATTTTATTGACCGTGCTTAACTTTTGGAAGCCAGTGTACATAGTTCACACGTAACTTAACATTACTAAAAATAAAATAACTCTGATGTAGGCAGTACTACCTAATCGTAACACATAAGCTAACTACACGAATAAAATCATATCACAGCCGTCAAAATATAATGTGCAATGAAATGGATACCTGGAATGGACTGTTATTTAAATAATGCCGTATTTACAGGGTAATTCAAGTTAAACGCGAGGTGTTTAGATCTCTCTGTATGAACCACGACCGGGTGAAAATCGGAATCCAATTTTGTACACATACTTTCCTGAGTGCGCGGTTTCTATTTCTGAAGAAAAGAATAGTCCAAAATTCGATCGCCAGGGGTGAAACTGGTCATTGCAGTCACCGCAACTTGCATATTGTCTAACCTATTAAACAAATACCGCCAAAAAGAGTTACGAAGATTACAATTGGTGAGTGGGCTTCTACGTAGACATTTTAACTGCCAATATGTCTTAAAGCAACAGAGGCACTGATGTTTCCATGATAGAAGAGTTTAACAGGTAACGGCAAGGCTATTTGGTAAAATGAGCTTCATGACCCTTACTAGTCATGGATTTGTGAAAAAAGATTTTGAGAATCCTTTTAAGGGTGGCAATTGTAAGATATATTTCGCCATATGCAAATTACTGGTACAGTAACGCCAGATTTTATCTAGTGGCCGAAATTTAAACTAAATTTCTTCAAAATCGAAACCGCATACTCAGGAAAATGTGTACAAAATTGGGTTGCAATTTGCCCTGTAGTTTTTCTTGCAGAGAGGTTTAAACATCTCATGTTTAATTTGAATCACCATGTATAATTACTAGTCAAATTATTCTTTTACTTCCCTCTAAATAAGTAAAAGTATTTTAAATACTCCTCCTTGTTCAATTATTTGTGTTGATGTTATCCACTCACTTTTTAAAGAAGGGTCTAAAGAAATGTAATTTCTTTGTCAGTAGACATTCAAATACATAATGTAGATGAGTCCCGTCTTCCCTCCCCCCAAACACACAATTCTGCTTCCCGTTTTCCAATTTTGTGCAGGGACTACGGAAGTGGACAATTTCCCGAGATGAATTGCATGACATGTCTTTCAAAGCTTTTCACTTTAAATGATACTTTTGGGAGTGAATCATATATTACTCTTCCTTAATAAAAATAGCCAGCCCACAAAGATTCTGCCATTGTGGAAGCAGACTCATTTTACAATATATTTTTAAGGAAAAGCGTAATATCGGAAATTCTAAGGATTTTAACAAAATTATCAGATGCGGCATCAAAAACTGATAAATAAGTAGGCAAGCTCGTTTCTGATTACGACGTTTGGGGAGCAAAAAATGACGTTTGGCCAACCTTTAGAGTAAAACGTTTCGAGAGTCGGGTGTCTATTTTAGTCAATTATAAAAATAAAATTACGTTGTGCCGCAATCTCATGTTCATGTGTATTGTCATGATTATAACCCCTTGCACTTTGGGTAAGTGTTTATATCAAAAGAAAGAAATGTGTTTGATTTGTTTATGGAGAGCATTGCTTCTCAGCTTTTCAAGTCTTTTATTAAGTTTCCTAAGGGTACTTAGCACTAGTACCAATTGAAAGTGATCCTGGTGGGCTTCATGCTGCACCTACATATATGAAACTTCTGGAGTGTACTATTATTCCCTCTATTTCATGGGAAAATGCCGTGTCCATGTTTAAGGGACAACCACATAATTTACATTCATATAATTATAGACCTTAAAGGGTATCACTAGTCTCAAAAGTGCTGTAAATAGAATGAATTCCAATGTTTCCCATTTTATTTTATACCTTTTCTTTTGTGCATAAAAAATACCTAAAAATTTCATAGCTGATAGGCGAATACCTGTAGCATATATGATAATTTTTTCAATAAGGTGCATCTGATAATCATATTTTTGAAAATTGTATAACATTCATGAATTTGTTAAAATTGTGTTTCGATATAGGTTGCTCACGCACATAGTTACACCCAATAGATTGCTTTCAGAAACATAAATATTGACGATTAGAATGCATAGATATCTACTCAAGACGTTATACTTCAAAATAGGGTGATTTAAGGGGGCATAGGACCTTTAAACCTTCAAAAAATCGATTTTTCAATTTTATTTTATTCTGAATATTTGAACATTTCTGAACACTGTGCAAAAAACCGCATTCAAAAATTCGCATTATTTCGAAAGTTATGAGCTTTTATGCAACATACACTTTTGAAAAATTTTTCATGTCAGCCATCGCCGCCATTTTTAAAGGGACATCACTGTTTGTTTATGTTTGCAGTTTGCTGATGTGTCACGTAAATCTAATACTTTTTCCACCACCATGTCTTAATTATTTATTTAATTATTTCTACAGCAGTAGGAAGGCAACTACTTACCTCTACTGAACTGCTCAGCCCAGTTTGTTTATATTCTAGCGCTGTTAACTTGTTTACAACGTGGAGAATTTCTTCTGAGTTTCGCAATTTCTTTTCATTATATTTTCTTAATTTTTACGATTGATTTTCTGCATTTATGTTGTTTAAGCATAAGAACTTTGAACTAAAATACAGTTAATCTATTTTATAAGTATACATTACAAACTTTTTCACGTTTGCATATTTATTTGTGTAAACTTCAACGTACAAGACTGTTTGGTGCAATTTTTTAATATAAACTTTTTCCTTTTGGCTTTCTAATAATGGATACACCGGCAACTAAATCTCGTTCTGGTAAAAGAACGAAAAGAAGGCGTTTTCAAGGAAATATGTATGTAATTAAAAACAAAAACAATCCGAAAGTGTTCGAACGGCAAAATTTTGATTCTACGCCTAAGCTAAGTGCTTCAAGTAAAAAACTGTTCAGCTCAAAAGATGAACTTTCAGTTGATAAGTCATATATTTCATCTGAAGAACATGAATATAGAATGGTTAATATATCAGTACTTTTCAAGGAGCTTGCAAATGTTTTGTGCTGGAAAATATGTCATGGAACAATAAATATACTTGAAAAATCTTCAATGGATTTAGCATCCACATTTCTTGTATATTGTGATAGCTGTGATGAACTAAAGTCTGTGAAAAATATAAAAATGCTTGGTGTTAAGAAAAATATTCCAGAAATAAACAGAAGAGCTGTGTTTTCTATGCGATGTATAGGACAGTGTTTATCGGCTTTATCTTATGTTACGCATATTCAACAGATCAATTGAAGACCATGGTGTTCGGTACAAATTTTATATTGGTGATGGTGATACGAAAACATTTTCACAAATATCGAATAGCAAACCATATGGAAATGAAATAGCGGTTGAAAAACTTGAATGCACAGGTCACATTCAAAAAAGAATGGGAACTCGTTTGAGAAAGCTGAAAACCCAGATGGCTGGAAAGAAGCTATCAGATGGAAAGACAATTGGAGGAAAGGGCCGGCTGACGGAAGCCAATATTCAAAAATTGACTTCCTACTATGGAAATGCAATTGGTGGAAACAAAAATGATTTGTTTAAAATGCGACAAAGCATATGGGCTGTATGGATGCATATGGTATCCTCTGACAGTGACCCACAACACTTTTTTTGTCCTAAGGGACCAAATACTTGGTGTAAGTACAACCATGCAGCATACTCGAACACAGTATCAAACTTCAAGCATAAGAACTCCCTCCCAAAATCTGTCATGGAGTTGGTAAAACCAATATTTAAAGACCTTTCAGACCCAAATCTATTGAAACGCTGTCTTGGAGGGAGAACTCAAAATCCTAATGAGTCTTTAAACTCCCTCATATGGAAATATTGCCCGAAAAATATAAATACTGGGAGAGAAATTGCACAAATAGCAACAAATATTGCCAGTATAACATTCAATGATGGTGGTAACGGTATAATAAAAATTATGAATGCTTTAAATTTGAGTATAAACAGAAATTTATTAAATGTTTTACATCTGAGTCATAAGAAACGGATACACGAAGCAGATTTTCGAGCCTCTAGCAGTACATATGAAGTTCGAAAAGCTCGTAAAAGGCAGAAAACATTTGATTTTCAACGACAAGAGGAAGAGAAAGGAATTACTTATGCGTCTGGTGCATTTTGATGCTACATTAGATATAACGCAGGATGTATTATAAACTACAGCCAAACATTAATTAGCCGAACTGCGATAACTCTGAATATATACTGAATATAACTGTGAATATATTTTTAAACTTAAAAGCGGGTTTCTCAGATATGTGATTTTAACTCTTGCGCGCAATATATTTTAAAATATATGTAACCAATCACTTTCAAATTTTTTGCTCTTACTTGTTTCATCTATATACATAATTTATAGATAAAAAATCCTCATAAATAAGTAAAAATTTAGTAAACGTTCTTCATCTGACTAACAAGAAACGACTGCACGAAACGTCTGTTCGAGTTTCCGAAGCAACCTATAGAGCTCAAGTAGCCCCTAAAAGGCAGAAAATTTTTGATTTTTCTTACATAACAGACATAGGAAGGTGCTAATTATGAACCAAAGGCATTTTAAGGTACAAAGTAAGATAATAAGTAACATTGAAGTATTTTTAAATTTTAAAACTGTTTTTCTCAGATATGTGATTTTAACAATTGCGCGCAATATATTTTAAAATATATGTAACCAATCACTTTCAAATTTTTTGCTCTTACTTGTTTCATCTATATACATAATTTATAGATAAAAATTCCTCATAAATATGTAAAAATTTAGTAAACGTTATTCATCTGACTAACAAGAAACGACTGCGCGAAACGTCTGTTCGATTTTCCGAAGCAACATATAGAGCTCAAGTAGCCCCTAAAAGGAAGAAAATTTTTGATTTTTCTTACATAACAGACATAGGAAGGTGCTAATTATGAACCAAAGGCATTTTAAGGTGTAAAATAAGATAATAAGTAACACTGAATGTATTTTTAAACTTTAAAGCTGTTTTTCTCAGATATGTGATTTTAGCCCTTGCGCGCAACATATCTTAAAATATATTTAACCAATCACTTTCAAATTTTTTGGACTTACTTGTTTCATCCATATATATAATTTGTACTTCAAAAATTCACCCTAAATAGTAAAAAAAGAATTGTGAAGAGGTTTATTTCATGTTTTTTAACACTGAAAATGAAAATTTCATTTTGTTTAAATTTTAAAAATATTAAATTTATTTCAAAATTTTAAAAAGTGTGTACAAATTAAAGATGTAATAGTTATAAATATATTATTATCAGATTGAAGTCCATAAGTATAATATTATTTGAAATATCCTGCGCGCGGCTGCTACATACACCATTATGTCTGTCAAAATTGTATAAATTTTAAAACACAATATAAAATGTACATATAATTATATGACTTCAGTAAAATTTGTGTAGTAAGAAAGGTTTTCTATATGTTTAGAGAAAAAAATTTGAACATCTGGGATACACCTGGTTAAAATTAAAAAATTGTAAATATAGCTCTATTTTCAATGAATTTCGACTGTTTAAAGGTCCTATGCCCCCTTAAGTTTTAAAAATTTAATTTCCGTTTTTTTTTCTTTTACATATTCTCTGTATTGTAGGAAAAGTAAAATGCAGAACTTTTAGTAATTTCCCATGATCACAAATCAAAATCTAATTACCAATTATTTGAAATTGAGAATTGATATAACACTATTTATTTTCTATAAAGAAACAGGATATTTCTCGAAACATTTATAAAACTAGTCAAGGCTGGAAAAGGAACCGCCTGAATTAGTCTATAGCTGTGTATTAGCATATACTAACACAGAACAGGCGAATAATTTCAATTCATCAACTTAACAGACATGTTGTCAACTTAAGAAATATTTAAATATTTCTTACAAAAATAAAAAATCTAATTATAACTTGAGAAAGAAAGCTAATCAAAATATATTTTTTGCTGGTATTAGCTGTAATAGAAGTAAACATAAACAATAGAAGTAAAGATAAACCAATAGAAGTGAACATAAATAATATAAATGTATGAGAAAATCTAGGCAAGACTCGTACGTAAAAAATTTCTTTGAAAAAAATCTAATCACTCTAGTACTGAGTTTTAAAAAGTTTACAGAAAGTATCAAGAAAAACTAATTAATTTATATCTTATATTTGACTGCAAAATTTATTTGGGGAGGACAAATGAAGAACATTCTGTTCTATGTATGGCAAAAGCTTAGTTTCGCAACAGGAGGAAAATTAATTAATAATCCGAGAGACACAGCAAATTACTCTATGTAAGTCGAAGAATGGTTTTATTATTACTTTCCTTATATACATAATGTATAAGGAAAGTATTGTGACGGGGTCGAAAATTCGAAATCGAGTTTTCACCGGAGAGCACGTTTCAAGCATACCTGATCACGAATCAAACATTTTTGAAGTGATGTCTGTGTGTGTGTGAGTGTGTGAAAGTATGTGTGTGTGTGTGTGTCAGTGAGACTGTGGAGACGATAACTGACGAAAGAATGGACCGATTCGAACCAAATTTGGTACAAAAATCACAATCCGTAAACACTGGAAGCCTATTGTTTTTATATGTAATCGAATGTTCAGAACCCCCCTAAATTTTCGAATAAAGATTTGAAAAAATCGCCAAAAAATCAAAACCACTAATAAAGTTACGCAAATAGACATTTCTTATGTAATTTTTCATTAGCAAACGATTGACATAAATTTTAGAACGCTAACATGAACAGTTCTCGAGATATTGCACATTTTATAAAAAAATTATTAAAAAGTCATATAAAATGAAAAAAAAAATTCCTATTGAGAAACATGTTCACTTTTCATATGTAATACCATGCGATAAATTGGGTGACATCATTCTCGTGGATCTAGCTCGTTCCATTCATGAAAAAAGATACTTTGAGTAATACTTTTGTATTTGAACGCCAATAGTCATTTATCTGCTGTAAGAGCAACTTATTTCTTCGTCCATAACGCTTGGCGAGATTTTGGCGACGAATTTGTTGGAATGTCGCCAACTTGGCGACTTTTTGAAATGTTGCCAAATTAACGAAAATCTCGCCAAATGGATAAAAATGACGCCAAATCAATGAAAATCACGACTAATTGTCGAAAATTCAATATTTTGGAAAGAATATTAGTATCTACTATAAGAAAAACCTATTTTTTTACTGTAAAAGTAGTAAATTCATTACATTATATAAGGAAAGTCATGTGTTGTCCACATCAGATTTTTTTCTTTGCTAAAATGAAATACTGTTACAGAATACTTCTCACAGAACAGAAAATTGAGATTCTTTAAGGGGTGTTGTTTAAGAATCTTGTGAGATATGGGGACATTCTGCCCTATAAGTAATAAACACTTTCCAACTTCAATGCAATTTTATTTAAACATCTCTAAAATGCAATACATTCCTCGGTAATATTTTTGAAATTATCACAACACTACATTAATTTAGTATATTTGAAAATTTAAAACTTAGTCGAACAAAATGAACTTCATTCAAATGACAGCATTGAAATATAAATTGATTAGTTTAAACATCTTTAAACTGCAATACTATCCTCGGAAATATTTTTAAAGTTATCATAATACTACAACAATTTACTATATTTGAAAACTTCATCGAAAACAAATGAAATTTATTCAAATGACGTCATCGAAATATAACACGCCTGGTTCTCTCTATAAAAGCAGCATTTCATTCATAAACTTTTTTTCCATTCATTTCATTCAGCACAATACTATAATAATGTATTTTATTTAAAAACTTAAAATCATGGAGGTACAAGGAATTTAACTGTATGCTCAAAACTTCATCGAAAATCTCGTTTGCTTTTCTGTAAAATCAATGAATGTTTCAATCATATCAGCTATATTGCAGCTTCCTTGAGCTAAATAATTTTGCGTTAAAGAAATGCAGCAATTCTTATACAATTCATTCTATATATTTAGTATTTATATTTTACATAAGTGAAAATTAGGCTTCGTTGTAGAAATAATCAAAGTTGGATGATCATTTTAACTCAACTATATTGCAATTGCTTTGTTTCAGTATGTATATGCACAGAATATAAGAAAAATAAAGGGTTTTAGAACGGATGTAACACTAAATATGAATTAAAAAGAACTTTAAAATCACGATTTTGACACAAGATGGAAGCCATACTTCATTTTGAAGTGGGTCACGTGACCTCTTCATATAATGGTCACGTGATCTCTTTATATAATGGTCAAGGGATCTCTTCATACAAAGGGTGTAATTATTATTCTAATTTTTACTTAAAAAACTATTAAATATATTTTGTTGACATTTTTTTCTATATTTTATGGGATAATTTGAATATTTCCTAAAATTTTCGTAGCAATTTATGAATTTTAAATCCGCTTAAAATATATTTGAAAAATTAGGTCCCATAGGGTTCAATGTATTTTTCTTTTTTCTACCCGCGTTCAATCCAAAACTAATTGGGTTATATTATTCATTTATACTCTCGTATGTCCCATAGACCGTCTGAACAACATACTAAAATTTCATTTTGATAAAGTCATTTTTACGGCAGTTATCGTGCTAACGGGCAGACAGACAGAATGAACAAAGTCATAAACACTTTTCAACTATGTTGTAAAGTATTAACAAGAAAGATCAATCATGCATAAAGCATTGATTATGAAACACTTTCCAACTTCAATGCAATTTTATACAAACATCTCTAAAATGCAATACATTCCTCGGTAATATTTTTAAAATTATCACAATACTACATTAATTTATTATATTTGAAAACTTCATCGAAGAAAATGAACTTCATTCAAATGATGGCATTGAAATATAAATTGCCTGGTTTAAACATCTCTAAAATGCGATACATTCCTCTGTAATATTTTTAAAATTATCATAACACTACAATAATTTATTATATTTGAAAACTTCATCGAAAACAAATGAACCTTATTAAAATGACGTCATCGAAATATAAATCGCATCTTTATAAAAGGAGCATTTCATTCATAAACATTTTTCTAATCGTTTCATTCATCACAATACTATAATAATTTATTTTATTTAAAAATTTGAAAAATTGCTATCTACCATATTTATTTTAAAATGTGAAACCTTTCTCATATGTAAAATAATTAAACTGTTGGAAAGATATTTATTATATAATATATCTATTTTTTCTTTCTGGAGGATATAACGAGAGTCAGAATTTAATTGAATTTGTTTTTCTCCCTATATTAAATAATTTTTATTTAAAAAACTACCTAACATATTTTACTGAATTTTTTTTTACATATTTTATGGGATAATTTGAATATTTCCTAACATTTTCGAAGCAATTTGTGAATTTTAAATTTGCTTAAAAAATGTTTGTAAAATTAGGTCCCATAGGGTTCAATGTATTTCATTTTTTCAACCGGGGTTCAATAAAAAACTAATTGGGTGATATTTCCTATAGGTCCCACAGATACTCTGAAAAACATACTAAAATTTTATTTTGATAAAGCCATTTTTACGGCAGTTATCGTGCTTTTTTATCGGCAGACAGACAGACAGACAGAATGAACAAAGTCATAAACACTTTCAACTATGCTGAAAAGTGTTAAAAACACACAATAAAGTTTCCTACTTTTGCTGAGTTTGTTTACCGAGTTGAGTGGTCTATCTAAAATAAAAATTTATAAAATAACATAATAGTCTCACTTTCAGTATCTGATGTCATGTGCTATTTAAAGCTCCATGGTTACATCGCAGTTTTTCGTTGTGGAAGAAGTATAGTCATTGCATTAAATAGGGAACGGGTCGCCGACATCATGGACTCACTTTCAGTACTTGATGTCATACGCTTATGAAACTCCGTGGTTTCCTCGCAGTTTTTGCTGTGCAAGAAATGTAGTCATTGCATTATGTAGGGAATGTGCTCCCCACATCATGAACTCACTTTCAGTGTCTAATGTCATACGCTCGCAAGGTTCTAGAGTTCATAAAATGTTTATTCCCTACACGTTTGTCAACATTTTATAGCAGCGTTACCCAGAGATAGATAGACAGATAGATCAAGGTGTTTATATTATTGATGTTGTTTCCCCATTTTCTCAAAATAAAAGTAACTGCACTTTCTCCGATACTACCTAAACCAGGGGTTCTCAACCTTTTCATAAATACGTACCACTAAAACCAAACTTCAAAAATTTTAGCCCACCAATAATAACATGTGGTAAATAAAAAAGTTGAGACTATTACACATTTTTCTTCATTTCTTCCAGAAAAAGAGAACATCAATAACGAATGTCAGCAAATAGAATTAACAATATGATCAACAAAATGTTTTAATGGGACACTTATGTTTGTTTGAGGAAAGATAATCGGCTAATGCTACAGCAACTGAAAAAAAAAATCTAATCCAATTTTCATTTCCGTAATTCCTTTTGGACGATAAAAATTGTGTACTGTATGTTACAAAATTATTTAGATACCACCAGTCATTTCTCGCGCATCACCAGCGCTACGAGTACTACTGGAGAACCGCTGGCATAAACGATTCAGACCGAACTTGCACAATAACAGAGTAGAAAATCAATATTAAGACATTGTGAATTTTACTTTGTCATAATATATATCGTATAAAATATTGTTTTGCGAAAACTTTTTAATTCGAGATATTAGCGAATAGACCCATTTAAAGACGATGAATTGAATTTTAATCTCCTAATTAAATCAGTAAAAATCGTAAGCAATAGAAATAAATGAATCATGCTTAGGTAATTTGAACTTTTAAAACCTCCTTATTTTTAAAATTTTTAACATTGTTTTGTGAAATTTCTGATTTAAAAATATCCCTGAAAATCGGGGACATTCTGATGTCGTCTAAAACGAAATTCTTTGCATTCATACTGAATAGTGGCAGCATTGATTTTAAGTGAGTTGAAAAATATTATTTGGAGTTTTGTTCTACACACGTATAATTTTTTTTTATCTTTGTTAATAATAGGCACGTAAAAACTACAATTCTGTTCTTTGCTATTATGAGGATTACCTGCTATTTCTAACAAGCACTTAGTATTTTTTAAATGCAAATTAAAATTTACAAATACTGTATCTTCTGTTACGACCAAAAATCAAGTTATATTAACCGATATTAATTGCAATATCCGTACGGGAGAAAAACAAACCCATATGTCATTTCAATATGGTCATGTTGACACGTGAACGTAATGAATATGCCTTAAAATTCCATTACTCGTCTTAAGTAGCTCTGTCATATATTATAAATCTTAAAAGATATTTCGAAGAACTTATTTTAAGAAAACGTTTCTGAAAAATATTAACTTAAAAAGTTTTGGTAACATATTTTGGAACAAACTTTTTGGCAAATTTACAATAAGTATTCATTCCTTAAAATGCCATCAGATATAATGTTCTCATATTTCCTTAATTTATTTTACTTACATTCTAGAAATCCCATTTGATATACACCCTTAAAGGAATTAGTATTTAATGTATATTCTTGAAAAATATCAGTTACTACGGAAATATGAACTCTTACCACATCATAAAGATGTCTGTTTTAAATCTCTTTAAATAAATTGACCTCTTCATCAGATTCATATAATATGTTTACGCAAATTTAATAACTTTTATAAAGTAGGATAGATTACAATAAATCAAAAACCTTTAATATTTTAAAAGTCAAACATGAATCGTCAGAAATATTACTTTATTAAAAATTCAGTAAATATTGGATGATTCTTGAATTATTTGCATGTGTTAGCATATTGCATGTTGCTTGAAAATCTACTATTCCGAGGATTTGCCGAATATAGAGTTAAAAGAAATCCATTCGACAGTAACAGTTCAATATTTTCCTGAGATTTCTTTAATGATAAGTTCGGAAAAGTGCGTCATCGTCTTTTAGGAAACGCAATGATTTTCGATTAAAGAGAATTCTTAATAAGATATTTCTTTTAGTCGCAAACACACCAAGTTTTAAAAATGTAATCAAATTGCAGCAAAATAAGTTAAAATGAAATCATACTACATAAAATGCAGCATAAAATAAATTAGTAACGGTAATAGTCACTCAGGATTTCACCTCCCTTTTTTTAACACTTTACAACAAATTTGAAAAGTGTTTATGACTTTGTTCATTCTGTCTGTCTGTCTGTCCGTTACCACGATAACTACCGAAAAATGCCTTAATCAAAATGAAATTTTAGTATGTTGTCCAGACGGTCTGTAGGACCTATGGGAATATAAATGAATAATATCACCCAATTAGTTTTGGATTGAACCCGGGTTAAAAAAGTGAAATACATCAAACCCTATGGGACCTAATTTTTCAAACATTTTTTAAGCGGATTTAAATTTCACACATTGCTTCGAAAATTTTAGGTAATATTTAAATTATTCCATAAAATATATAAAACAAATTTCAGCAAAATATATTCAGTTGTTTTTTAAAAAAAAAAATTAAAATAATAATTACACCTCTTATATGAAGCGATCACGTGACCATGATATGAAAAGATCACGTGACCCATTTCAAAATGAAATATGGCATCCATCTTGTCTCAAAATCGTGATTTTGAAAGTTCTTTTTAATTCATATTGAGTGTTGTATCCGTCCTAAAACCGCTTTATTTTTGCCTAAATTCTGTGCATCTATATACTGAAACCACGCAATTACAATATATTTGAGTTTATATGATCATCCAAATTTGATTATTTCTACAAAGAATCCTATATTTCACTTATGTAAAATGTAAACAGCAAAATTTGTATAATGAGCTGTATAAGAATTGCTGTATTTCTTTAACGCAAAATTATTTTGCTCATGGAGTCTGCATAGCTGATATGAATGAAATATTCATTGATTTTACAGTGAGAAGGACGATTTTTTTCGATAAAGTTTTACGCATAGAGTTTAATTACTTGTAGTTTTAATTTTTTAATAATATAAATTATTATAGTATTGTGATGAAGGACTTGAAAGGGAAAATATTTATGAATTGAAATGCTGCTTTTATAGAGAGAGCCAGACGTGTTATTTTTTTATGACGTCACTTGAATGAATTTCAGTTGTGATCGATGAAGTTTTCAAATATAATAAATTATTTTAGTATTATGATAATTTTAAAAATATTACCGAGGAATGTATCGCTTTTTAGAGATATTTAAACCAGGCAATTTATATTTCAATGCCGTCATTTGAATAAAGTTCATTTTTTTCGATGAAGGTTTAAGTTTTCAAATGCAATAAATAACTGTAGTATTGAGTTAAGATTTAAAATGTTACCGAGGAATGTATTGCATTTTAGAGATGTTTAAATAAAACTGAATTGAAGTTGGAAAGTGTGTCATTATCAATGCTTTAAGCATGATTGATCTGTCTTGCTTTTATTTAAAAAACTACTGAATATATTTTGCTGAGTTTTTTAACACTTTACAACAAAGTTGAAAAGTGTTTATGACTCATACATTCATACATTCTGTCTATCTGTCTGTACCTAATTTTTCAAACATTTTTTAAGCAAATTTAAAATTCACAAATTGCTTCGAAAATTTTAGAAAATATTCGAATTTTTCCATAAAATATATAAAATAAATTTCAGCAGAATATAATCAGTATTTTTTTAAATAAAAATTAAAATAATAATTACACCACTTATATGAAGCGATCACGTGACTAGTATATGAATAGATCACGTGACCCATTTCAAAATAAAATATGGCATCCATCTTGTGTCAAAATCGTGATTTTTAAAGTTCTTTTTAATTCATGCTTAGTTTTGTATCCGTCCTAAAACCGGTTTATTTTTGCTTAAATTCTGTGAATCTACGTACTGAAATAACGCAATTACAATATATTTGAGTTTAAAGGATCATAAAAATTTGATTATTTCTACAACAAAGCCCATTGTTCACTGATGAAATATGTAAACAGCAAAATATGCAGAATGATTTATATAAGAATTGCTGCATTTTTTTAACACAAAATTATTTTGCTCATGGAGTCTGCGTAACTGATATGAATGAAATATTCATTGATTTTACAGACAGAAGGACGATTTTTTTCGTTAAAATTTTAAGTATAGAGTTTTATTTCCTGTACCTCCATGGTCTTAAGTTCTTAAATAAAATAAATTGTTATTGTATTGGGATGAATGAAATGAATGGTAAAATGATATGAATGAATTGCTGCTTTTATAAAGAGAGCCAGGTGTGTTATATTTCGATGGCGTTATTTGAATAAATTTCAGTTGTTTTCGATGAAGTTTTCAAATATAATAAGTTATTTTAGTATTATGATAATTTTAAAAATATTACCGAGGAATGTATCGCATTTTAGAGATGTTTAAACCAGGCAATTTATATTTCAATGCCATCATTTGAATAAAGTTCATTTTCTTCGATGAAGTTTACAAATATAATAAATTAATGTAGTATTGTGATAATTTTAAAAATATTACCGAGGAATGTATTGCATTTTAGAGATGTTTGTATAAATTTTAATTGAAGTTGGAAAGTGTTTCAAAATCAATGCTTTATGTATGATTGATCTTGTTTATAAAATCTATCACGCCAACGAAGGTAAGTCAAGGCCTGTGAGCGTGGTTGATTTATATATACTAAAGAAGAGGATCCATTTTGGGTTTTCAAAATATGTCTTTAATGGTTAAATAGTGAATCAATCCTTTATAAAATAGTAACATTATTTGGAGCAATATTTTTGCAGCATTACTGTCTAAACCTGTTATTCAAATCGTCATGATCGATGATCGCCTGTCTGTGTGATTGAAAAGCCTACTTTTCACTTATGTAAAATGTAAACAGCAAAGTATGTAGAATGAGTAGTACAAGAATTACTGTATTTCTTTAACGCAAAATTATTTATCTCATGGAGTCTGATTGAATGATAATGATGATATGAATGAAATATTCATTGATTTTACAGAGAGAAGGACGATTTTTTTCGATGAAGTTTTACGCATAGAGTTTAATTACTTGTAGCTCCATGGTCTTAATTTTTAAATAAAATAAATTATTATAGTATTGTGATGAATGAAATGAATGGGAAAATGTTAATGAATGAAATGCTGCTTTTATAGAGAGCGCCAGACGTGTTATATTTCGATGGCATCATTTGAATAAATTTCAGTTGTTTTTATGAAGTTTTCAAATATATTAAATAATTATAGTATTATGATAATGTTATAAACATTACCGAGAATACTGGCGATTTATATTTAATTGAAGTCATTTGAATGAAGTTCTTTTTTTTCGATGAACTTCATTCAAACGACGTTTCAAATATAATAAATTATTCAAATTTGTTTTCAAATATAATAAATTAATGTAGTATTGTGATAGTTTTAAAAATATTACCGAGGAATCTATAGCATTTTAGAGATGTTTAAATGAAATTGTATTGAAGTTGGAAAGTGTTTCATAATCAATGCTTTATGCATGGTTGATCTTTCTTGTTTTGTTTTATTTTTTCGAAAAAAATCTGTTTTCGCTTATATAGAAATACTAGCAGCATACCCGTTCTTCGTACGGAGTATATAATATAAAGAAACTTGAAATTCATAATCATGCCCAAATTCTTATAGTATACTGAATGACATGTTTAATCAAAATATTCTGTTAAAATATTTAATATAATGCTCCTAAAAAGAAGTTTAAGAATCGCTGTTCTCGCTATATAAAATTATCTTCATGGACATATCTGAAGAATAAAACATCTTGGACCCCTTATGTAAGCAAATATAAAAAAAATATGGAATTGAATCAATATATGCAAAATAAAAGCGTTAAAATTGTATGGGACCCGTACTAATTATATACGCGAATATTAGAAAATTTAACCTGTATTAGTAGATTACATGTATAAATTGAAAATACCAATAAACCCGTAATCTTTAAATCTGAAGACAGTCATTTATTCCAATATATGTCAAAATTAAAGTGCTAAAATTATATGGGAAGATATACACGTACTACTTATAATGTCCGATTATTAGTAGAAGATTACCCGTTTTGCAATATGAGTCACAAATGTTTTTTGGTAAAATACAACAGACGACGTAATAAATTGAATATATAATTAATCCCCTTAATCTTCATACCAGAAGACTGTACTTGATTCCAATATATATGCCAATATATGTCAAAATATATGCCAATATACCTGTACTACTTATATTCTCGTAGGTTAGAAGATATACCCGTGCATTCCTAGAAGATTACTCGTACAACGTACAATATGCGTGTGTCAGCAATTTTTGCCGCAATAAAACAATGGCGTAATAACTTAAAAATATCAATAATCCCTGAATCAATAATTCCGGAAAATATCAATAATAATAATGTTTAAACCTGAAGAGTATAATTGATATTATCCAGTCCAAAATGAAATGGCAATGAAATTTATTTTATATACATATCTTCATTATTCAAATCGGAAAGGATTTAATAAAAATCGCCTGCCGCATAAACACATTGGATTTAAATCCGTTGCTAAGCGACATGATATCATTTGCTTCAAATAAATTGGTAGAAAAAATATCGTCTGAATAGTTATATTTCTATGGAACATTTGGCGACAGTTTCGTCAAATTAGCGACATTTTAAAAAATCGCCAAATTTATCGCCAAGTGGGACTGTAGAACTGACAGTTCCACTTTGCGACAAATTGACGAAATATCATCACAATACTATCCCCTAACAAAAAACAATTAATATCATTTATGTAGCGCAATTTTATCAATTTCAAGATATTTTTATAGATTTGAAAACATTTTTATCAATTTGGTGACATTTTAAACATTCGCTAAATGTATTACTAAGTAGGATGGTTGGTCTGACAGATAAATGCTAACCAAACATCATTTCAGTACTCTCTTCTAACAAAACAAAAAAAAATTTCATTGATATGTAGAAGACCCAAGCCACACGACCAACCCGAAGGTTTATGGCAGCTGTTTGTGTGTCGTTTATATCAATTTGGCGACATTTCCTTCAATTTGGCAAAGTTTAAGAAAAGTTGTCAAATTAGCGATATCCCTCCAAATTCGTAGCTTTGAATTTGCAGATCTGAATGAAACATTATTATCCCGTTTCAATATACTAAATGAAAACAATTGTATTAGAAGATATACCCGCTCTACTCTTTTTCTGTTTCAACAATCGGCTATATGAATTTATTGGCTAAACACAATATATGAGTTTAGTAGCTAAATACGATATAAGCTTGAAAACTCTTTGCCAAAATAAATGAAATTGATGTACGCAGTCAGCAATTAATATAATTAAAAGAAAAATCAAACCGTCCATTCATAAGATATACTTTTATATCCATTTATCCATTTATTTATTATTTAAATCGAAAAAAAGTAATAAAAACATTAACAAACACATTTAATTTAATTGCGATGCCGATCAACATGATATATCCTCCTAAAATGTTAAAATTTATTAACCACTAACAGCACACCCGTTATTCGTACGGAGTGTATAATTTAAAGAAACTTCAAGTTCGCAATCATGTGCAAATTCTGTTAAAATATTAAATTTATTGCTCCTAAAGAGAAGTTTAAGAATATATGTTCTCACTATGCAAAATTATCTTCACGATCAGATCTGAAGAATAAAACATCCTGCCCCCTTTTGTAAGCAAATTTACAGAAGAAAAATAGGAATTGAATGAATATATGCAACCCCG
This sequence comes from Amaurobius ferox, assembly GCA_951213105.1. Classification (NCBI taxonomy): domain Eukaryota; kingdom Metazoa; phylum Arthropoda; class Arachnida; order Araneae; family Amaurobiidae; genus Amaurobius; species Amaurobius ferox. Next base: position 136,520,333 of record OX578148.1, read on the forward strand.
TACTAATTATATTGTCGCAGATCAGAAAATATGCCCATGTGTTAGTAGAAGATTACCCGTATTACAATATGCGTCTCAAAAATATTTGCCAAAATAAAGGAGATGACGTAATAAATTGAAAACATCAATAATATCCGTACTCATTATACCAGAAGGTCGTAATTGATTCCAATATATGCCAATATATATCAAAACATATGTCAATATACCTGTACTACTTATATTCTCGTAGATTAAAAGATATACACGTGTATTTGTAGAAGATTCGTACAACATACAATATATGAGTTTAAACAATTTTTGTCATAATAAAATAATTGCATAATAACTTGAAAATATCAATAATCCTTGAATATCCTTGAATAATCCCCCCGAAAATATAAATAATAATAATTTTTAAACCTGAAGACCGTAATTGATATTATCCAGTCAAAAATGCTATAAGAAAAATCAAATCGTTCTTTTCTAAAATATATTTTTATATCCATTTATTTATTATTCAAATCGAAAAAATAATTATTAAAATTAACAGACAGATTTAATTTAATTGCGTTTCTGAGTAACATGATATAAGATAGAATCTTATAACATGTTAAATATGTCATGTCTTATAACATAAACTGCGAAATTAAATAACGATTTTGATTTCTCTATACTTCTCATTGTTCCGTAAAAGCGTGTTTTAAATAAACCATGAACCATGGAGATAGATTTCCCCTTTAAATCATGTTTCAAACAATTCATGTTTTCAGAAAGTGACTAATTAACGCAAAAAATCTCCCATCAAACTCAGAGATTAAATTTTAATTCACTTTCAAACGATTTTCAAGCTTTTCGTTTGGATAAACCACGGAGTTAGGGAGTAGAACTCCTAGGATAAAGTTCCGTTTTTCCTTAATATCTCGACAACCCCAGGTCTTAGAAACTCGAAACTTGGACAAAAGTTATGGGGGGATATTTCAAGGCTATTCACCAAATTTCATTAAATTCGGTTCAGCCGTTTCTCCGTGATGATGAGACAAACGAAAATTTCGTTTTTTACTAATATCTCGAGAACTACTGGTCGTAGAAACTCAAAACACGGATATAATTTTAAGTGGGGCTATTTCTGGGCTACCCACAAAATTTCATCATATTCGGTTCAGCCGTTCTCCCGTGATGGTGTGACAAACAGACAGACAGACAGACAGACAGACAGATTTTCATTTTTATTTATATAGATAGATATAAACACATTGCTATAAGATAGTTAAAAAAGTCCAATACGCAATACAGCTTCAATTTCTGTTGGAGGAGGTGGTGTAAGGCGGACATTTATACTTTTGTAATGTTGGATGTTAAGTAACAATTTCGTAGACAACACGGCCTATACCACAACAGTAACTGTATCAAATAGTTTACTAGTATTAAAAGGCAAAAGTAGTATTAAAAGGCAAAAAGTCTACTTCTAAAGTATAAAAATATTACTATTTATTGTTGCTTTATATGTATATTTTCATGGTGATCTTGTGTCACTCTTCCACTTCTCTGAGAAAGTGTTATTAAATCCTTCTGCTGTTCTTTGTTTTATTTGTATTTTTAACGAATATTTTACTTTATAGTTACTTTTTACAGCAAGTTGAGCGATTTCGTTCTAATGGTATTGGCGTTGAAACTTGCAAATTGAAAGTGTACGCTTTTGTCTGGGTTTTTGAGTAATACTATTGCCCAGTATTTAAATGAACATATTAGTTAAATTCATTTATATTGACATGCAACAATGAAGTAATATAAAATTAGTGTTTAATATAATTTTTTTTCACATTTCCAGAATAAAGAATGCATCGTTCCCCACCATGGTCTTTTTTTAGAATTTTAAAGAAATTAGAGTCAAGAAGAGTTTCGACATACTTTGCAGGTGATTTATTTGACAGTTGTAGAAGTAAGGAAATATTTTATGGCATTGCAAATAATATTCGCATTACAATTTCAGTATTATTTTGTAATTCAAATATTTAAATTCTTATATTTGTGTAACTTGTGTGCCAATTGTATCACTAAACATTACTTATAATTTATTTACTTATTTGCATTATAACTGACATCATTTATATGATGTTAAAGTTCACTTTTCTAACTTATAGAAACGAATTCTTGTATTAAATGCGAAATAATCTACATCTGCGCGAAATTATCACATGCATTTGGTATGATTAAGAAATTGATGAATGTAGATTTTAGTATTCCTGAACGCATATCCTTACTAGAAATATGAGCGATCCAACTAAGCTTTTATTACGATCATTTTAATCGGTAATTATACCGCCATTTTATTCGGTGTTTGAAGGATCATTTTAATCTGTAGTTTTACGAATATTTTATTTGTTAATAAACATTCGGTACTTACTCAGCTTCAGCAGGTTTGCGTCAAGGAAAGGTTTCCTCGAAATGATGAAAATATCCTAATACACTGATGTTTAAATATATTTCTAACTGAATTATTGTTTTCATTATTTTATTTGAAAACAAATGAAGTTATTTCTAAAACTTTGAATTTCACTGTTTGAATTTCAAGTTTCGAATTGAAACGACAGGAAAAAAATTAATTATTTTATATCATTATTATAAACAGAAATGAATCGATGAAAATAATAAGTAAATTTTTAATTTGCTTATTTTATATTCTAAGACCCTCATTCCAAAGTATTTACAGACATTATCAAGATATTAAAAATTTTACTTTGGCTGAGCGCTACATTGCTCCAAAGAATTTAGCAAATGAGGGTGGGGGTGGGTTTGGGTGTGGAGGGGCGCCCTACTCAAAATTATTCGAATTGTCGAAAAATGAATGCGAAACTCAGGTTATTGATGTAGGGATTTGAAATGTTGTTCAAAATGAGTGTTTCGTATCAACATATGCTGAATACCTAACGTACATTCACTATAGACACATCTTAGTAAACTCAGATTAAACTTAAATGCTCACATTTTTGACTTACAGCATGGCAATTGTTTCTAAAGTAAAGAAAAGAGAAGAAAAATCGAATCGTAACCTTCTAAACGTGAAACACTGCTCTCCTCGTTCCCATTACACTCGCATAAATTCCATCACGTCACGTGATCTGTGTTGAGCGGGCGTATCTAATCATTAAGTTGGAATAATCTCCCATCTTTTCGATTACACAATCCAACATAAGTAATCCAAAATGTAAGTTTTCATAATGCAGTACATCACAAATTCAAATTCTCTGGGAGCGATCATCGCGAATCATCTCTGTTTGTACTGATGAAGATGAAGTGCCACGCTTGTCCACATTCGTAATCACATTTTTTATCGTCTGAATAAGGCTTCTTCAGATTTACGTTCAGAAAGATCACAGATATCTATTCTCCAGTTTCCATAATTTGAAATTCTCCAAATTCTGCAAGCTAAGTGTTATTAACGCTAATTGATGCTAATTTCCTCTTATTTATCAGCTCCTAAATTTCTCCAGCCTAGTCTCTATTTTTCTTGCTGAAATTCCTGGATGTAATACTTCACTTCTTCCCATCAATATCTTTCCCGTATTGACTACACCAAGAAAAAAATCGCATGGGCAAAGCCTCAGCTGTGATGTCAGGAAGCACAATTCTTTGAGATCTAAATGCAGAAAGCACCTTCTCATCTCGTATTCTTGGAAATTTCATACATATTTTGGGTTGATTCAGAGCAAGAATTTGACGTGATAAGTAAATGTTAAGACTCTCCATCGTAATAATATATTTTCTGAGTATCATTTTTGAGGTTTAATCTTCACCAGAAAGTTCTTGAGATAAAAAAAAATCAGAGAGAATAAGCATCATTTATTTGGCAAGACGTTCTTCTATATAGAAGCGATAAAAGTCAACATTCAACAACACTCGTAAACACCAAGTATTATACTTAATTCACAGTCGTATCATGAGAGTTTTTATATAAATAAAAGAGTCGCCTAACAGAAAGTGAGACAGACTCCTGTAATATCGCCGTTGTTTAAATATACAGAGCTTTGTATTTGCGCCTGTAGATGGTGTTGTATGTCAGGAAGCACGTTGTTATCGGCCGAACGTGTTAGTATGCTGTGCACGTGACACCTAAGGTCGTGGTATCCAGTTAACCACGTAAGGGTCTTGAAATGGATTCATTCAAAGAGACTCAGCGGGTAGTTATGTAATTTTTAATGCAGATGGAGCCGAAATTCATCGGATGGAGGATGTGCATAGTTGCACGACAATGCGCACCTACAAGTGAACAAACAGTATGCCACGATATGCTGCGACGTTTCTGCTGGGAGGTTTTCGACTATCCCCCTAAATCCCCAGCTTGTCGCCCTGCGACTATCACAACTTTCGGCCACTTAAAATAGGCCGCCGATTCCTTAACGTTTCTAAGGTCCTATATAACGTTAAAAACTGATTCCACAGTCAAACAAGGGCTATTTTCTCTCAGGATACCCAAAATCTAATGCTGCGCTGAGTCACTTGCTTCGACAGAGCGACTATGTGAAGCGGTTATGTATCTCATTCATCACTATTAATTCCTGTATGTTTCTATATTCCATTGGTATGATAATTGTCGCTATCAAATAGTTATTATTTCATGGATTGTCACAGGCAAAACTGTTCGAACTGTTGAATGAAAGTGAAATTCCAAGTTTATTGAAGCAGAGACATGCCATTTGGGGCACAGGTACAGATCATATAATAAAATCCACAAGGATAACTACCGTTTTCAAATATTTTAGGGTATATCATATGCAAATATATTCGCATTGTCAAAAGAACGTGATAATTCGGGTTTATTAACCTTTTGCTTACGGATGGGACAGCGTCAGTCCCCGCCATTGGTGCCAATGTCTGCAAAAAGGGATCGAACTGTTTGGGATAGGGTATGTCAAATACCTGTCTTTTTGGGAGGTTTTTCATTTGGTATTGACGCTGTCCCACCCGTAAGCAAAAGGTTAAGATTACGTGAAATTAAGTATTTATTAATTGATAGATATGTTTTACGAAACACGTAAATGTTTTGAGTAAATGTTTTACGAAACACATTGTAAAACTTTGGGGGAAATTAATAAGCTATTTTTTAAAAAACGTGGGAAAATATTGTGATTTTGGTTTTCATATAGTTTGTGTCTAAAACTAGGAGTTTCTAAATTAAATGACATTATAATCATACAGCAAAGTATAAATACCATTTCTGAACGACATATATTTAAAATTCTATAATTAGATGGACTGTTCGACAGATTAAATGAGAAAATAAACTATTTTGAACATATTCAGCAAAGTGCTGCAGAACGTTCAATTTCTGGATAAAATTCTAAGCTTACATTGAAAAAAAATCTGATGTGAACAGCACATGACTTTCCTTATATAATGCATCATCAAACTACATGTTTTAAGTTAAAATTAATTTTAATAGGTAAATTTTGCATAAAGATGCAGATATTTCTTCAGATGATAACATTCGAGGATCTATGATTTTGTTTCAATTCATTATAAAAAAAATATGATCTTGCAAAAACTAAAAACTCTTTATAACTAAAGTTTTAGATGAGATAGGTACAAAAAATAACGTTTAATCAGAGGTTGTACTATATTTGTCCCAATAATGACATCGAATAGAATGAAACAAATAATGCATGACAGCCAAGTACACCTCTTTCACCTACAACCACCTGCAGTTAATGCTGCCAATCGGAGAATAAAAATGCCAACTTTTAAAATGATTCTTATTTTCTAGAGATTGGCTGGCTCTATATAAATGTATTTAATACGAAGTACCAACACAGCATATTTATTTACATTCATAAAAATAAACACATTTTAATTTTTCAAAAGAAAATTTTTAACACGGAGTAACTATTTCTTTTCTGAATATAACCTTTAAAAGTCAAAATCTCACAACTAAATAAACCGCTTACCTTTAATTATATCCGTGTGTTATTTTTGTCTATAGTTAACATTAAGTTTTAAAACTCATGGAGCTACATTCCCACTGGAACTTGAAACAAACAACTGTATTTTTCTCCTGTAATGAATATCAGGACTCGTATTTTCCGGATAAGCCGGGAGTTTCCGGACTTTTTCTCACTCCGTCGGAGCAACACTAGCGCAGCTCACTTTCTCGTAAGAAGTAGTGATTTCGGTCAAGATTTTCGCTCCTGTTCACTATCCGGAGAGACGCTTTGCGCATGCGTGTTAAGTACTTAAGGAATTTCGGCGGCTAAAGGACTTTGGGATTTTCTGATTATAAGTTGCTGCGCATTTTCAGTTAAAATCATAAATGAAAAGAGAAAATAGTTTCTAAGTATTTGTATTTTTAGGAAGATAGGTATGCAATTGGGAGTTTTAACCTTTTGCTTACGGGTGGGACAGCGTCCATCCCAAACGAAGAACCTCTAAAAAAAACAAGTATTTTACTCAAGCCTTCCCATATAAGCATTACTTCAAACGTGCTCGATTTTGGGTTTAGGGATGTTCAAACCGTACAAATACTAATTCCATGTTATTTAAACGGATCAATCTATTGTAATATCAGTACCCATGCGGAGTTCATACAGAGTTAAGTAGCGCCATTTATAGATCTATAAATGCAAACAAAGTTAGCAATTATAAACTATCTGACGGTGCAATGATATTTAATTAACTGTAGCGTTGCTCAACTCGACTTTTTGATATCATTTTAAGTAACTTTTTTTATTTTACAAGAGAAAATTAAAAAACAAATGTGTCGTTGTTCTAATTGATCCAAATTATAGCATGCTACCCTTCATTTTAACCTTTTACTTACGGGTGGAACAGTGTCCATCTCAAACGAAGAACCTCGCAAAAAGACAGGTATTTGACATACCCTATCCCAAACAGTTCGATTCCCCTTTGCAGACATTGGCGTCCATGTCTGCAAAGGAGGAACGAACTGTTTGGGATAGGGTATGTCAAATACCTGTCTTTTTGAGCAGTTCTTCGTTTGGGATGGACGTTGTCCCACCCGTAAGCAAAAGGTTAAATTATTTAAAATGATTTTTTGGAGATAATAAATTAGGTTGTAAATAACATAAGGTGCAGATTTCAATCAGAATATACGTAATTGGTGGCAACATTTCCCCCATATTGTTGTTTTTGCTCACAATTTTATTGAAGCATCTATGTCTCAGGATCTGCTATAGGTAAAGAATAGATGATGACTGAAATAGATTCGATTCAGCACTCATTTCTGAGAGAGGTAGAGTAGTTAACCAGTCATTCTCCAATTCCGGAGTTTTATTTTAAATATATATTTCTCAAGATTGGCAATAGATAGGGCCTAGACGATAACATATGGATCTAGTATCAAATTCTAGAAAGGATAGTGGAACTCATTAAGAGATTTTACTTCTAGATCTAGAGATGTTACTTCTGATTCAAAAATTTGTATTTTTCGTGCAACATCTACTTCTCGGAATAGGGCCTAGACGATAACATATGGATCTAGTATCAAATTCTAGAAAGGATAGTGGGACTCATTAAGAGATTTTACTTCTAGATCTAGAGATGTTACTTCTGATTCAAAAATTTGTATTTTTCGTGCAACATCTACTTCTCGGAATCGGCTATAGATGGAACACAGATGATGACTGATATGGATTGAGAATTCCGGAGGAGGTAGAAGGGTTCAACAAAATTTTTCACTTTCGGTTCTGGAGATCTCAATTCTCGCTTTGCCGAAGATATGTGTCACTGTACGAAATAAGTATGTAAAAGAGATTAAAAAAGCTTAACGTTCCGGCAAAAATGACATGTACACACCATCTGCAACATATGATGACTTTTTCATAAATTTATTGTTTTAAATAAATTGCATTTCAATGTAAAAATTTTTATATGTCAGAATCGTGTGTTTTTTAATGTCACTTTTTACACAAATTTTTAATTGTTTATTTTATTTTACAAAATTTCAAAATTTGTAAGTAAAATATAATAATTGAATAATATGTTTGAATTTTATTTAAATAATTGAAATTCTTAAAATGTAATTTATATTTTAAGTTACTTAATTGCCACAAAGAACATTCATTAAATATAAGCATAATATATAAGAATGTTTGCAGTTTTGGCTAATTCAAAAATTATTCAACGACATTTCCCAAAGTTTGGATACTTGATTATTTGTGGATTACATTATTGCTGATTACATGTTTTTATGATGTGGGAAAATATTTTCTGTTTTTACAAAATGGCAAACAAAAACCGCCAATAACTAAAATAAAAAATTAAAGATGTTGGAATATATTGAAAATATTGGGGTTTTTTATGTAACTTTTGACGACAAGATATATAAAACTAACTCCTTTCTCTAAAATGAACCGTTTTAATTATTTAATTTTTAAGGATTTTTATCATTCCACCCTTTTTGATGGCCAAATGGAAATTTTATTTAAACTGCAAATTTGATGAAATATTCGTGTTATTTTGCGTCAGCAAACTCCATTTAAAGTATAAAATTGTAGGGAAAACAAGTCAAATCATCAACACTTTAAAATATAAAGTGCTGACAACTGCAAAAATGTATTAATTGGAGTGAGACTCAACTTTTTTTCAAATTTTACAACCGTTCCAGGTGACATGCTATAATTGTGATCATTCGGTACAAAGATTTTTTCAGATACATTAAACCGACAGACAAAAGCTACCGATGCATCATAACAATACTATTTCTTAACAAAACACAATTAATTTCTTTGATTTAGCGCCATGTTTATCAATTTCGTGATATGTTTATCGATTTGACGATATTTTTGTCAATTTGGCAACATTTAAAAAAAAACACATCCCGTCAAATTTATTGCCAAGTATCGTGGACAGATGGATAGATAAATGGGTTATTAGGATATTAAATTGATAATTCCCACAAAACAACTTTTATTATCAAAGAAATTTAACTTCATTTTGTAAAATATAGAATTTTCATCAATTATGCGCCATTTTTATCAAGTTAGTATCATTTTATCAATTGAGACATTTTCGTTTATGTGTCTATATTTTGTTTAATTTGGGGACATTTAAAAAAAAGTCGCAAAATTTGTAGCCAAGTGGGACGGTTGGATTGACAGATAAAGGCTACCGAAACATCGTTATAGTACTAACTCCTAACAAGACGCATTTATATTAATTGATTTAGCATAGTTATCAATTTGGCGTCATTTTTTTTATCGATTTGGAGACATATTATACAGATTTGGAGACATTTTTATCGATTTGACAACACTTCCATCAAATTTACAACCTTAGACTAAGTCGCCAAGTTGACGACAATTCGTTAAATTTGTCTCCAAGTGGTACAGAGACAGCCAGATGGAGAAATGAGTTGTTAAAGTAAATTTTAAGTAGCTTGTGATTTTTTCTTGTTTTTTGCAAATTGTTTTTCGCAAGAATAAAAATTGAAAAATCTGTACTGTTGGTTCAAATGACCACAATTATAACATATTACTCTCCACTTTAAAAAGCTGGAAAATATTTTAATTGATACCATACTATGTACCCCGGGGGGTAATTTGCCTCCTCCACTAAGGGGGTATAGACGACACGAACAAAAATTTTGTATCGCGGCTTTTTTCAGAACAATAATTGAAATTTTTAAGTCTCGTGATTATTGAGCCATAAATAACCCCTTTTATGTATGATTATGTCAAATTGTGTCCTATGCTGCCATGTTAAAAAAATATAAAATTTCGAATAAACTTCGAACTTTTCGCTCGAATTTCAAAAAAATTCTATCTAGTTATAGATTTTTCGCTAACAATGCCGGATATAAAGTTTCGTGAAAATCCGTTGATATTTACGGTAGTTGCCTTGTACAAAAAAAAAAAGAAAAAACTACCACAGACAGACATCTTTCCAAAATATCCAAAACGTGTTCAGGAGGTCTTAACACATATACTGGCATCAATATCTCGAATTCGAAGATTTTCGTGAAAACTGCACTTTCTCTATACACTGTTACATAGCATGAGAAAGTCAAAGTATAAATTTTATCTCGCGGTTGTGGCCTGTGTATTTGAGCTCGTGTTTCCTACACGTGTTTTTACTTTGCCACTGATGCAGGGCATAATAATACCCGAAAGCGCTATGGTTGTGAATTTTTGTGTACGTCGTTGTTAGAAATATTAAGTAAAGTCTTTTAATTACAGTCAATTTTTGGTTGTCTTTACATTTTTAAAGTATCAATTTAAAGTATTTTGAAAAACAGAAACATCGAAAAAATGCATCTGTAGAGAAAGTCATCAGCTATCCAAATGATATATTTTTATTCTGATATTGATATTCATACTAATAGATAGAAACATAACTATGGAATATGTATATATAAGGAAGGCAACTAGAGATTTACACTTTAGATAATTAAATATGGATTTAACACATCTGACTCTGTTAAAAGTAATTATCTGGAGATATCACAAAAGTTGAATTTTACTAATTAAAAATGTACTCAAACATAGCTATCCAAGTACATCCATTGACATATTTATTGTTAAATAAAGTAATAGCTAAACCTTTTACATATAAATGATTTTGCTTTTCAGGTTGTAATCGTTTCTTAGTACTCCGTAACTACTTTAAGCCTGATATTTAATTTTCTGTATTTGGTTTAAATTTAAACATGTGTTTGCTTTCTACATTTGGAGTTTTAAAACATGTATTTATAATTGCTCAAGAAGTGAAGATTAAACATTTTGTAATTGCAGGTACATATAATATCATTTTATTGCTTCTCAAATTGTTCGCCTTCAGCTTCAATACATTTTTTTCTTTCAAATAAACCAATTTTCAAGATAGTTATGCCATTTAGAAATAGGTACTGTAGAAACATGTGATTTAAAAGCTTCAACTGCTTAAATTGTTGAACACGCATTTTATTTTTGAATATTTGAAACAATAAAAAATCATTAGGTGCTAAACATAGGCGATTGAGGACAATGATTCATCAAATAAATGTTTTCATGCTTCATATAAATTACACTTTGAAATGCAGTATGTGAGTGTGCATTGTCATGAAGAATGATGCGACGTTTCGCCTTACTTTTTCTGATTTGAGCAACTATTTCTCGTAAACAAATTGTCGTATGCAAATTAACATTTATTGTTCTACGATCCTTCAAAGTAATAGTTGAAACATGGTGGGATTTACCAAAAATCGAAGCAATCATTTTCTTTGAAATACTTCGTTCACGAACAACTTTTAAAGGATTTGGTTTATTCATAAACACGGATTGCTTGTTTTTCGGGTTGATAGAAATAAATCTCGTCTCGTCACCTGTTGCAATGTCAAAGATATGTTATGAAGCACCAGAGTTGAATCTTTTGAGATTTTTTTCCTTGCACCATTTGGCACGAACATCCTTTTGAGATTGAATTGAATTGTGTGGAATCCAACGCTCACACACCTTTTGATTTTTAAATAATCATGTAAAATCGAATGCACTTGGGTCATTGGGATGTGTCGAAGATACTTCGATTTCATCATACGTGACATGGAGATTTAAATGATCATTTGTCGCACAGCATCATTGTTTTCTGACGTCATAACAGTTCTTGGTCGACCTTCATGAAATTTATCATTGAGACTCCTACGTTCAAGATGGAATTCTTTAAAGCAGTTGTAAATTATTTCTTTGGGTGGTGCTTCATCGCCAAACATCGAATTAATTTGATCGACACACTGTCGCTGTAACGGGCGCGGTAGCCCATTGGTTAGCGCGCTGAAGTTGCACTCGGTTGGCCCGGGTTCGATTCCAGCCACTGCCAAAAACTGCCGCCGTGTTCATGCGGAGTACGATCACGTTAAACATGTGGGTCCGAAAGTCCTTCCGAGAGGTTGGTGGTAGGGGAAGGAGGGTACGGTCCCTGTGGATGCCTCCCCCACTGGGTTCCGGTCTAAATTGGGTGGCACTTCCCGACCGTCCAAACAGTTACCTTACACCTTTCTGGTAGGTCGGACGGTCTGGGTTTCAACAACAACAACACTGTCGCTGTATTTCGATCTTATTCGACCCAGATTGTCCGATTTACTCGAAGGTGTGAGGTATCTGTTTATACGGCAGGGGTGTGCCACACAATTTAGACCGGAACCAAGTAGACACGGCATCCACATGGGCAGTACCCTCCTTCCCCTACCACCAATATCTCAAAAAGACATACTGACCCACATATTTAAGGTGACCGTACTCCAAGTGAACACGGTGGCAGTTTGGGCAGAGCCGGGAATCAAACACGAATCATCCGAGTGCAATCCCAGCACCCTAACCATTGGACCCCTGTGTTTTCTACCCTTGTCAAAAGTCATAATAAATCATGGCTCGAAAAGCCTTTCGACATAAATCCATGTTTTGTCACTACTTTATTAACTTCAAAACAAGGCAGTAAAAATAATGTTATAGCATTTCTCGTTCTTTAACAGCCAATGATGACGTGAAAGTTCAAATTTATATAAAATAGTCGTCTTCACTGAACGCTGTTATTTTTTATATTGCCACATTCTAGAAACTTAAATATTGGCCTTCGTATTAGTGGGTATAATTTGTGCAACTACCGGTATTTCTGAAAAATACCCATTGCCATTTGTCGCGTCGTCACATCCCCGACATGTACAGATGTGACATAGTTAGCTGTATTCACCAATTGCAATCGCAACAATCCTTCCTAACAGTAGTAAATCTTTTCGTTTGATACATTTGAAGCGAAAAAGAAACGGCACAAGTAAAAGCAAAATATATGTTTTTTTTTTTTAAGTAACTCCATTATTCGTATATAACTTATGTATACAAGATAACGACATTCCAAATTTGGAATTTTCAGCTGCTTTTCTCAAATATCAAGTCCCCAAAACCGAGTACATTCCTATGGCGGGCTAGCCCGATAAGCTTGAGTATCCAAAGAACTAAAATAGTTCACTAAAACCATACTAAATTTAGACTTTCTAGTTGCTCCTGTTTTCGAGGTATTCCCTATAACAAGTGCAGCCCCTAGCCCGATGTGGTTCGAAATCCAAAGAATTAAAGTGGTTTACAAAAGGCAAATACGTACTAAATATGGACTTTCTAGCTGCTCCGATTTTCGAGTTATTTTCATAAACGAGAATATTCTTATGGGGAAATCAGGACGGGCTCTCTCTCTCTCTCTCTCTCTACTCTCTCTCTCTCTCTATCCCGATAAAGTTAAAAAATGAATAGAATTAAGGTATACCACAAAATACAATGATATCCAATATTTCGCTGTGTGACATTTTACTGTGTGGCATTACTGTGATGAATGGAACCTGATTAGTTAGAAACTCAAGGATTTGAATCGAACTGACAAGCAAACGACAAGCAATTCATTTAAATAAAGTTTGCAATAAAATACAGCTGACACATCTCTGCCTTTTGGAGCATTCAATCAAGTTCAACATTGCAATAAAAACAAAAAAATGAAAGATGAATATATAAAATGTGAATTGTGTTTCTAAAATGTATAACTATCTTTTTTTTGAGGAGCTCAAATATTCAAATTTATTTTTATTGTTAGTATAATTATGTGAATATATCTGGAATTATATATGAATCTGAACACATATATATTAATATTTAAGACAGTGTGCTGAGGTAATTTCTAAATAATTTAAAAACGTTATATATTTTGATATGTATGAAAAAAATTCCAAATCTCCTGTTTCAATCCTCAAGTCATATCTCGTACCATCTGAAGGGAACATTTTATGTAAAAGATACTATAATCATATGCTTTATAGCCCATATAATTACATTCAATTAATATATTATTATTTTTAAATATAAAATTTGGAAAAAAATGCCCAACATTTTCTTATAAGCCTCAACATCTGCAATTAAACTCACAAAAATCTAGTCAACCTTTGTATTTTTGATCTGGATCACATGACTGCCTCACACACAATTACATTTCAAGCATAGTTGTAGAATAATTTGATGATATCATGGGAATGTTTTTAAATGCATGAATCTTTTCTATGGATAGTTAAATATTCCATACAAGTTACTTAAAATCATGCACACAAATGAAATATAATTAAAAAGTAACAGCAAGCAGTGTTTGTTTTTCTCTTTTAATTGGGAAGAATATTTTGTTTACATTATCAGAAACAGCGGCTATTTTTATTGTAAAACCCCATTTTTGAGCTTAGCTAATTGTTTTCTGGAACATTACAGAAGCTATTACGAAACCGAATAATTTTTATATTTCCTTAATTAAAATACGCATATGAAAATTGAGTGAGATCAGTTGTTTCAACGTCATTATAAGTTCTTATTTTATGCCATAAAATGCAGTATGTATTAGCCGAAAGATGACATCCAACTGCTGCTTGTGGTTGCATTTGATCTTTCTATTAACCCACACTGCTTTTTCTGACTTTATTATAAGGTTTCATATTGAAACAATTACAGTCATCTAATTTTCATATGTGTGACATTACAGTCATCAATTTTCGTATATATATATATTCTCTAAACGGGGTACCTTAATTATAACCACCCTATATTTGACTGCACAATAGCACAGTGGTCAATTGTTATACCATTTGGTTTGCTAATATATTGCCTGTATTTGCACTTTTAACACTATGTATAGCTTTATTAGTTCAAAATCAATCAAAAATATATGAAATGTATCTTTATTTACGTGTTAAGGGAATATTCAGGCGATAATAAAACAAATGTTTCGTTAGCTATTTGTTATCCTGTAAGATCTCATACTAAGTACCTAGAAGGGAAGAGATAAGATCAGTATTAAGAGTTCCGTAGAAGAAATTGAAATAAAAGTCTATCGTCAAGCCAGGAATAAATGAGCATTCAATCTAGAATCTGTGATATGATGTATGCCACATTGTGTTGAAGTTCATGAAACCAACAAAATACAAAGGTGGCGCCACTCCGATCCTATATGTGACTATATACTACTATAATGATTAATTAAAGTGGTATCACATCTACTTCAATATTTAAGCAAACATTAAAGACACATATCATAGATAATAACGTCATGTAATCAAATAAAACCATCCTATAACAAGAAAGATCAATCATGCTTAAAGCATTGATTATGAAATACTTTCCAACTTCAATGCAATTTTATTTAAACAAGTCTAAACTGCAATACATTCCTCGGTAATATTTTAAAACTTATCACAATACTACATTAATTTATTAAATTTGAAAACTTAAATCTTCATCGAAAAAAATGAACTTCATTCAAATGACGGCATTGAAATATAAATTGCCCGGTTAAAAGTTCTCTAAAATGCAATACATTCCTCGGTAATATTTTAATAACACTATCATAATACTACAATGATTTATTATATTTGAAAACTTCATCGAAAACAACTGAAATTCATTCAAATGACGTCATAGAGAAAATAACAAGCCTGGATCACTCTATAAAAACAGCATTTCATTCATAACATTTTCCCATTCATTTCATTCATCACAGTACTATAATAATTTATTTTATTTAAAAATTAAGACCATGGAGCTGTAAGTAATTAAATTCTATGCTTAAAACTTCATCGAAAAAAATCATCCTTCTCTTTGTAAAATCAATGAATATTTCATTCATATCAGCTATGCAGACTCCATGGGCTAAATAATTTTGTGTTAAAGAAATACAGCAATTCTAATACAACTCATTCTACATATTTTGCTGTTTACATTTTACATAAGTGAAAAACAGGTTTCGTTGTAGAAATAATCAAATTTGGATGATCATTTAAACTCAAATAAATTGTAATTGCGTTGCTTCAGTATATAGATGCACAAAATTTAAGCAAAAATAAAGCGGTTTTAGGACGGATACAACACTCAATATGAATTAAAAAGAACTTAAAAAATTACGATTTTGAGACAAAATGGATGCCATATATCATTTTGAATTGGGTCATGTGATCTTTTCATATCATGGTCACGTGATCGCTTTATATAAGAGGTGCAATTATTATTTTAATTTTTATTTAAAAAACTACTGAATATATTTCGCTGAATTTTCTTTATATATTTTATGGAACAATTTGAATATTACCTAAAATTTTCGAAGCAATTTGTGAATTTTAAATCCGCTTAAAAAATGTTTGAAGAACTAGGTCCCATGGGGCTCAATGTATTTCATTTTTTCAACCAGGGTTCAATCCAAAACTAATTGGGCGATATTATTCATTTATGTTCCTATAGGTTCTACAGACCGTCTGAACAACATACTAAAATTTCATTTTGATTAAGTCATTTTTACGGCAGTTATCATGCTAACGGACAGACAGACAGACAGACAGACAGACAGAATGAACAAAGTCATAAACACTTTTCAACTTTGTTGTAAAGTGTTAAAAAGTACAAATGAGCTTTAATATTTGTACGTGTTATAGGATGGTTTTATTTGATTAATTGACCTTTTTATCTATGATTTGTGTCTTTAATTTATGCTTAAATATATACTAATATATTATAATTATGCGGAACATTTGCAATTTAATGAGAGTCGGGTAGATCCATTGACCAGCTGGCAATAACCTCAAGTAGGTAACATATGACTTTATGTATTGTGCTTACGAGCCATCCGGAGTTGCAATCGGGCTACCCCTAGCTTATACTCCCAACAAAGCGAGTGGAGCCGATGAAACCTGTCGTGAAAGAAACTTAACATTGGTATGTATTTCCTTTATAAATAATTGATTGGATTGAATTTACTTCTTAATTATACATTCTTAATTAAATGAGTGATCGTAAATCGTATATTAGTACATTACATATCTTGGCCGCAATAACAGCCCATTATTTTTTTGCACGAGTTCCTAAAATATAATTATTTATTAACATACTACACATTGCATTCCAAAATCAACGAGATCAATTATGAGAATGGGACCGACTATGGGTAAGAAAGTATGGTGTCATTAGAATGAGTGCGACTACCAGCGGTCCTGAAAAACAATGTTTCGAATGAAAGATGAAATTAGCAGCACTAGACTATTTGGCAATGTTCACTAAATTCTTTCAAATATAATATTATGATGTAGTAATGAGGTAAACAAAAAATAATAATTTTTCTGTCTGGAATCACAACTTTACATCTGAAGTCCATGTTACTAAGTTATAATTACATTAAAGCTGTAAATATTAATGGTAAAAGGTTATTACTGAATAATTGGATCCAAAGTTGTGCATTTTCTAAACGCCCACTTAATTGCGAAATATTCTTTTCAGCAGAGTATATGTTGTGTATGCAGCCATTATACAATTGAAGGTTTAATATAGAACGGAAGGAATGTCTAAGAAATGTTAACAATAATTTGGGTAATTTCAATTACTAAAAACATATAATGCCATATAATTTTTCCAGGATTATTGGTATTACATAATTAGTTTCATATACATAAATATATATTTCAAATATTTGTTTCACATTTGTAAATACAAGGCGTAGTCATCCTGTAAACATTCACCAGATTTAAATCAAGAATTTTTCCCAATATGGTGTTTTTATTATAATTTCCGCTGCCTTGAGAGTGGAATCGGAGAGTATTATTTCTAATTTATAGTAAATTGTATTTGGACTCTATATATTGACACTCGAGTATAGTTTATTGAGTTACAGTGGATGGGATTGATTATTGCTGCCATAGACTGCAGCTGATGAACTGTAATTGTAGTTGAAGCATGTATGTTCCGGAGTTCAATTGCAACTAGCTTCGTGGAGTTACAGCATATTGAACATTGAAGAAAATTTATGGGTGACAATTGTTTTCTAGTACAGTAAAAGATATCTCAATTTGCAATGACTTAGTTTGTACTTGGCGGACTATCATCTATATATTTCACTTAGGTACCTAATTATTGTTTGCCAAATCGCAGCGCGTTTGGCCTTAATTACATTGATTAATACATGAAGGCGAAGGAAAACTTTTCTCCGTAATTTAACATCAAAAGTTTCCGTGCAGTTAGAATCTTTTCCGATCCATAGTTATATCTCACATACTTATTGATTTTTTTAATCTTTGTGAAGCTATTTTAGCTTATTGAAGCTTTATATAGCTTATTTAGCTTATTGATTATTTTAGTTTATTGAAACTTTTTGCTTACGAATGAATAATATAACGACTTTAAAATGTTTAGTTATTTCATTATGAGCATTTTAGGAACACAATTAATGATTGTAACGATTTCGCACTACAAGTTGTATATTATTTGACCTGAAGATAATTTAATTTAAATAAGATAGGTTTAATGATTAGAGCAGCGTTCTCCAACCTGTTATGTGCAAAAATATTTAAGAAATGGTGAACTTGAGGAAATGGATTGCTTTTTAAACTAGATCATTAATGATACTTAGGACTAATTGTAAATTTTAAATTCTTCTTATATAAAACCAAATCCATATTATAAAATATAGAAAACCAAATACAAAAATCTTTTGACCCCAAATCCGTGGTTTCAAATGTATCACTTCACGAAATTTAGTCAATTTGCAAAATATGTGTGTGTCCCTTTGATGCTTTCTAAACAGGCTTTCTATTTGGGTAATGATTGATAATTTCACTTATACGTATTACGCTTCAGAAACCAATTGAGTTTCATTTTCAATATTTTCTAGGGCCATTTGTATTGAGAGTATTTTTCTTTTCAAACATGTCCGTCAGTAATTTGTGTACATATACGTACTTAATTAATATTTTTTGAAATATTTACACTTTTTGAATCTGTTCTAAAAATTTCAAAATAACACATTTTAAATATTTAATATACAGTACATATTTTTATTCCCTAAAATATGGACGAATCAATCAATCAGCGTGTTGAAATGAAAAAAAAAATGAACTGCTATGTGATCCAGCTCAACTTTCTTGTACTAGAATCTATTTTTAAGAAATTTGTGTTTGTTGGCATCGAAATTTATATCAAACAAGAAAGATCAATTATGCTTAAAGCATTGATTATGAAACACTTTCCAACTTCAATGCAATTTTATTTAAAAAAAGTTGAAAATACAATACAATCCTCGGTAATATTTTAAAACTTATCACAATACTACATTGATTTATTATATTTGAAAACTTAAACCTTCAATGAAAAAAATGAACTTCATACAAATGACGGCATTGAAATAGAAATTGCCCGGTTTAAAGTTCTCTAAAATGCAATACATTCCTCGGTTATATTTTTAAAACTATCATAATACTACATTAATTTATTATATTTGGAAACTTCATTGAAAACAACTGAAATTCATTCAAATGACGTCATAGAAAAAATAACAAGCCTGGATCTCTCTATAAAAACAGCAGTTCACTCATAACATTTCCCCATTCATTTCATTCATCACAGTACTATAATAATTTATTTTATTTAAAAATTAAGACCATGGAGCTATAAGTAATTAAATTCTATGCTTAAAATTTCGTCGAAAAAAATCGTCCTTCTCTTTATAAAATCAATTAATATTTCATTCATATCAGCCATGCAGACTCCCTGGACTAAATTATTTTGTGTTAAAAAAATGCAGGAATTCTAATACAACTCATTCTACATATTTTGCTGTTTACATTTTATATAGGTAAAAAATAGGCTTAGTTGTAGAAATAATCAAATTTAGATGAGCATTTAAACTCAAATATATTGTCATTGCGTTGTTTCAGTATGTAGATGCACAGAATTTAAGCAAAACTAAAGTAATTTTTGGACGGATACAACACTCAATATGAATTAAAAAGAACTTTAAATAATCACGATTTTGAAACAAGATGGATGCCATATATCATTTTGAAGTGGGTCATGTGATCGTTTCATATCATGGTCACGTGATCATTTCATATAAGAGGTGTAATTATTATTTTAATTTTTATTTAAAAAACTACTGAATATATTTCGCTGAAATTTTTTTTATATATTTTATGGAACAATTTGAATATTATCTAAAATTTTCGAAGCAATTTGTGAATTTTAAATCCGCTTAAAAAATGTTTGAAAAATTAGGACCCATAGGGCTCAATGTATTTCATTTTTTCAACCCGGGTTCAATCCAAAACTAATTGGGTGATATTATTCATTCATATTCCCATAGATCCTACAGACCGTTTGAACAACATACTAAAATTTCAATTTGATTAAGTCATTTTTACGGCAGTTATCGTGCTAACGGACAGACAGACAGACAGACAGACAGAATGAACAAAGTCATAAACACTTTTCAACTTTGTTGTAAAGTGTTAAAAATGAGAAATCAGTATTGTCAGCCCAAACGATCGCAATTATAGCATGTCACCCTACTTTATTAAGGGCTTGAAAAAACTTTCGATTGATATCAAGTTTAACAATATACCCCGAGAGGGCTAATAATATTTCGAACACGAACGATGTATCGCGGCTGTTTTCCACTATAGTGATTAAAACTGTGAAGTTTCGTGATCCTTGAACCATAAATGACCCCTTTCATGCACAATTATGTCAAATCGTACTCTATACTGTCATGTTAGGAAAATATAGAATTTAGAATCAATATCGAATAAAATTCTATCTAGTTTCAGATTTTTTTCATTAACAGAGCCAGAAAAAAATTTCGTGAAAGTCCATCGTTATTTATGGCAGCTACGCAAGAAATTGACGACAGACAGGCATATAGACAGGCATAACCTAAAAAATAATAAAAATGTGATGTGGGCAACATATGACTTTCCTTATATAATGCAATAAATTCACTGATTTTATAGTAAAAAATAATATATAAGATCCACTGCGTTTTGTTTTTATCGTTGAAATGTACATTAGGAGATTTTCCGGATCACAACATTTAAAACTATTTCAAAATACTCAATTACCTTATACTTCGTGCAACTGTCAACAAATAAACTGTCAACAAAATTGATAGCATCCTCAATAAACGATAGGGTCCATATATTCAAATACTTTAATAATTACATCATCAAATAGGCGTCATTTACATTAATTTAACGTCATTTATGCAATTTTGACGATATTTTTGTCAATCTTTGGCGAACAATAGCCAAGTTGGAAATACTTTGCTAAATTATTCGCTGAGTTTGCCAAGTGCATCACCATCAAGTGTTATAGACAAACGGAGAGAAGCGTATTTCTTATATACTAAAATGTATGCCCGTCATATGACGGAAATCAGAATTTGGGAAGCATTACTTCCTATCTGGCGTCATTTTTATCAATTTGGTGACATTTTTGTAATTTTAGCAACATTTAAAATAGTCGGCAAGTTGGCGACATTCCGCTGAATTTCTCGCTAAACGTTACGGACGAACGGAGAAATGTGTTATTCTTACAGCCTACGCTTATGGTCTTTCCAAGATATTGAACTTTCATCATTTAGTCGTCATTTCCATTGATTTAGCGTCATTTGTATTAATTTGACGACATTTTCGTTAATTTAACAACATTTAAAAAAATCGCCAAGTTGGCGACATTCCGCCAAAATCTCGCCAAGTGTGATGGACGGAGATATGTTATTCTTGTAACAGATAAATGACTATAGAAATACAAAAGTATTACCTGACGTATTTTTTCACATGAATGGAACTAGCTAGATCCATGAGAATGATGTCACCAAATTTTTCGCATGATATTATTTATGTAAACTGAACATATTTCACAATAGGTAAGATTTTTTTTATATTATATGATTTTTTAATAATTTTTTGAAAAATGTGCAATACATCTCGAGAGCGATTGATGCTAGCGGCATTCTAAAATTTATCTCAATCCTTTTTTAATGAAAAATTACATAAAAAATGACAATTTGCGTAACTTTATTAAATACTAGCAGCATACCCGTTCTTCGTACGGAGTATATAATATAAATAAACTTAAATTTCACAATCATGTGCAAATTCCTATAGTATACTAAATAGCATTTTTAATCAAAATATTCTGTTAAAATATTTAACATAATGCTCCTAAACAGAAGTTAAGGAATGGCTGTTCTCGTTATTCAAAATTATCTTCACGGGTAGATCTGAAGAATAAAATATCCTGGCCTTTTTGAAAGCAAATTTATAAAAAGTATGGAATTGAATCAATATATGCAAAATAATGGCGTATTGTATGGGACCCGTACTACTTATATACGCGAATATTAGAAGATATAACCTGTATTAGTAGATTACATATATAAATTGAAAAGATCAATAAATCCGTAATCTTTAAATCAGTAGGCAATAATTAATTCCAATATGTGCTCAAATGAAAGTGCTAAAATTATATGGGAAGATAAACCCGTACTACTTATAATGTCATAGATTAGAAGATATCTCCTAGTGTTAGTAAAAGATTACCCGTATTAAAATATGTAGTCTGAAAAATTTTTACCAATATATAACAGATTACTTAATAAATTAAAAATATCAATAATCCCTGCCATCTTCATACCGGAAGGCTTGATTCCAATATATGCCAATATACATATACTTCTTATAATCTCTTAGATTAGAAGATATACCCGTGCATTTGTAGAAGATTACTCGTACAACGTACAATATATGAGTTTCAACAATTTTTGCCGCAATAAAACAATGCCATAAGAAATTGAACATATCAATAATCTCTGAATCAATAATCCCCGAAAACTTCAATAATAATAATGTTTAAACATGAAGATCGTAATTGATATTATCCAGTCAAAAATACGATGGCAATGAAATTTATTTTATATACATATCTTCATCATTAAAATCGGGAAAGATTTAATAAACATCTTCTTCCTCATAAACACATTAAATTTAAATCCGTTGTTAAGCGACATGTTATGATTTGTTTCAAATAAATTGGTGGTCAAAATATCGTCTGAATATCTCTAATGAAAGTTTGGCGACAGTTTAAAAAATCGCCAAATTTATCGCCAAGTGGGACTGTAGAACTGACAGTCCCACTTGGCGATAAATTGACGGACCATCATCAAAATATTATCCCCTAAAAAAACACAATTTCGTTTATTTAGGGCAATTTATCAATTTCAAAATATTTTTATGGATTTATAAATATTTTTATCAATTTGGTGACATTTTAAAAAATCGCCAAATTTATCGCCAAGTGGGACTGTAGAACTGACAGTCCCACTTGGCGATAAATTGACGAACCATCATCAAAATATCATCCCCTAAAAAAACACAATTTCGTTTATTTAGGGCAATTTATCAATTTCAAAATATGTTTATGGATTTATAAATATTTTTATCAATTTGGTGACATTTTAAAAATTCGCTAAATGTGTTACTAAGTAGGGCGGTTGGACTGACAGACAAATGCTAACGAAACACCATTTCAGTACTTTCTTTTAACAAAACAAAATAAATTTCATTGATTTACGTCATTTTTATCAATTTGGGGACATTTCAATCATTTTGGTAACTTTTATGAAATTTGCCAAGTTAGCCATATCCAGCCAAATTCGTAGCTCTAAATTCGCAGATCTGAATAAAATATCGTGATCAAGTTTGTATATACTAAATGAAAACACTAAAATATTGTTAGAAGATATACCCATTCTACTCTTTTTCTGTTTAAACAATTGGATAAATGAATTTATTGGGTAAACAAAATATGAGTTTATTAGCTAAACACAATATATAAGCTTAAAACCTCTTTGCTAAAATAAATGAAAGTGGTGTATGCAGTTCGCAATTAATATAATTAAAAAAAATCAAACCGTTCATTTATAAGATATATTTTAATACCCATTTATTTAATATTCAAATCGAAGAAATAATAATAATCATTAGCAAACATATTTAATTTCATTCCTTGGCCGAGCAACACGATATAAAATAGAATCTTCCTCATGAAATGCGAAATTAAATAACCATTTTAATATCTTTATACTTCTAATCGTTGAGTAAAAGCTTGTGAAATAAAAACATGGAGGTAGATTTTTCCATTTAAATTCATGTTTCAAACAATTCATGCTTTCAGATAGTGACTATTTAATGCAAAAATCCTGCATCAAACTCAAAAATAAAGTTTTAATTCCCTTTGACGTTTTAAACAAACGATTTTTATCCTTTGCGTTTGGATAAACCACGGAGTTGGAGAGTAGAACTCCTATAAAAAAAGTTCCGTTTTTCATTAATATCTCGACAACCCCTCGCCTTAGAAACTCGAAACTTGGACAAAATTTATGGGGGGCTATTTTAAGGCCACCCACAAAATTTCATTAAATTCGGTTCAGCCGTTCTCTCGTGATGATGAGATAAACGAAAGTTTAGTTTTTTACTAATATCTCGCGAACCACTGGTCGTAGAAATTTCAAACATAGACTAAATTTTAAGTGGGGCTATTTCTAGGCTACCCACAAAATTTCATCAAATTCGGTTCAGCCGTTCTCCCGTGATGATGGGACAAACAGACAGACAGACAGACAGACAGACAGACAGACAGATTTTCAATTTTATTTATATAGATTTTAATTTTTTTATGATTTTTTCAGAATGTCACTCGAGAATTTAGGGGGTTCTGAACATTAGATTGCATATAAAAACAGTAGGCTTCCAGTATTTATGGATTGTAATTGTTGTACCAAATTTCCTTCGAATCGATCCATTTGTTCGTCAGTTATTCGCTCCACAGTTTCACTAATACACACACGCACACCCACATACACACACACAGATACCATCTCAAAATCGTCTAATTCGTGTTCAGGGATGCTTGAAACGTGCTCTTCCGTCGAAAACTCGATTTCGAATTTTTGACCCCGTCACAATACTTTCCTTATACATTATAAGGAAATTGAAACACATTCACGAGGTCCAACAACATATAGTGTCATTAAAATTTTGAAATTGAAAATGTTTGTGAAAACAATACTTTCTCTATACTGCATTCTATAATATGAGAAAATAAAATTTTGATAATCAATTACAATTGCGAGAAATTGATAGTCATGGAGGACTCGGGTTAAAAAGGTTGGGAACCATGGTCGTATGTTCATGAATCGGCATATGTCTGGTGATATTATTAGGACCACACAATATTAGGTGTGCACTACTCCTTCATTCTGATAATGTGCAGAGTCCATTCCGACAATAATATCTTTCAATTTCATCCCAGTAGCTGAACGGTAGAACGTCGGCTGGCTAAGTTCGGAGATTCGGGGTTCAATTCCAGGTTGGGGCAGCAAGGCTTCTTACAAATGCATGTAAGACAAATAGAACTAATTGCTATGGAATATTAATGTCTGTAGGAATCAAAGGGAGACTCACACTCCAGAGATTATGCAGTCAGCAGAGAGCAGATGCTCTGCTTGGGTATAGCTAAGTCATATTGGAAAACATATTGTTTTACTAAATATCTTAAAATAGGAGACTTTGACGGAAAATTTTATTTGAAGATGCACATTTCGTACCATCTGTGTATTTGCTGACGCCTTGAGTCAAAAACTAAAAACATAAATTTGAAACTGAATGTGGAAATACATTATTAAAAATATATCAGTATAATTATTTGTAATTCACATAAGTAGAATAAAAGTTATTTGAAACTTTATATTTTCCCAATATATGTCTAATTTATGTAGTACTAGCAGCATACCCGTTCTTCGTACGGAGTATATAATATAAATAAACTTAAAATTCGCTATCACGTGCAAATTCCTATAGTATACTAAATGGCATTTTTAATCAAAATATTATGTTAAAATATTTAACATAATGCTCCTAAAAAGAAGTTAAGGAATGGCTGTTCTAGTTATTCAAAATTATCTTCACGGGTAGATCTGAAGAAAGAAATATCCTGGCCTCTTTTGTAAGCAAATTTACAAAACAAATGGAATTGAATCAATATATGCAAAATAAAAGCGTATTGTATGGGTCCCGTACTACTTATATACGCGAATATTAGAAGATATAACCCGTATTAGTAGATTACATATATAAATTGAAAATATCAATAAATTCGTAATCTTTAAACCAGTAGGTAGTAATTAATTCCAATATGTGCCGAAATGAAAGTGCTAAAATTATATGGGAAGATAAACCCGTACTACTTATAATGCCATAGATTAGAAGATATGTCCTAGTGTTAGTAAAAGATTACACGTATTATAATATTTAGTCTGAAAAATTTTTGCCAATATATTACAGATTACTTAATAAATTAAAAATATCAATAATCCCCGTAATCTTCATACCGGAAGGCTTGATTCCAATATATGCCAATATACCTGTACTACTTATATTCTCTTAGATTAGAAGATATACCCGTGCATTTGTAGAAGATTACTCGTACAACGTACAATATATGAGTTTCAACAATTTTTGCCGCAATAAAACAATGGCATAAGAAATTGAAAATATCAATAAACTCTGAATCAATAATCCCCGAAAATATCAATAATAATAATGTTTAAACATGAAGATCGTAATTGATATTATCCAGTCAAAAATACAATGGCAATGAAATTTATTTTATATACATATCTTCATCATTAAAATCGGAAAAGATTTAATAAAAATCTTCTTCCTCATAAACACATTGAATTTAAATCCGTTGTTAAGCGACATGTTATAATTTGCTTCAAATAAATTGGTGGTCAAAATATCGTCTGAATAACGCTATCTCTAATGAAGGTTTGGCGACATTTTAAAAATCGCCAAATTTATCGCCAAGTGGGACTGTAGAACTGACAGTCCCACTCGGCGATAAATTGACGAACCATCATCAAAATATTAACCCCTAAAAAAACACAATTTCATTTATTTAGGGCAATTTATCAATTTCAAAATATTTTTATGAATTTATAAACATATTTATCAATTTGGTGACATTTTAAACATTCGCTAAATGTGTTACTAAGTAGGACGGTTGGACTGACAGACAAATGCTAACGAAACACCATTTCAGTACTTTCTTCTAACAAAACAAAATAAATTTCATTGATTTACGTCATTTTTATCAATTTGGGGACATTTCAATCAATTTGGTAACTTTTAAGAAATTTGCCAAGTTAGCGATATCCAGCCAAATTCGTAGCTCTAAATTCGCAGATCTGAATAAAATATCGTGATACAGTTTGTATATACTAAATGAAAACACTAAAATATTATTAGAAGATATACCCATTCTACTCTTTTTCTGTTTCAACAATTGGATAAATGAATTTATTGGGTGAACAGAATATATGAGTTTATTAGCTAAACACAATATAGAAGCTTGAAACCTCTTTGCTAAAATAAATGAAAGTGATGTATTCAGTTCGCAATTAATATATTTAAAAGAAAAATCAAACCGTTCATTTATATAAGATATATTTTAATATCCATTTATTTATTATTCAAATCGAAAAAATAATAGCAATCATTAACAAACACATTTAATTTCATTCCGTTGCCGAGCAACATGATATAAGATAGAATCCTCCTCATAAAATGTGAAATTAAATAACCATTTTAAGTTCTTTATACTTTTAATCGTTGAGTAAAAGCTTGTGAAATATAAAACATGGAGGTAGATTTTTCCATTTAAATTCATGTTTCAAACAATTCATGCTATCAGATAGTGACTATTTAATGCAAAATCTTGCATCAAACTCAGAAATAAAGTTTTAATTCCCTTTGACGTTTTAAACAAACGATTTTCATCCTTTCCGTTTGGATAAACCACGGAGTTGGAGAGTAGAACTCCTAGGAAAAAGTTCCGTTTTTCATTAATATCTCAACAACCCCTAGTCTTAGAAACTCGAAATTTAGGTAAAATTTATGAGGGGCTATTTTAAGGCCACCCACAAAATTTCATTAAATTCGGTTCAGCCGTTCTCTCGTGATGATGAGATAAACGAAAGTTTCGTTTTTTCCTAATATCTCGAGAACCACTGGTCGTAGAAACTCCAAACATAAACTAAATTTTAAGTGGGGCTATTTCTAGGCAACCCACAAAATTTCATTAAATTCGGTTCAGCCGTTCTCCCGTGATGATGGGACAAACAGACAGACAGACAGACAGATTTTCAATTTTATTTATATAGACTAGCAGCATACCCGTTCTTCGTACGGAGTATATAATATAAAGGAACTTATAATTCGCAATCATGTGCAATTTCGGTTAAAATATTAAATTTATTGCTCATAAAGAGAAGTTTAAGAATATCTGTTCTCACTATGCAAAATTATCTTCACGGGCAGATCTGAAGAATAAAACATTCTGGACCCTTTTGTAAGCAAATTTACAAAGAAAAGGAATTGAATCATTATATGAAACCCCGTACTACTACAGTTACCTTATATAAAATATGCTTTTTGGAAACATCGTTTAAATCTCTTCTCTAATTTGCCCGTCCCGGACCCTTTCCTTTTCGACTCAAACTGCCCGGTTTCTACTATCCCTCCTTCTAATCGTATTGCTAATCTTGTCCCCCTCCCTCCCTCCTCTTTTTCTAAATTCAATGTTTATACAGATGGCTCTTCCATTGATGGAAACACTGGTTTTGCTGTCTGTATATTCAATCATGATACGCTTCAAGAAACATTCACTTTTAAACTAGCTAATGGGAACACAGTTTTTCAGGCAGAAATTGCCGCCATTAATTTTGCTATTAATTGGGCCTCAACTAATAATACTAAAATTAATATTTTCACAGATAGTTTTTCTTCTCTTTCGGCTCTAAATTCCATTAAAAATAAATCCTCTTATCTTTCAAAATTTAAACTTAATGCTTTAGCAAACAAAAATCTTATTAATATTCGTTGGGTTAAGGCCCACTCTGATATCTCGGGAAATGAGACTGCGGATAAGTACGCCAAACTTGCTACCTCCTCGGGTTCTCCCTTTTCCCTTCCCTTCCCGTTTTCCCTCCTTAAAAAATTTTGTAAACAAAATATTTCTCATCATTGGCAGATCTTTCTTAACTCTTATATTTCCCCCCGGACTCATGATCCGGCCCGGATTTCTTCCTTCCTCCCTCTGGTCAATCCCTCCCTCCAAATTACTAACAAATATTTAATATATTTTTTAACTGGGCATGGCCCATTTCTAGATTATCTCCATTATTTTAAACATAAATCCACCTCTTGTTGCACCTGCGGTTCTTTCGGCGATGCCGACCATTTTGTTTTTTCTTGTCCCCATACAAAAAATTTTCATCTTACAAAACCCTCCCCTGCCAATTGCGCAGCCTGATTCTCGAGAGTCAGTTCAAATAAATCTTCTATAGATAAAATTAAAAACTGTGTTCTCATTGCTAGAGACATCTCTAATCAAATTTCCTGATCAGCTTGTGAGCCTCTCCCTTTTCCCCCTTTTGGTCGGTGGTCCCCTGTTGTCCTTTTCCCTGGAGGTGTTACCCTCTCTTTGTTTGGTTGCCTTGTTTTGTCTGTGTTTTGTTTTTGTCTTTGTTTTGTCTGTGTTTTGATTGTGCCCCGTTTGTTGCTGTTTGTCTTGGTTTAGTTTTTGTTTTTGTCTTCGTTGTTGTTTTTGTTGTATTATTTCTCATTGTGCACCAGTTGAAGTAACAATTGTTCTAGAATTATTGTAATCCGTTTTAATGTGTCTTTCACTGTTTAAACTTTATTTTGTTTCAAAATGTGAAACATATTATGTAAACTCTCCTGTAAATTTTTGATTCTCAAAATAAACGCTGCTGGACCGTCGGACGAAAGCCATGGAAGTTGGGAGTTGGTTTCGGCTAACTCCTTCCCGGCCGTCCAAATGGATGCTCAAGTCCTTGTTGACGAGCCGGACGGCCTGGGTTTTCAACACGTTTCTGGTAGGTCGGACGGTCTGGGTCTCAACAACAACCCCGTACTACTTATATTGTCGTAGATTAGAAAATATGCCAGTGTGTTAGTAGAAGATTACCCGTATTACAATATGAGTCTCAAAAATATTTGCCAAAATAAAGCAGATGACGTAATAAATTGAAAATATCAATAATCCCCGTAATCTTTTACCAGAAGGTCGTAATTGATTCCAATATATGCCAATATATATCAAAATATATGCCAATATACCTGTACTACTTATATTCTCGTAGATTAGAAGATATAATGCATTTGTAGAAGATTACTCGCACATCGTACTATATATGAGTTTCAACAATTTTCGTCATAATAAAACAATGTCATAATAACTTGAAAATATCAATAATCCCTGACTCAAAAGTCCCGAAAATATCAATAATAATACTGTTTAAACCTGAAGACCGTAATTGATATTATCCAGTCAAAAATGCAATGTCAATGAAATTTATTTTAAATACATATCTTTATTATTCAAATCGGAAAAGATTTAATATAAAAAGGTTTGGCGACATTTTAGTCAATTTAGCGATAACTTAAAAAATCCCCAAATTTATCGCCAAGTGGGACTGTAGAGCAGATAGTCCCATTTTGCGACAAATTGACGAAACATCATCATAATACTATCCCCTAACAAAACACAATTATTTTCATTTATTAAGCGCGATTTTATCAATTCTATGATATTTTTATGGACTCACAAATATTTTTATCAATTTGGTGATATTAAAAAAATTCGTTCAATGTGTTACTAAGTAGGATGGATGGACTTACCGACAAATGCTACAGAAACATCATTTCAGTACTTTATTCTAAAATAACAAATTTAATTTCATTGATTTGGGTCATTTTTATCAATTTGGAGACATTTCCACTAATTTGGTAAAGTTTAAGAAAAGTTACCAAGTTATTTAGAGATATTCCGCTAAACTCGTAGCTCTAAATTTGCAGATCTGAAGAATAAAATATTCTGATCCCGTTTGTATATTCTAAATGAAAACACTAAAATTGTATTATAAGATACAGCCGTTCTACTCTTTTTCTGCTTCAACAATCGGCTAAATGAATTTATTGGGTAAACACAAGATATGAGTTTATTAGCTAAACACAATATATGAGCTGGAAACCTTTTTGCTAAAATAAATGAAAATGATGTACGCAATTCGCAATTTATATAATTAAAAGAACAACCAAACCTTTTATTTAAAAATATATTTTTACTTCCATTTATTTATTCTTCAAATAGAAAAAATAATAATAAATATTAACAACACATTTAATTTCATTCCGTTGCCGAGCAACATGATATAAGATAGAATCTTCCTCATAAAATGCGAAATTAAATAGCCATTTTGATTTCTTTATACTTTTAATCGTTGAGTAAAAGCTTGTGAAATATAATCACGGAGGTAGATTTTTCCATTTATATTCATGTTTCAAACAATCCGTGTTTTCCGATAGTGACTAATTAATGCAAAAATCCTGCACCAAACTCGGAAATAAAGTTTTATTTCATTTCGCCGTTTTAAACAAACGATTTTCATCCTTTCTGTTTGAATAAACCACGGAGTTGGAGAGTAGAACTGCTAGGAATAAGTTCCGTTTTTCATTAATATCTCGACAACCCCTAGTCTTAGAAACTCGAAACTTGGACTAAATTTATGGGGGTATATTTCAAGGCTATCCACAAAATTTCATTAAATTCGGTTCAGCCGTTTTCCAGTGATGATGAGACAAACGAAAATTTTGTTTTTTACTAATATCTCGAGAACCACTAGTCGTAGAAACTCAAAACACAGACTAAATTTTAAGTGGGGCTATTTATAGACTACCCACAAAATTTCGTCAAATACGGTTCAGCCATTCTCCCGTGATGATGGGACAAACAGACAGACAGACAGATTTTCAATTTTATTTATATAGATTTGGATCCTATCAAAAGCAGGGACACTAATACTTTTAAATGAAATTACAACTTTTTTAATTAGATTTTATTTGGTTTTACAATGTGTGAGGCTCAGAGACGAAAATAGTCGTCATGGTTTGGTCTTCTACGTCACGAAGAGTCGTCTGGAGGGTCTGGAATGATTTTAGCTCCAACACATACTGTGTACCTCTTTGGGAGGAAAATCGAAGATCTATCTCCATTAAGTTCTGACCCGTTGTTAATATTATAATTGTGCAAGATGAATTATTTATATTCTTGGGGGGAGGAGAGGGGGATCTTTTAAAGGATCTGGATCTTCTTGATTTTTTTAGCTGTCCCGTGGATAAAATTGAAAATCCGGTCTAGTCTTTGTCCGGTGTTTGACATTATGAGTGAGCAAAGTTCCAGCTTTTCATGTTACGAAAGAAATTTTGGAATATCTGAAAAGAAGAAAACACGATAATAATCATTATATAGATGGAAAATAATTACGATATTTAGGTTCGATCAATAAAATGGATTTTTTAAATCCATTATACATGTAAAGGGTATTAAAATAATATGCATCACCGCAAATCAGCTTAATTCATTGGAACGTTACAGAATTATATATTTTAAACAAACATTTTTTTTAAAAGAATACATTTCAAACTAGATTTCAGATGAAGTTACACTCTGATTGTCATATAAAATGACTCGCAAAGCATGTAATAAAAGTCTGAAAACGTGGAATGGAAAATTCACACTCCGGAAACTTTCAGAGAAATCTACTAAAGAAAATGTTATTCTATTACGCATCGTTGCATTTCTTGCACTGCACCAGATGGGGATAAATTAAATTTATACAGCGCGTATTATTATATCACGAAACAGTATAAGGATTCTATCATTTTATGTATAAACATGAAATAAAATCAAAAATGTTCCTTTTTTATTTCTAAACAAATTACTCCCTGCTCGTTACACTCGTCCACATCAGTTTTTCGCACTATCGTAAGATTTTAGAATTATATATAATTCCCTCCTAGAATAGTTAGTACATGTTAAGGAAAATGATTTTCATGATTTTCAATTAAATTTGATACGATGACTCCCATCAGCAGAGTTATTAATTTTTAAGACAGCAAAAGTCCAAAGCTTCTCAAACACTATCTTGTGAAAACTGGAAAATACACTATAAAATATTTATTTTCAAAATTCTTAAGGAAATAGCCATTTTAGTCTTAATATCTTTATTTGGAAGAGAACGGCATACTTTAAAAGACATTAACAGACATCGTCCTTGCAAACAAGAAAGATCAATCATGCTTAAAGCATTGATTATGAAACACTTTCCCACTTCAATGCAATTTTATTTAAATATCTCTAAAATGAAATACAATCCTCGGTAATATTTTAAAACTTATCACAATATTACATTAATTTATTATATTTGAAAACTTAAACCTTCATCGAAAAAACAATGAATCTTTTCACATCATGGTCACGTGATCGCTTCATATAAGACGTTTAATTATTATTTTAATTTTTATTTAAAAACTACCGAATATATTTCGCTAATTTTTACTTTCCTTATATACATAATGTATAAGGAAAGTATTGTGACGGGGTCGAAAATTCGAATTCGAGTTTTCGACGGGAGAGCACGTTTCAAGCATCCCTGATCACGAATCAAACATTTTTGAAGTGATGTCTGTGTGTGTGTATGTGTGTGTGTGTGTGTGTGTGTGTGTGTGTGTGTGTGTGTGTGAAAGTATGTGTGTGTGTGTGTGTGTGTGTGTGTGTCAGTGAGTCTGTGGAGACGATAACTGACGAACAGATGGACCGATTCGAACAAAATTCAGTACAAAAATCACAATCCGTAAACACTGGAAGCCTATTGTTTTTATACGTAATCGAATGTTCAGAACCCCCCTAAATTTTCGAATGAAATTTTGAAAAAATCGTCAAAAAATCAAAACCGCTAATAAAGTTACGCAAATAGATATTTCTTATGTAATTTTTCATTAGAAAACGATTGCATAAATTTTAGAACGCTAACATGAACCGTTCTCGAGATATTGTACATTTTTCAAAAAAATTATGAGAAAGTCACATAAAAAAAAATTCCTATTGAGAAACATGTTCACTTTTCATATGTAATACAATGCGATAAATTGAGTGACATCGTTCTCGTGGATCTAGCTCGTTCCATTCATGAAAAAATATACTTTGAATAATACTTTTGTATTTGAACGCCAATAGTCATGTATCTGCTGCAAGAATAACTTTTTTCTTAGTGCATAACGCTTGGCGAGATTTTGGCGACGAATTTGGCGGAATGTCGCCAACTTGGCGACTTTTTTGAAATGTTGCCAAATTGATGAAAATCTCGCCAAATGGATAAAAGTAATGCTAAATCAATGAAAATGACGACTCATTGTCGAAAATTCAATATCTTGGAAAGAATATTAGTATCTACTATAAGAAAAACCTATTTTTTTACTGCAAAAGTAGTAAATTCGTTACATTATATAAGGAAAGCCATGTGTTGCCCACATCAGATTTTTTGTTATATATTTTATGGAACAATTTGAATATTACCTAAAATTTTCGTAGCAATTTGTGAATTTTAAAGCAACTTAAAAAATGTTTGAAAAATTAGGTCTCATAGGTTTCAATGTATTCCATTCTGTCAGCCCGGGTTCACTCCAAAACGAATTGCGTGATATTATTCATTTATATTCCCATAGGTCCTACAGACCGTCTGAACAACATACTAAAATTTCATTTTGATTAAGTCATTTTACTCCAGTTATCGTGCTAACGGATAGACAGACAGAATGAACAAAGTCATAAACACTTTTCAACTTTGTTGTAAAGTATTAAAAAGGCAAAATTGAAATTTTCTGGTGTGTGGATTGAATAACGGAGCTTCTTAAATGTTTCATGACGTTTAAATATAGTATTCTCGTATTCACAGATTATGATAATCCTATCAAATTTCAATCGATTTGCTCACTTAATTCTTGAGATTAGGACGATATGCACAAAATCACACATAAGCACACACATACATGTACACACACATACATACACTAATATACATTCACATAGATATACACACATACATACGCAAATAAATACATACATACACAACTTATCACATAGATACACACATACACATACAACGTAACACATAGAGACACATAGATACACACATACACACACAATTTGACACATAGATACACACACACACACGCAATTTAACATCTGGATGTACACATACCCACATAACTTAACACATACATACACACATACTCACACATACAGATACGAACATACACATATACGCACATACATGCACATATACATACATACATACACATACATTAAAATTTTCGATTCCTGTTCAGTGATATTCCAAACATGCCTATCTGAACTTGAATTCGAATTTTATATTTCATGGCCATACTCATTATATGAAATAGAAATAGAAAGAAAGCCACAAACCACATCAGACAAAATCGTTTTAATAAGTTCGATTATTTGATATCGGAATATCTTTAGCACATTTTGCAATTTCTCTTTTCGAGAAAACCACCGACATTTGGACATAGTGTATTAATCATTGAATATTTTTATTATTGGTTTTGCATGAAAATCATGGAACTGTATTTGTGCATTACATTCGTATTCATAAAACTTTTTTAACTTCTTTTAAAACGTAAAACAATTTTTAATCTGACACGTAAAAACTGTTTTTCAACTTTCCTTACATATATCTTTCACTGTAGAATGATGTATGAAATCGGAGTTTTCAATGGATTTACATGCTTAAATACGAATCCATTATTTTGGGGAGCTTATGCGTACATTTTATGTTTCAGCACCAAAATGTGCATTGTGCGTGTTTTTCTAGAAATCTGACAAAACTACTTAACCACGGAAATGGTTAGATTTTGGAACAGTTAGGAAAAAAAGATTTCCATTTTTTTTAAATAAAACAAAAGGATCAACAAAATCTGATATACACGTTTTCCGTTTAATTATTAAATTGTTGTTTTCAGCGTAATTTTCTCCGCGTTTCAAAAAAGAAATACAAGTATCTCATTTAATAAAAGACTTCTGTGTGATGGGCATTGCAGCGGATAATCGAAGTGGCCTAGAAATGAAATTTAGTCAAGACATACTTATGGACAATCTCCGAAACACTCGGATTGATTATTTTAAAATCTAATTGATATTCATTTGATATTTAATTAGAATTTCGAGAAATGTGATAGTTTGATATTTGATAAAGTTTGATAGGCATCGGTTATCCCAATGTTTTTATTTGTTGGCGATTCAATTTTAAAAATTTAATATAAATGAATTTTGAAAAGCTCAAGTAAAACTTCTTTTTATATTCCCGCATCACCTAAACTAAAAATCGTGAAATTTGTGGAGCATCAAAATGAATAATTTCACTTAGTATTAAACTCATTATTTATCTGGCGTTCTATGGCCCATTTAGGTGAAATGTTTAAATTCAGAGTGTTTACACAGCAACGCACGTTTCATTTCTGAACATTAATTTTCCATTTTATCCTGTCAAATCCGATTTCATTACTTTCCTTATATACATAAAATAATGTATAAGGGAAGTATTATGGCAAGGTCGAAAATTCGAATTCGAGTTCAAGAGCACGTTTCAAGCATCCCTGAACACGACTCAAACGTTTTAAGGTGATGTCTCTCTCTCTCTCTTTGTGTGTGTGTCAGTGTCAGTGAGTCTCTGGAGACGATATCTCACGAATGTTGCTATTCAAACGAAATTTCGTACAAAAATTATAATCCGTACTTACTGATACACTATTGTTTTCCAATGCAGTCGAATATTCAGAATCCCCTGAATTTCCAAGTGAAATTTTGAAAACATCATCAAAAAATCAAAACTTTTAATAAAGTTACACAAATAGTCATTTCTGATGTAATTTTTTAATTAGAAAACCATTGACATAAACTTTAGAACACTAGCATGAACAGTTCTTGAGATATTGCACATTTAAAAAAAAATGTATCAAAAAATCACATAAAATAAAAAAAAGTTATTAACTATTCTGCAATATGTCCATTTTTCATATATAATATCATGCGAATAATTTGGTGATATCCGTAAATCTAGCACGTTCCATTCATGACAAAATATACTTTGGATAATGCTGTTTTATTTGAACGCCAATAATCATTTATCTGCTAAAAGAATAACTTATTTCTCGGTCTATAACACTCGGCGAGATTTTGGCAATGAAGTTGTCGCAATGTTACCAACTTGGCGACTTTTCTAAATATTGCCAAATTAATGAAAATGTCGTTAAATTGATAAAAATGACGCTCAGTCAATGAAAATAACGACTCATTGAAGAAAATTCAATATCTTCGAAAAAATATAATTATCTACTATAAGAATAACCTATTTTTCTATCCGTAACGTTTGGTAAAATTTTGGTGACAAATTTGTCGGAATATATCCAACTTTCGTACGATTAAAATGTTGTCAAATTGACGAAAATATTGGCAAAATTGCAAAAATGGCTCTAACGTAATGAAAATGACGCCTAATTGATGTATTAATTATTAAAATATGTTAATATATGGCCTATATCTCTTATTGAGGATACTATAAATATTGATAATTGTTTATATAGAGATGCGCGAAATATAATTTAATAGGATACTTTGAAATAGTTTTACATGTTGTGAATCGGAAAATCACCGAATGTTGTCGCTGAACGTTAAAAACACAGTACCGTGAATCTTATACATTATTTTTTGGCTGTAAGAGGAATTGCATTATATAAGGAAAGCCATGTGCTGCCCACATCAGATTTTTATGAAAGTTGTTCATGCAAGCTGTGAAGGGAGAGAGAAAGTATTTTCCTCTACGCACCTCTGCTCAAATATCGATGCATTTTTGAGCAAAGTAGTGAAATTCGAAACTGAGAGCTTCAGTCGCAGATGCTTATTTGCTTTCAATTTTTCTAAATTGAGAATTATTATATTCAATTATTAGCAGTATACCTGTACTTCGTACGCGCGGGATATATAAAGAAATAATATAAAGAAACTTAAAATTCACAATGATGAGCACATTCCTATGGTATTCTAAAGGGTAAAGGGTATTCTTTTTATTCAAAACATTATATGGAAATAATTAATTTAATTCTCTTAAAAGGAGGTATAAGAATATCCGTACTGGCTGTACAAAATTTTCTTTACAGACAAATTTGAAGAAAAAAATATCTTGGTCTCGTTTGGAAATAAATTTGCAAAAACTGTAAAATTGGGCCAATATATGTCAAAATGAAAGCTCTATGAAATAGGATCAACATATGTCAAAATAAAAGCGTTAAAATGGTATTAGAAATAAACCGATACCATTATTAGTTTGCTTTAAGAACTGGTTAATTGAGTAAACTACTGAGTTTGAAAAATATTTGTCAGAATGAAACAAATGCTTAGAAACTGAAAATACCAATAATCGGCTAACTCCTCACCCGATAACCGCAATTGATGTAATCAAGTCAAAAATATAATTCCGATAAAAATTAATTTTTTATATACATTTCATTCAAATTGGAAAAATATTTGATAAAAATCAACTGCCGTATAAGTTCATTGGACTTAATTCCGTTGCTTAGAAACAATTTTCTTTCCAAAAAATATCGTCTGCATAATGCTGTTTCTATATAAAGTTGGTTTATATTCTAAAATCTCGATAACCCCTGGTCCTAGAAACTCGAAAC
The DNA here is from genome assembly GCA_951213105.1 of Amaurobius ferox. Lineage (NCBI taxonomy): Eukaryota > Metazoa > Arthropoda > Arachnida > Araneae > Amaurobiidae > Amaurobius > Amaurobius ferox. Next base: position 136,558,812 of record OX578148.1, read on the forward strand.
AAGGATTCAATTTTAAGTGGGACTATTTCCTTGCGGCTACCCACACATATTATTGAATTCGATGCAGCTTTTCTGCCATGGCAATGAGACAAACGCACAAACAAACGCAAATACCGACATATTTTCAATTATATACATATACATATATATATATATATATATATATATATATATATATATATATGTATGTGTGTGTGTGTGTGTGTGCGTATGTGTGTGTGTGCATATAGATAAGTGGGCAATGTAAATTGCAAAAAAGTTGAAAATAAGATAGGAAATAGACTACGTTAATGAAATAATTTTCTCATTAATTTTCAGAAAGTTACACTTTTTAAATTTTTATACGACCCTCTTAGACAAATTTGGTCAATCAGAAAATTTTTATTTTTAATGCAGCAAGATCATTAAAAAAAACCCTCATATCTGTATCTTTAAAATTGAGCGAGGAATATGTCACTGAAAATTGAACATTGTGAACGGGGACCATATCAAATTAAAAATGTAAATTTGTGACATATCATAAAGATAAGGGATACCCAACCGATTAGTGAGTACCACTGCTTTAAATGATCTCTGTCTGTGTAATGCTTTATGTAGCTGTATTTGTGATAAAACATGTTGACACATATTAACGTATTTTTAATCTAAACCATTTCCATCGTCAATTTGTTTATGATCCCTATTTTCACTGATGAAACAGCCTTTCATATGGTACGGAAAAGTTGCATAAGTCAGATTTTGTCCTTCATCATAATTTAATTGATTTTAAAGATACATATATGCGGTTTTTTTAATGATCTTGTTGCATTAAAAATAAAAAATTTTTGATTGACCAAATTTGTCTAAGGGGGTCGTATAAAAATTTAAGACGTGTAACTCTTTTAAAATGAATGGGAGGATTATTTCATTAACGTAGTCTTATTTCCTACCTTACTTTCAACATTTTTGGGACACACTATATATATATATATATATATTGCATTCAATGTTTTAAATGTCCGTGTTCAAACCGTATTTGCTCACGTAGCGTGTTAACACTATGTAATTACTAATGAAAAATGGGCTGAAGGGACCCCACAGTAGGGTGGGCCGAAGAAAACTTTTTTTTGAAATTGTTTCAGTACTAGTGCGGACAACTTGGCCAGTGTGTCACACAATACTGACAAGAAATTTCAACGATTTTTATTAATATCTAGCCGGCCCCCTCTGGTCTTGAAGAAATCGAAAGTCACATAAAAACATTGCATTGAAAATTAATTTAAAAAAAAAACAAATATTAAATTAAATTAGTACTAGTGCGGGAAAGTTGGCCATTATATCACACAATTACTGACAAAAAAATCAATGATCTACATCAATATCTAGCCGGGCCCCTTCGGCCTTGAGAAAATCGAAAATCACACAAAAACAGTGTCTTGAAACTACATTTGGAAAAACGAAACGGAAATCAAATTAAATTAGCACTAGTACAGAAAAGTTGGCTAATAAATCTGCTACAACTGACAAATAAATTTAGTGATCTACATTAATATGCAATGTAGCCCAGCTTCTCTGGCCAAGAAAAAATTGAAAATGGCACAAAACTGAAATTGTTTGACTAAAGATAATTATTGATAAGAGGATACAACATATGATGTTGATATTGCATAGCGGATGAATTATTTACACTACTTTCAAACGACTGCAATCCAAGATATAGTTTGACAGAGAAAAAATCACTTTGTTGATGAATAGTATTGACAAAATTGCAGTCAAATAATGGCAATTATTTCCTTCCTTTTAATTTTGCTCAGATGTAACCATCTCGTGCCGTTTTTCCACAAACTTTAACAACCGCTTCCATGACCACTTTAATACATCTTTCGACGGCTTGTGTATGACAATTTTCAATATTTAACTTTGGCACTTCTTTTTGTTCTTCATTTGATCATACCATTGTGAGAGGTGGTTCGGTGACACTAAATTTTCCCCAATTGATAAGGTCAATGTAGTCAGTTGCATCAAAATTTAAAGTGGGCAATCTGAATTGGCGGACTTTCTCATTTTCTTGCTTTCTTGCATTTATAATTCTCCTGATTCCCAATTCTCTTATGGGATTTTGAGGATCTGTAACCATTGCCAACAGAAGGTTTTCAGGACGCACGAAATAATTACTTTGTAAATCACGTCTTTGATCTCATCTGGGAATTGCTTTGAAAGTGTTATCATTTTCCATGGATGTCTATGGCGCCATGTTGGCATAACGGGTTCATCTTTATATGAAACCACATTGGCTCATAAACCTTCATCACGAAATTTGCTATTGTGCATAGATTTTCTGATGGGTCGACGGTGGCAATGTAGAGCCTCAAAATCCTGTTGCCGGTCGTCAGCCACCTGGAATGACTGAGTTTCCCTGGGCTTTAATTTGCCTGACTAACCGGGCAATGGGCATCTCTGATAGCACAACAGATGCAATACAGATACTGCTGATTAGTGCTTAGTATTTTCGGATCTATATCAGGCGACACGGTATCAATTGGCTGAAATTCAACTACTGGTTTTGTTTCACATTCATTCAGAAGTAAACCAATAGGCCCAGAGTAGGAATACGGGCCTTTGGTGAGCCCATCAAATTTTTGCAAAAGGTGTCTCAAAGGTAATTCATTGCAATGTAGCAAGCATATTATCCATTGAAGAGGTTTTCCGACATGCGTCTCAATCATTTGATTACACCGACCTTCCACCCTGTATTTGTATTCGTTCCATCACACTCAATTAGCTGTTAAGCTTTCAAGATGTGTTCCTCCATAAAAGAGAGGATTCCTTTTGTTATATCGAGTGCTGTTACTGTCGATTTAGAGACACTTGACCCAGGTATTGCGCTCCTGGCTGTTTTATCATAGCTATGTGCTCCTCGTATTTCACTGATCGACGTTTTGCAACTTGCATAGTTTTGCATTTGCAAAACTATGCAAGTAGTTTTTATAGTAGTTGCATAGTGTTCTCTTTGCGACCATCAAAATATAGACCCTTAATTGACATTGTGACACTGAACTCCATTTCTTGTAATTGTCTTCTATTCTTTCCTATTTCTCTTCGAATCTTATTTTTGTCAATTACATTAGTTGAGTTGTCTTCCGATACAAATTTGATGTGCATCAGAGCAGTTGTTGCAATTTCTTACACAGTTTTACTAGAAGCAGCCGTTAAGTCTGCAGCTTTAGCGGTGTTTAGCAGGGGGAATCTCATTTGTTTTTGTGTGCTACGTTCTTCCAGTTCCGTTTCTTTTTACAATGGGGAAATCTTCATAACATCCATATCATGTTCATTCTGACTCTCACCTATAAGCTAGTTTCTTCGGCTAAATAATCCTCTGTTATTTGGGGTTATTTGAGTTCTATCGCTCTGGAATCCACTTGTACTTGCTACAACATTTTCTGGCGCAACAAGATACCTATTTTCTTTTATTCTCCTTTCCTCCTGTTTATGCAATAGTTTTGTTGTTGCCTGGTCCACTTTTCCAATTGCCATCTTTCTTTCAGGCCTCTGGTTATTTAAAAAAGGCCATTCTTTCTGAGATACACGGCTTGTTTTCTCACAACTGCATGAAATTATCGCAGGACATTTGCATGAACAAATATCAAACAATTTTCCAGCATCAGCTTTAAACTTATTTAGCTTTGCTTTTAGAAACGACGTATTTCTACTTTTCATAGGTTTAACAACCTTCTGGTATTTCTTATTATATGCAATAATCATAACAACAACGTTACTGGGAGAGTAGGAAAGGAAGCACGTTTCTAGACACTTAAATTATCTTGGCAACTACATCCGTTACTTGTCTTTCTGGAGGCTCTTTATTTATATTTCCTTTTAGCTGCAGCTGGACACTATGATAGCATTTAAACAAATCTTCAAACGTTGGGAGCATTACAGATTCTTCAGGATACATATCATTCGTGCAACCAAAGATGGCACAATTTGTAGCACTCCGAGTTTCCACAGTTGCCTTTGGCATTTTGTCAAAGGATTTCAGAAACCTGAATTACTGATCAGATTACAATATGCGTTTTACATAAAAACAAAAGCAACTGAGACGAGAGAAAGAACACTCTTGTTTGCACTCGTTTTCTGGCCGAATGTCAAACGTACTAGTAACGCCATCCCACGGCTCTCTCCGGACATGCATGAGTTTCAGACACTGTTTTTGTATGATTTTCCGATTTTTTCAAGGCCAGAGGAATCCCGGCTAGATATTGAAGTAGATCATTGATTTTTTGTTTTCAGTATTGTGTGACACACTGACCAACTTTCCCACACTACTGCTAATTTAATTTAATTTTTGTTTGATCTTCTAAATTAATTTCAATGCACTGTTTTTGTGTGATTTTCGATTTTTTCAAGGCCAGAGGAATCCCGGCTAGATATTGAAGTAGATCATTGATTTTTTGTTGTCAGTATTGTGTGACACACTGACCAACTTTCCCACACTAGTGCTAATTTAATTTAATTTTTGTTTGTTTTTCTGAATTAATTTCAATGCACTGTTTTTGTGTGATTTTCGATTTTTTCAAGGCCAGAGGGGTCCGGCTAGGTATTAATAAAAATTGTTGAAATGTCTTGTCAGTATTGTGTGACACACTGGCCAAGCTTTCCCCACTAGTACTAAAACAATTTAAAGAAAAGTTTTTTTTTTGCCCGCCCTATCCCACAAGCGTAACATTCAGTAGCTATCAATACGGGTCATAACTATTGCAAGTTGATCTTCCTCAACGCATGAACTGGCTGGTCACGAGAGGCGGCTAAATGTGAGAAAAGAAAAAAAAGAAAGAAATATTAAATCTAAATATGTAGCGAAAATTCTGTATTGCCAACATTATGCATTTATATTTTACTAAGCAAAAAGATAAATATAGCACAATCGTTATCAAAGCATTTTCTCAACACGTCTGATTTATTTATCTAGTTATAGTAAACAACAAGTAACACGTGAATGATAGTCTGTTTCCTTAAAGTATATGTCATATGACTTATTCCTTTCTTTCATTATCGGCATTATACTTCAGCGCTAAGCAACTCTGAAGGTTGTCCGTAATCATATGTCACAAATATCACCCATCTTGCTAATGTAACTTCTTAACAACGGCCATCCTATCATAGGTACTGATGTAGAATGGTATGAGGAAATAAACAATTAATACGCTTCGACGATATTACTAAAAATACATGTTACTTCGCCAGGATGTTTCGGTCTTCGATAAGATATCATATCTTTGATAAGATATATGTTTTGTAATTTATATTTCGGATGAATGAACTCCGAATCCGGCTTTATAAGGAGAACATATTCAGCTTCATGAAGAAAATATTATCTATATATATTACTCCCCTTTAAATAAGCAGCATTAAACATTGACAATGTATTGGGACAGACTCGAAAGTGCAAAATGAATTTTTAGACAAATAAACACGTTCTAAGCATCCCTGAACTCGAATTGAACAATTTTGAGGTGAAGTAGTCAATGCGGCTAACAATCTGTGGACATCCCATCTCGAAATGTAATAGACAGAGTCGAATGACATTTGGTACGGAAATCGCAATCTGTATACAGATTATAAAAGATGTCGAACAATGTGAAGCTCTGAGGTCAGTGCTCATTCACATTTGGCCCGAAATTTTTCATGCCCGACAGATACCTGAAATAGGGTGGCTAAGCAACTGCCCTCATTCGCCTTCGACATACGCCGCAAATGAACTCTAAATTCTATAAAAGTATTTTTACACTTTAACCGAAGATCATGACTTTTGTATGAACCGTTATGATTTACTTTACTCTAAATTAAACGTCCAATAACCTAATGACTAGAATTCGACAAAGGAATCACGACATTTAACAAATAAACAACTTTATTGACAGCTAACTTCGCTGGGAACCTAAAACACACACACACACACACATACATACATAAATATATATATATTATTTACAAAGCTAGCATTACAAATTTTCGACCCGAGACAGACTAATCTACAATAAACTTCAAACCTAACTTATTACTAAACTGAACCCATGATGATCAAACTACGACACAATATATATACTCCTGGTAGGTCGGATGGTCTGGGTTTCAACAACAACAATATATATACTCACAAGATTATAGGCTATAATTCTCAATGCTACCTTCCATGGACGATTAGAACACACACACACACGGGAACTCGGCAGAATGGCAGAGCCGCCATTCTAAAGCTTGTCCTTCTTATAGATATGACCAATCATGAGTATGCGATTCATCGGAATTAAAGTTGAGAAGTTTAGGACATAAATTAAAATCAGGAGAAGTAGAATTAGAATAAAATGATAATAAATAATAGGGTCCTCACAACTCGAATAAAATATCCTGAAAGATTATTTATTCCTCAAAATAACTACAAAATCCTCGTTCACCCAATGTCAGTTAGTATGGAAGTGCTGATGGAGGTGGCTTCACACAATACTGAATTCTGAAGCAAAATATCTTTTACAGCTCTGCAAATATCAGTTAACTACTGTAACAGGAGTAATTTGGCACGATAATCGCAATCAATTTCGTGTGAATAACGTGATTCTTTCAGGAGTTTCAATTTTCATAATCCGTAAATTGCGAAACTGGTTGCTTTTTTCACTTTTTGCTATATTCCTAATTCCAGTGTCATCCACCGGTATTTTACAAGTAGTTTGTCCGAATATTATTTGCATTTAAATGATTGAAGTAGCTTATACCAAAACCGGATATTTTCATTTCTTTCTTACTTGTGCAGTATTTTATTCATTAGTATTTTTTTTATTGCCATTGGGTCGAATGCTATTTGAATTTATTTGATGAATCAGTTTATAAATATTTCAAAAAACAGTTGTTTTTCTAATTGTTTTTTTTTAATATTCGTTGTCTCTTATGAGCTGTTATTTTTATAGTAATTTGAATGGATGATTTTAAGTGGTGTGTTCCATTTTCTTTTATACGACATAGTTCCGTAGTCTTATTCGCAAGTGCTTTTGTAATAGTTGTGTATAATATTTTTGTGGTAGTTAATTGAATATATTACTCATGTATTTTTTAAACCGGTTGTCTCCCATTTTATTTCATTATATGACACTTAAGTACGTAGTTTTATTAATTGAGAGGATGTTTGGAATCTCTGTAATGTTATTTTGTCATTATCTTGTCATTTTTTAAAAAACTTTTGGCAATGATTTGTTTGGCAATGACTACGTATTAAGTTGATTCCTAAAATTCGGTGCTAGTTTCTATTTTAAATTAGAATTTATCCAGACTCGCTGTAAGACATTCCTGAATATAACTTTGTTCGCATCATCCTGTTTATCTGCTTCTTTAATTCCTTCTAAAACTTCTTTCAACTGAAGAAACTAACTTTAGATAAGAGATAAACTTTATCTAAAACAAAATGTTATTATAATATCAGAATTTTTAATAATTTTAATGTAATAAAAATCTCTTAATCTGAAAACGTTGACAGTCATAAAATACTATACGATTGAGATGTCTCGTCATTTCTCCTCATAAAGTCCTTTCTTGTTTAATTATGAAATTCATATATTTTAAATTACATTTGTTGTTTGAATTAAAATTAAACCTAAATGTAATTGTAAAGCGTCAGGCAATCTAAAACCCACTTTAATCAAATGTCATGCAAGACCAAAACCCTTTAAAAGCATTTATTTTCTTTTCAATGAAAATTCATATTCAATTTAGTTGGGAAAAAATCGCTCCCATGTTCTTGCAGAATAAAAAATTTTGTCACCTTCTCTTATTTGATTATTTTACGACATTACTTAATTACACAGAAAACTGCTAAACTCGTTGTGAACTAAGTAGAAAATGTTATCCATAATTAAATGGATTGCTAGCAAAAATATTAAACGTCACGACTTTGCAAAATTTCATAAAAATAAGATTCGGCTACATAAAAATGGAATTGCTTTGAATCCGGTTCTCAAACAAAATTGAACGACTTATTATTCATACCACTTCACGTTATATAGAATAATAAAATGCATGTAAAGTTCCCTAATAGGCAAGTTACGCTGTGCAGGCGGTATTGTAAAGGTTTTTACCTGATATAAGTTCCATTAATGATCTACAACAATTAACAAACACATACCCAGCTAACTTCGCTGACAACTCAATACACAATTACATACACAGAATACTTACAAGCTAGCACTATCATATCAATACCTCGTCCTAATCTTAACCTTTCGTTACTGAACTGAATTAGCAATACTAACCAACTATCAAATCATAGCTATCTAAACTCACAGTATTGTAGAGACCATCTTTTTGCTGCGTGACGTGACTCTCTGAGTTGAGGCGTTTCGTGCATAAATTAATATAATGAACAGTGGAATTAGCATACAATAATAGAATCCTCACATGCATCTTTTGAGGCCTCATACTGTTTTGCAAATTAAATAGTACAAAGAACAACTACAAACACGTTTCACTTGAGCAAAACTGCATAAAACATTCACGAGTAAATTATCATTTGTATTCAGAGTCGTACAGTCATTAACAAAAGCAAAACCATGCTTGACTATAATTTTTAGACCATGATTTCTAGCAGAGGATAACTCTTTCCTAAAAACGGAGATATACTTCTTGCTTCCGAAAACGGTTCAAACCAATAATGAAAATTCACATATCACAATAGAATTCTGTTTTGATACATACTGTAAAAAATATACCTAGTTTGCTTTGTAATTTACAAGACCGCTTGCAAATATTTTATAATTTATGACAATTAAAGTTTAAAATATCCATGACATTATTTTCTATCAACAGCAGTAAGTCCCGGAACAATTATAGGGGTTAATGCAAGAAAATCATAAGTCATACTCGGGATTTAGCACCCCTCTATTTACATACACTTGCACATGCATGCATTTTTCGTTAAATCCGTACCCCTAAGTTACGGTGTTTGTTTTCGATTCGCCTACATTTTGTCTAATACTCTAAGCATTAGCTAGCTCGCGCAACGTAAGTTTTATCATATGATGTACGTAAGTTTTATCATTAGTTTTATCATCCCTTTCCAAGATTTTATAACTTCATATTTTTATGTTTAGCTGTTTCTTTTTCTGATAAATAACAAAGTTGTTATAAAAGTGTTTATAACTTCTGTTTAACGTTTGCATATAATTAAAATAAATAACAAGTTAATAGTACCGCATCAATTGGAAGCAAGTGTAGAAAGCCGCTACATTAGCATCTCGTGTTATTCACACCGAGTACCTTGGACTTCAAATTAAAGTGTTTATAAATTTTATGTCGGTGTTTATTTGTATTTAAATGTAGTAAAACTTATTAAAAATGCAAAGTAAGTCGAATTACATGCAAAAATAAGGGACAAAGATTTTTATTTATTTGTAAAAGTTCAATTGACATCAATTGTGCAAGGATTTGAAGATGCAGTGCAGTTACGTATGCACTTGATGATTTTAATGTAATAGCATACTATGATAGGTAAAAAATATATATTGTTTAGACTTACAAAAATGCTCCACTACCTAAATTGCTGATGTTCAAATTATGACTGTAGTTTGAACTTCACTTACCATGCAAAACATATTAAATTGTAGGTATTAAAGCAACCCAACATCCAATGCATATCCTTCAGCAAAATGATTTATTATTATATATATATAAATTATTTAAATAGCGAAAATCTGGTCAAATGAACCAGATAAAATGACGTAAAGAAATGAAAATCTCAACAAAATTACAATTTCTCCCTGTGATTCTGAATAAGATAGAAACGGACGACGAATCCGTGGAATAGAAATGTATCCTAAAAACAAGAGCCGACCGCTCCAGTTGCCTCTCGAAAACTGGAGTTGCGATTTTCGGCATGATTCCAATACTTTCCCTATACATTACCATGTATTGCAGGGAAAGTAAAAATCTGATGTGGGCAGCACATGACTTTCCCTGCAGATTTATATTCACGTTATCTTTATTTAATTAAATTTATTTCACTTTTAATTCAATTTTCGTTCTCATTGGGTAACCGGACTTATTTTCAAAGGTGGCGTAGAGAAAATACGAAAAACTAAAATATCTCGAGAACGTCTAGTCTTAGTGTAATAGGGTTGGTCCTATTCTTTTCGTCGTTAAAAATTACGTATTAAACGAGCATTTAATGGATATATTTCAGTATACCTAGTTCTTTAGTTTAGATTTTGATAGATTTATATGAATGATATGAATGATTGATATGGTGATTGATATGAATGTATAAAATGGTCAACTAGAACCTTTGATGATTGATATGAATGTATAAATTAGTCAACTAGAACCGCTCCTTCTAGTTATTCATTTTAAATATTCGTACGTATTCGATAACACTATACTCAAAGATCCGATTCTGTATAGTGCATCGTCACATTATCCATAAATACCGTAAAAGCATTAGTCGGTAGCATAAATTTAATCTCAACTGCAAATGGTTACATCGCACACAGTTTATTTATTTCCCGCTGTTGTCTAACTACAAGCCAATTATCCGCCTATTAGGACAAAAATTAGAGAGGTTCTGTATACAGTACCTATTATTGTGCCCTGCTGAATTCAATTAGTATATCATTATTTTATTATAGACATTGGACTTTTATTTTTACTTTCTATAGACCAAATATAGAACAGGAATGAACATTATTGCGACAGAATCGAAATAATTTCGACGATTTTAACAAATATGCACACTTTTATACGAATATAGAAAGTATTATACGTATAATATTATAAGTATTTTATAAATATTATAGTAGTATTACACATAGTATTATACGTATTTTACACATATTTTATACGTACTTATATATATATATATATATAGTAAGTATTATTGTTGAGTGTTTTCAAACTTAAAACAAACATTTTTTACAGCACGTCAGCTAAATAACTTTTGAACAAATAATGCTACTGCTATGTAAGTTAGGTATTGGTATAGTAAAATAACCATGCGCTATCAAATGAGAGTAATTGCAGCGCCCCTGATAGCAAAATTTTGAACTTAACACTCCTATTTTGGAAATTATGAGAGATGCGAGAAAAACCTAAATTAGAAACTTGTAGAGCATCCATGAATAAATGGAAAGTGACATATAGTGCAAAAGAATTATGTCATTAGAAAGCTGTGAATATAAGGGAAACACAAGATTTATGATACTCAGCCATGAAAAAAATTGAATACAGTAGTATTTAATGCAACATCCTTTTTACTTGCGTAACTTTTAATCAGATGCAAGTTCCTCCATATAGCAGGAAGTTTGTCTGCAAGATTATTGTACAACAATGGCGATAATTGGCCAGCCTTATAATGACACCATTATTTGCAACATCTATTCTTTCCTACTACAAATGTCTAATTTAGTTTTTGCCGTATCTCTCATAGTTTATGAGTTCGAAGTTCTAAATTTTGTCACAAGGAGCGCTGTGGTTACTCTCATTTGACAGTGCATGATTATTTTACTATGCCCATACCTAACTTCTGTAACTGTATTTGTACCAGTGTTATTTTGTTGAATTGACACTTTAGGAAATGCCCTGTATGTTTGCGCATGAAAGAATACATGAACTCGATATATCAAATACAATTATTCCTCTATCTGATGAAATCGCGCACCCACTGAAATAAACGGCATCAGCAAACCGATTTTGGTTTGTTAGGACTTATGGTGTTAATGTCATAGTCAGAATGCATTCACGGTCCATGTGCACTTACCTGAGACGTGTTACGGCCAGATACACTTATCTGGGCCAGAAACGGTTTATGTCAAGTCAAAAACACTTGACATAAGCACACTCATTTTTTGACCCATTCAGATAACTAGGGAAAATTAATAATAGTCTAGTTTCGAAATCCAAGCAATTTCTTAAATACAAAATTATTCACTACATGATTTATACACCTCTCAGGATAAGATAATTTCAGACATGAATTTTTTAATTCCAAATATTATGATTTATACACTGTTTAGAAAACGATCTATTAACTCTAATAAGGCATTGATTTAAAATATTTCTAAATTTTCCTTGCTAGATTGGGGGAGAAAGACTGCATTTTAATAGTTTCAATTGAAAAAAAGTTTAGTTTTATTATAAATATCAAATACTAAACTATAAGTTATAAACATTGTCAAATCGTGATCCTCAATCATAATGAGATCTAAAAAGTTTACGCAATATATATATATATATATATATATATATATATATATATATATTATATATATATATATATATATATATTATATATATATATATATATATTATATATATATATATATATATATATATATATATATATTATATATATATATATATATATATATTATATATATATATATATATATTATATATATATATATATATATATATTATATATATATATATATATATATATTATATATATATATATATATATATATATATATATATATATTATATATATATATATATATATATATATATATATATATATATATATATATATATATATATATATATATAATGTTTCAAAAATCCCCTGTTGCTTTTCGAATTATTACTCTTGGGCATAATTCTTACCTTACTAATGCTGGTAAATTATTACAAGAAAATTTAAATGAAAACTCTTTGTTAAATGACATCTCTAAAAATAGTCATATTGTAAAAAACAGTTTTGAATTAGTTAAGAAATTAAAACCTCTAACTAATATCCATAATATTTATATCCTTGATTTTAAGGATTTGTTTAATGATGTTGATATAGATGATCTTTTTAGAATTATTTTACAAATTTTTGAAAAATATAATACTACCTTAAAATATTCAACATTCCTTTTTAAAAAAATATTTAATTTCACTCTCTATGAGAATTATATTCAACATGGTGATTAAATTTTTAAGCCACAGTTTAATATCCCACAAGGGGAGGGGGGGGGTGCTTCATCATTATTGGCTAATCTATATTTATATTACTAGAAAAACTACTAGAAGAACTATATTCTAGTGTCGCATAATTTGCATATGTATAGATATTTAAATGATATATTATGTATATCCCATAATAATATATCTTTAGTATTTATCTTTTATCCTAATAATTTACAATTAAATGCCAGTAATAATGACTCTAATGTTGCAACTTTTTAGACTTAAATTTAAATATAAAAAATCTGATGTGGGCAGCACATGACTTTCCCTGCAGACTCAAATTCATTTTTTTTATTTCTTTAGTAATTCATTAAATTGAGTTTAATTGCACAAAATACCACTAAATTTGCATTTTTAATTCAATTTCTGTTTTTTTTTTTTTTTAGTAATTAGACATTTTTCTAGAAGTGGCATAACTAAATGCGAAAAATCTCAAATATCTCGAAAATGGTTAGCCCTAGAGTAATAGTGTTTTTGTTATTATTTTCCTTATCAAAAATTAGGTATAAAACAAGCATTTAATTGATATATTTGAACATACGTAGCTTTTTTTTAGATTTTGCGATTTCTGAGGGCCATTTCGTAAAAAAAGGCAGGTTGTTCTTTTCCGAATAATACCAAAATCCAATCAGCACCAGAGTATCCCCCCAAGTAACTTATCTATCAAATTTTGAGAAATTTGGTCAATTAGTATTTTAGTTAGAGTGGATACATGACATTTTTGCTGGCCATTTCGTAACAAAAGGCAGGTTGTTCTTTTCCGATTAATATCAAAATCTAATCAGCACCAGAGAATCGTACAAGTAACTTATCTAAAAAATTTTGTGAAATTTGATGAATTAGTATTTTATCTAGAGTGGATACATGAAATTTTAAGGGCTATTTCGCATAAAAAGGCGGGTTCTGGTTTTACGAATCGTACCAAAAACTAATCAGCACCAGGGTCATACCCAAGTGACTTACCTACCAAATTTTATGAAATTCGGTCTATAAGTTTTTGAGTTAGAGTGGATACATACATTGCACAGACACATAGATACACACACAGACGTCACGCTAAATATAGTTTTTTCGTATTCCAGAGGTCTCGAAACCTGTTGATCCGTTGAAAACTCGAGTTGGGATTTTCGGTATAATTCCAATACTTTCCCTATACATTACCATGTACTGCAGGGAAAGTAAAATTCTGATGTGGGCAGCACATGACTTTCCCTGCAGACCAAATTGATATTTTCTTTATTTCTTTAATAATTCATTAGATTGGGTTTTATTACACCAAATAAAACTACATTTGCATTTTCAATTCAATTTTTGTTTTTATTTGGTAATTGGATATTTTTCCAAGTAACTTATCTACCAAATATTGTGAAATTTATACAATTAGTATTTTAGCTAGGGTGGATACATGAAATTTTTGCGGGTCATTTCGTAAACAAGGCCGGGTCTTCTCTTTCGAATCGTACCAAATTCTATTCAACACCAGAGTATCAACAAATAACTTAACTGACAAATTTTGTGAAATTTGGTAAATAAGTATTTTAGCTAGAACGGATAAATGAAATTTTTACGGATCATTTCGCAAAAATAGGTGAGTTCTGTTTTTACGAATCGTACCAAAAACTAATCCGCCCAATGGTCACACCCCGGTGACTTACCTACTAAATTTTATGAAATTCGGTCCATTGGTTTCTGAGTTAGAGTGGATACATACATTGCCCAGACACACACAGACAGACACACACTCACACCCAGACGTCACGTTAAATATAGTTTTTTCGTATTCTAGAGGTCTCGAAACGTGTCGATCCGTCGAAAACTCGAGTTGCGATTTTCGACATGATTCCAATACTTTCCCTATACATTACCATGTATTGCAGGGAAAGTAAAAATTGCAATCTGGCTATTAACTTATATGATAAAAGACTGGATTTTAGCTTTAATGCCTCTAAATTTCAACACTTTGATTCTTGTCTGCATATATCAATGTTTAGAAATATCATATCAAACCAGGTTCATAGAATAATTAAAATTTGTGATGGCGATTATAAATTACTACATATTATAGAATTATTAGATACTGCAGTCAATAATGCATATCCTCCTAATTTCGTAATCAAAATTACAAACTCAATGTATCAACTACCACTCGTTACTATCTAACTTCCTAGTTATTGCGACTAATTTGATTTAAAAAAAAACAATTAATTATTATAATTCTTTAATTACATGATTATATAAATATGTAAAATAAAAAATAGACTTAAAAATTGAAAATAGTAAATTTGAAAATAAGATGGATAAATATTTAATATTTTGAAAATAATTTTCGCTAAAAATATATAACATTAACCAATTGGTTACCACGCTTTGAGCCCCTCATATAATGGTGATTGTGGAATACTCGTTTATTCATTTCTTCTAAGAATCAGTTGTTTGTTCATCCTGCGTTACTTATATGGTAAATTGTTCTGTCTCGTACTCTAACTCATCGGACCGGTTTTAGGGAATGTCACTGTAACCGGCCGTTCCCCCCGCCCCCTTTGATCTTTTTCGTCATACTTGTGCTGCATGCTTCTCGACCAGCTTCATTCTGGCTTTGCTTGAACTTCATGTGCAGTTTAGAATTCCTGTCTCATGATAATGGTAATTCTAGGTTTCCTATTTTTTTTCTTTTATTTAATTTTTCCTCTTTTAAAGTTTCTAGTCTGTTACATTGGTATTTACAGTAACTTACTATTGCCAATTCTGAAACAAACATGTGTCTGGGTTAATTAGAGCTAGATGCACAGACTTGAAAATGAGTCTAGTCTAATTAATCTTCAAAATTAAGCCAGTGCTGAATATTCCTTTTTTCGGAATTGTGGTTGTGGGTTAACTGTTTTGTTGATTTTAATATTTTGTTATTACTTGATTTGGTTAATATATCTTTCTAATTATATATATATATATATATATATACATCCCATTCCATAAATATTGATCTTAGACGTATATAATAAATTACACTGTTGAGTAAAAAAAGGTACAGAATTTTATGAAAAGATTAAAATTTTCAAAGGAATTAAATCTTAAGAAAAACGAAATTTGAATTTTTATACGGCCCCGTACAAAAACATTTCCAGTGAGTAAAATGTGCGACATACATTAATAAACTGATGTACAAAATTTCAGCATTTTACTATAAAAAGTCCCAGAGATATGAAAAGGCAAAAATGCTGACTTAAACCAATTTTAGATGCATCGACATGGGTTCTCAGAGGAGAAAACTCATATCGGAAGATCGTGTGTCAGGGGTCATGCGCAAATTACGAAAGGAAACAATGATTACATAAATAATTATTGGTGCTATTTAAATAATTATTGGTGCTATTGGTGCTTTGCTATTTATTGGTGCAAGAGTATCTACACTGTGTAGAAATAATAACTTTAAACAAAGATTACAAAGCTTGTCCAATATGTTTGCCTTCCATGTCAATACAGAGCTGCATTCGTCTGATAAAACTTCTGTGCACTAGATCAAGTTCTTGTTCGGTGATGTCACGACAACCATCTTGAATGCGTTGTTGCAACTCTGCTGTATTTAAGGGAAGTGATAGATAAACATTTGTGCGTAAAGGATCTCACAAATAAAATCCATAGGCGTCAAATCAGGCGATCTAAGGGAACATTCGACTGGCCCATGCAAGCCAATCCACTTGTTTGGAAACTCGTTATTTAATCAGTGTTTCACAATTGTAGTATGGTGAGCTGGAGTTCCGACCTGTTGTAACCATACATATGGAAGTACTGTTAGGGACTGTTCATCCATAAAATCAGGAATAACCGCATTCAGAATCTCATTAACATATCTGTCACCCGTTAACGTACCATCATACAGTATGGGTCCAAGCAAACGGGTTGATTCTTCTGGACTGTTCCGATTATTTTTTCATATTTTATGACACATGTATTTAATTTCAAAGGACCTCGACCTACACGCTGTGCAGAATCAGCTCCCTTTGGCAAACTATTTGTATGTAGGAAACTCCTGTAGCAGGCAGATACCAACAACTATGAACGGATTTCGCGCTTATTATGGACTCGTCAAAATGTAATAATGCCATATGCAATGGAAGCTGGTATCTGCAATGGGAGTGTTCTCTGTATTTCGGGGAATGCCAGCTACAGAGACGTGTATAGGAGTAATTTGTATTTTAAGAACTCTTCCCTTGCAGCTTTATGAGCCTTCGGCTAAATTGTAAAGGACTTTTTTCGGAATCGTGAAAGGACTGAAATTGTCAGTTTCAATAGAAGCTAACAAAAATTGTGACTTATTGCACATTTATTGCTTCCATTGCAATTATCGTCTAATGCTTGCTAACGAAAGCATAATAAGCTAGAAACTCGTCAATAGATGCTGGTATCTGCAATCGGATTGTCCTCCATATTTTTGGGAATGTCCCTTATAGGTGAGTTTTGGGTTTTATAAACTATTTGTGGATAAATGGTTTTCGAAAGGTTTGTAGATGAACTGCCTGACAAACATATATCATGGACATATGATGTTAAAATATGAATGCGTTGATTGCAGCTTTTTGCATTCTACGGACTGACGACGAACAACGCTTGCACTACATGAGACAACATACAGGGACCTATTTCTATCGCTCTGTAATCAGGAATATCCTAAAATTTTATTCGCTGAAGAAAGAGATGTGGTGACTGTTCCAATTTTAAACACATCTTCAGAATTTTAACAAATACCTTTGGCTATACGTGCATCAATGTAGCATATTTCTCACAAGGGGATTTTTTCACAGTTCTTGGAACATAGTTTAGGTTTTGACGCTCGTTAACAAGGTCATAAGATGACCAGAGAAAGCACACTACTCGTAAAAAGATTACTCCAGTTTTGTTAATGGTAGATAGATATGAATAAAACTGTGATCAC
This sequence comes from Amaurobius ferox, assembly GCA_951213105.1. Taxonomy (NCBI): domain Eukaryota; kingdom Metazoa; phylum Arthropoda; class Arachnida; order Araneae; family Amaurobiidae; genus Amaurobius; species Amaurobius ferox. The sequence goes on from OX578148.1 coordinate 136,576,705, forward strand.
GACGGTGGTGCGCAATGCGCCAATCAAAAGTAAATAATGTTTCATTATGTTTTTTTAGAATAACAAATAAAATTTTAACAATGCAGCAAATTAATAAAATTAAGTATACTATAAAACAAACCTTTTGCTTTGATTCATTCACAATAAGTTTTGAAATTAATAATAAGTATTAAAAGTCCTTTAGAAATCAAAATATTTCGCCTAATATAATTTAGACGCCCTAGCAAGTTAAACATATAATAAGCATCTGGATTTTAATTTAAATAATGTGCTGTTTTTTAAACAGCTCCGTCGATAATTATCTTAAGACTAAAAATTAAACGGGTTGTTTATCACTATTTTCTAATTAAATGTATTATTAAATTTAACAGGTGTAAAATACCATCAAAAACTGCATTTCAAATACAAATTACACTAACCAACCGTGCCATCTGCATTATTAATTTTTCATCTGCTATAAATATAAGTGTTAAAATCTCAGTCACAGTTAAAAACATTTGTGAAGTGTATACTCATTGTCCTTTTGTGATCAGAGATTTTACGTAGAAAAACATTAAATTCAATGACAGGAGTGCATGGATTTTTCGCGTAATTAGCATGCTCACATTGGCAGGATTAACGTTTAATTTCAACTGAAGTAAGCACATAATTTTTCTGTATTTTACGATGTTTTACAGTCATTCAATAAATGTTTTTGCATAAAAGTTAACGCAAATTTGATTTGAGCAGTATAGTTTTTTTGCTTCTGGCTTCATTTGATTTTTTTTCACTCTTGCATTGACATGCATTGAAGTGGGAAATATGACTATTATCACACAAAAATATATAAAATGAGTACCAAATGAATTTGACTAAACAATTTCAGGGTTATTTCAATTTTATTTTAGGACTGCGTTCATTTTTAAATGACTCGAACTTGTCAAAATTCCAAAATAAAAAATATTTTAGGAACGGTTTATACAATCTATATAGTACTCTGCTCAAAATAATTAGGGGATATTGTGAGTTCGGTATGAAACAGTCATATAATCAAGTCGATTTTTAACAAAATTGAAAGAAAAGAAGTTGCAAAGAAAAAGTATCACGTTTACAAATTTTGAAATAGTCAAATGTTGTCTGTGTCAATGAAAATTGCGCGCTCTAGATAAAGAGTGAAAAGCGATTTACAGCATTATGTAGGAAGAGATTAGGAATAATTGACATGCGTTGATTGCTGCGCAGCAGTGTATATGATGTCTCAATAACATGACTTAGCCAAACGGGTAGCCTGGAGGTCGTTTAGAGGCGGTCCAAACGCAACCTATTGTAGCGCAAACACTTGAAGTGTCATTTTCAGACTATGGAATCGGTTTTTGGAAACTGAAAGTGTTAGCCGAAGACCAGGACAAAGTCGTAGGCATGCAATAACAACACATGAGGACAGAAGAAATCGTAGTATGAACGCCACTCTTTTACAACAGCACCTTCGGAGGGCTACTGGATCCAGCGTTTCAACTCAAACTGTTCGAAACCGACTCCATCGAGTTGGTTTGTATTCTTACAGAACTGTGGTTTGTGGTTCTGAAACAGTGGGCCACTATGCTGCCCGTAGAAGTTGAGCACAAGAGGACCTCAGGTGGAGAAGACATGGATGGATCGATGTTTACTTCTCAGAGGAGTCCTGCTTTGCTGGTTGCTTAACACTCCTAGAATCAGTTCAACACCCAGAAACCGCTCTTCTACAGGAATGGGAGAGAAAAATGCAGTCCACCATTGATTCCATGTCCCACAGGTGTGCAACATTGTTTTCGGTCAGGGAGAACAATATCCTTTATTAAAACTCATTTTTATCCAAGAAATCTTCTTTTTTTTCATTTTTATAACATGTAAAAAATTGCATTTGCTGTTTTCCGACAAAAAACAAGAATAAAATTTAATTATTTCAATTTCTGTGGGTGATTTTCTTTCCTAATAGCTTACAACTCCTATGGATCACATATCAGCCAACAAAACTTTTTCACATTAGTGGTGTATTTCCAAAATCATAATAACCCCCTAATCGTTTTTAGCAGTGTATTTCATTCAGGCATTTTGTTACCAAGCTACATATAATATAGAAACACAATTAATTATAACGGCCATGGATATTTAACTTTATTTTATTTTCCTGATACATTAAAAGTAACACTTTTAATCACCTATTTAAATGCATAACCAGTTTATATTTTCAATGAAATAAACTAAGTATTAACTGTCTTTAAAAGTAAAAGGGTAATATTTTCAAATTTTGTTGGAGAATGAGGAACTTGCAAATTAGTAATAACCCTCTATTCTTTGGTTTACTATATAAACGAATCAGAATACAAATGAAATATAATTAAACTTTCCAGCTGAGGGAAAATACAATTAAATTTTGATAAAACACCTTTTTAAAGAAATTTTGAATTTACAACAACTTTAGTTCAATTTTTCCTAATAATTTTGTCTTTAAATAAAAAAAAATCCTTACATATAATATATTATGCTTTGTATCTATCAGTATCAGCATTAATAAGAAGACACTCTCATGCTATACTATGTGAAAATTAAATACCATAAGACATGCATATATTTTTATGTTTGCTGTTGATCAATATATAGAAGATAATTTTCAATATATACTCTGTTATATTTGCATATTTTTTTTTAAATTGTACAACTTTGTAAATTTCGAAAAAAAATTGAAAAATTTTGAATAAAATGTGTGAAAATCAGTAGATGGTAATATCAGTACTTTAAGTCACTGTCGTTCCTATTAATTTCTACTTTTAATGAATTACCGCTTAATGGGAAAATGTCGTCAATGAGTTTTCCATATGAAAGTAGTCATATTAATTCGAAACTTTCCCTTTATTTCTACGCTGTCGTAATCATTTTGTCCTGAAGGCCAAAAGTAAATGTTAACCATTCTTCTGAAACTGTTATTTATTTCTATGTGTTAGTGATGCAGCGTTTAGATGAAAGAACAAGACAGTTGTGGAATTATTGTTTCATTTAATTATTGTTTTTGGATGGCAATTTAGCTATTTCACCTATTACATGTATAAGGCGTTGAATTACTGATGCGCCGGTAGATTGATCCATGAGTATTTGGGTTGAGAAAGATTTCAATTTCCAAATCAGTGATTACTCTAAAAAGAAAAGTCAGAATAAATATAAATTGAAAAATTGCTGTGTCAAATACTTATACAATAGCAAATATTTATACAAAATATTTATACAACACATTAGAATAAAATATCATGAAATTCATCTGCGTCACAGCCTGTAGCTAAACATATTGTTGCTCTTATAGATAGGTGATCGAAAAGTGACGCCTAAAAATATATCGGAAATATCGTCTGCTGTGTTTAATTTTTATTTGAGAGCATTCATTTTCATGAGAGTTGCATTAAACAATAAAAAAACTTGAGCAACGGATTTAAGCACAAATAACATAAAAATAAGAATACTGTGCTTAAATACTTCCTTTAGTTTTCCTTATCCTTTGCATGGAGCGATTTTTACTTATTGGCATTAAAGAGTTTCAGCAACGGTCTCTATTTTAGAGAGTTTATCCTGGGTTAACATGGCGGACTTGTCTGTCCTCTCTTTAACTGCAGCAGATCCAGTTTCTTGAAAACTCTTTACTAATATCGTAATTATAGCAATTATTGCATTTTTCGGGGTTTTAAAACAGAGGTATATATTTTCTGCAACACTAACAATAACACTATCAAAAAAATGGCCAGAAAATTTTTAAAAATAAAAAATATGTGGGGTCGGCATCCACAGGGACTGTACACTCCTTCCCCTACCATTAACTTCTTGAAAGTAACTCCAAACCCGCATATTTAACGTGCAAGTATAGTGCGTGAACTTAGGGACAATTTGGGCATAGCCGGGAGTCGAATTATGGTCGTCCGGATGAAACATCTCCGCGCTTCCACGAATTTTTTATGTCTACCAATAAAATTACGCCATGAACAGCCCATTTATGTTTCACTATTTCACCGTTTTTAAGTCCGCCTACTCTGCATTTTATTTGTATATTCTTCTTTATTATCCGGTTATTTTTCATGAGTTTTGTGTATTTGGAAATTTTATTTTCGTTTCGACACACTAGATGGCGTCCTGCCCCTCATCCAGTTGCTCATACCCTAGGGTGAGTCGGGTGGCATGGGTCTTCACACTAGATGGCGCTACTATATTGGGTTCAGTTGTTCAGCCATTTCATGTTTGGCTGGTGTAGTCTAGCGATCACTTGAACATTGAGGTCCAAACTTTTTAGCACTGAAGAAGGAAATTCAATTATTTCAAAAAAACGTATCTGTTTACTTAACTTTATTCGAACTGCAGTTCGCGTTGTGATCTAGAATATTATTAAAATTCACGTTATATACTTAAAAGTCATCGTGTTTACTTCAGGCGAAAAGTATAGTATAATTCCTGTTGTAACGGAGCCTGACATAGGATATGGTCTCTTAGGACTCAATCTTTGACGGGGATGTTCTTCGTGAAGCACTTTCTAAAGAAAACTTGGAGGTAAAGAACAAAGAAAAAAGGGTTGATCTTGGCATTTTGTCAATACCAACTGATTTGGTGAATCTAAGCACCCGCAGTGGCGGTGTACAAACTTTGTGATTTAATACTTCATAGTTGTGAACATTTCAGTCCAGAAATTTTCCCTTCTTATCTATACGAGATAAGGTTTATAAAGCATGTTAAATCCAGGACTGGATCATGTTCATGTTTGACCAAAGAGGTGTTTGTTTACATTTTATGAAAATTTCCTTTGTCAGCGTTTTCCTTCAAAAATACCACATTCAGATAAAGAAAATAGATGTTTGCATAAAATTCGCATGACGTATTTTTTAACTAATAACTATAAGAAGACTTACTTTTAAGGCACCACAATCCAGAAACGAATTTTTTAAATCTTTTATATCTTTTCCTTTTCCTATGCTGAAATTAGAAAGCAAATTATGAGTTTTCGTTCAATCACATTTCAATTGTACTGCATCTATATAACAAATGTCTAAAGCGCTTGTGACATTTTGTCCCTCTAAGAGCTCCCCCCACCCACCCTCGGGGGCCTAGGGGTAACTTTAGAAACTTAAAGTGTAATACACTGAAAGGAAGTTAACGAAGTCATGTTTTTATTTTCCCCTGCAGGGGAGGGAGAAGGAAATGGCGGTTAACTATAAATACTGAAAATTGTAATTAATGAGTCTGGAAGGAAATGATCATCTGAACGAGTCTTTCCAGTTGCACCCAAATCACTTCAAGCTCCAAAAATAACTTAGATGGTTAAATCTTTGTACATTTATAGTTATGACCATTTGATAGAATTTAACGAAATTTCGTTTTCAATTAGAAAACTAAATTGGACATTAAGCATCGACATATTATTAATAAAATAAACTCAGTAAAATAATTGGTAATTTATTTTAAAGATTGTTATTTTCTCCTTTTTTGACAAGTATACATACTAGTTTTTTCATATTTTCTCTTTTCCTATGAAGAATATTGTATTAGAACATTAAATAAGGCAATAGGCTCAAAAATTTGACTTTCAAATTTTGACGAAGTTTTGAAAATGCCTGAGCCCACATCAACTGATGATATTCTGTGTGCCTGTCAGTGTTAAACTCTATTGTCCGGATATCGAAAGAATACATTTGCCGACTGAAATAGCATTTTGAGCGAATAATAATTGCATGAATGAATGAAAATTTGTTAAAATATTTTTTAATTTAACACTTTATTATTTAAACTAATATCTTAATATTATAGTTTGATTATAAATTTAGATTCTAATAAGAATGTGTATATGCAGTTACTTTATATGTATTACTTATAGCAAACAAGGTCCTTCAAAGCTATGGCATGTTAAAGTTCAATCAAAGGTCCGCCGGAATGTTATGTTTTAGACACTTAACCTACAATTGAAAGGCGTTGAGCGTTAGACCCGGGAATACTTTGGATTACTTCGGTTCTGTTTCAAAGGGGAAGGATGTACGAAAATTCATAAAAATAACTTACATGTTTGAAGTAGCATTGTAATTAGATCTTATGGTGTCATTTCAGGAGAATCGGATTTTGTCTCCGGTTTCAGCCGAGAGTAATTTACGGCTAATTATGTACACAATACTCTGTCAAATATAATTGATGATACCTGTGTATCAAAAAGTTGTATCATCACAGCTTCTAACACGATGGCACCTGCAATGCTTGCCAAAGTTTAAAGCAAAATAAAATTGAATTTCAAATGTACATTATCTTTGACATTTGTCATTTTTAAGCAGGCTCTACACTAAATATGTATTCCTTGTACGTGTTTTTTATTGCATCATAACTACATATGACAGCAGTTTATTACTACTAATAATAATGTGTCAAATGCATGTCTTCTGAAAAATTTTATTATCGATTTGTGCCCATTAAACAATGCTGTACACATAGAGGTAAAATTAAAGTGGTATATCTTCATGTTAAGAAAGCGCCAATATCGTTTGAGACACAGACTCAGGTGGCGCTGGAATAAGATAAGTGATCTTGCATTGTATGCATTTCTTTGGCGAATGCCTAAAATATTTATTGAAACTGTCGATTTTGTAAACATAAATTATTGCAAATTAGGACTGAAACAATAAATAATATCCCTGCGTATTTAAAATTATTTTTACCTTTCAATTTAATCTTTCCCTATATATTATGTACTCTATCCTAAAACTATTAAAAAATACTGGTTAATAATATTCATAATTAAGGAACCCATAAATATACTCATATGTAATTTAAAAATAATCAAAAAATACATATACTGAATACTATGCATTTCTCTTGTGACGATTATCAATAGTGACTACTCTACTAACACTACCGACACCTAGATATAATTCTCAAACCATAATGGCATTTTCAAGCGTTTCATCTATAGGAGTTGTATCTCCTTCTTTCTAACTACGTGGCTCTACAGTTTTTAATTTTGAATTTTTCGTCTATATCCCTTTGTATCCGAGTTCTTTATCCTGACTTTTAAATTTTCCCCTAGGGTACTATAGTATTTACTTTCACGTGTACTCTCATGTCATAGTTACAAAGTCATTAAGTGTTAAAGGGTTTTCCTTGCATTCCTGTAAACGCCTTGTAGGGCATCTTGTAATATGTATTAACTATTGTAGTTTAAATCAAATTACAGGAATTAAAGTAAGGGAATTGAGCATTTTACTTCTCCAGAACAACCCATACGTTGAAACAAGCTATTAATGAGATAATAAAGCTAATAAGTTGAATAAATCATAGTAATGCCTGATAAAGCATTGAAATTAGATAGATTAATAGTAATGGTGATATTCTTACTTGTGGTTCATTGGTAGATTCAGGAATAAGGTCTTCTTTTGAATAGCTGCAAATATAAGAAATCATAAAAGATAAAATTATTATAAAAATCTAACTATAGCACGCATTTATATATTCTTATAAATTTTGACACAATTTTTTTTTACTTAACAATGTTTACACAAAACAGAATGTTTATCCAAATATGTCTTTATGCATGCATCACGATTTTATATCTATTAGGAAAAGAAAGCTAAAAAGAAGACATGGAGTCACCAAGTTTATTAAATAAAGTATGTGTGATTTTTTTCTACTTCAACTTATTTATCTGCATGAACTTTCGTAAATTTATGCAAGTCCGATTTATGCAATTTATTCAGCTTGGCTACTATAACAATATACTGATCGTTAGAGGGAGTGGTAAACCTTGGACGGCAAGGCACGGGTCTCCAACCAACTGTTTGACTTGTTTGGAATTGTTTCCATAATCGAGATATTACCGAATGATCTACGCCAAAGGAAATATAGACATTTTTGATTGACTATCCTGCTTCAATGCGTCCGACAGTACGACAGCGCTCACTACCTGTCATTCGTCTTATTTTAGCCATAAAAACACAAATATCACCAAAACTAATCCTACGAAAGTTATAAACACTTCGTATCAGCATTTAAATGCACCCTTCAGAATGCTGACATATTCAACGACTGCTTAATTAGCATATATCTGGACAGTCAATTGTGATTGGCTGCAACATGCGATATTTACATAGTGCCATCTACATCCGCAGCGATTTTCAGCCACTCAAATTTAAATAAGCTTTCGAAAAATGAAAATTAGCATTGCGTGCTTAACTGTTGAAAGTCAGTGTATATACAGGGTGAGTCAGAACTCTTGAGCCAAACTTTAAGGGGTGATAAATCACATCTAATCAAATAATTTTCGTCATACAAACAAAGTCGTAACACAAAAGGTGAACCGCTAGGTGGTAGCTCATGAAATGAGGAATCAGTCTATAGCAATCCTTTAAGAAATATATAGGATAATGTTTATATAAAGCCTCTGTTATGATTTTAATATTGCTATTATTGCAATCGATTTTCGATGCAATCGATATAGATCGATTTTCAAGGATCATGTAGATTTTGACAGTTTACTTCAATTTGCAAGTAAATAAAGTTTATGCGTACCTGCTAAGATTGCACTCATGCGTAAAATGAACATATATATGATAGCGAGTTGGGCAGGATTCACTTTTGGTCCAGTTTCCTTCTGTTTGGTTGGTCTTGTTCTTCCGTATCCGGGTGCCTTCGTATTAGCACGCATTGGGGACCAACCTTTGCTTTGCATTGGTACCGTGAGCGTTTGCCTAGGCTGGAAAAGCAGCTTTAAACGGGAGGGGGAGTCGCAATCCTCCCCAACCATTAAATGCAAAGCATTTGGTTATCCCAAGTTCCTTTAAATCTTCTTTTTCTTGGATTACATTCTGCTTCGGAGTATAGAGCGGCTTGGCGCCTTTTCCTGAGTAGTGCCTTTGATTTTTGTGGATATGCATAGGAATTCTTTTTGAATTTGTTTACTGGATTTTATATGATATTACGGATGTTATTAGTCCTGCTGCAGTGCGCGGATTTGGTAGTTATCCTTCGTCGTATTTATGGGGTACATCTCGGACCGAGCGGGCGAAGCTTTGGTCTTCCGTGTGTTGTGGGTATTGAGGCATACGGTTGCGGAGGCATGGGATTTGGCCGGGAGAGTGGATACATGGAATAAGGGTGAGACTTTTATGCTATACTGTTTTATGTTATCGCACTTTGACGTATTTTAGTATATTGCATCATATAGTGTGTTTGTTTTTATCGACGTCTTTACGTAGTGTATGATATAGTAATTTATGCATTATGTCGTTTAGGTTTAGTATTTTAATGTTGTTTAGTTTTAGTGTATTAATGTTTTAGAATTAACAGGACTCGTTAATTTACTTGCCCTTATGACGCAATTCTAGTAAATTGGATTAATTATATATGTTTTAAAGTTTTAATGTTTTAATGTACAGGACTCGTTAATTAACTTGACCTTTTAACGCATTTCTTGCAAATCAGATAAAAAATCACTCCAAAAAAAGTTTAAAATCTTTGAAAATGTCACTTATTCCATTAATGGACTGTATGGTTACACGAAAAGCTACGGATCATATGTGGACGTATTGTATTGAAAGAGTATATTATTGCTACCTTGATGAGTATTTCCTGATCTAATTGTAAGTCTTAAAGAAATGAAACCTCATATTTATGAGGCGTATGTATAAGACTGCTAGCGAATTACTTTTATACTCCTCAATATGAGTCATAAGATGTTGAAACTAAACATGAATGAATACATCTTACTATATAAAAGTGACTGGCAAAAATATTCTTCACAGAATATATGCTCGGTGGCACAATAGATAAGGGTATTTGTGGCATCGATAACCAATTACCCTTTACTCTCTATATTGATGAAATCTATTAAAAGCTATTTCCAACCTATTTATACAGTCCAGGAAAAACAAGCGACAATAAGAAAAAATGTCCGTAATAGTGAAGATATGTATAATGACACGATTCAAACAGAATCACAATTTTTTAAAAATGATTTTATGCATCACAGTCATATAAGATATTGTGGATTTCAAAAGTGCCTATCAAAAAGATGCAAACTGTGTCCTGTGGCCAACCCGCTTCAAATTAAAAAACATGCTAATCCGAACAGAATATTTTGTAAATCTTACAACACAATATACTGTATCACCTGTCTTACATGTCATACTAAATATATTGGACAGACTCTGAATCCACTTAATATAAGAATCAACTTGCACAGGAGTCAAGTCTGTAAGAAAAGACAACTCGATCGACATTTAAGCAGTTTGGAAATTAGGCATTTCAGACAACATGATTTTTCTAAAACCATCATCACCATTCTAGATATAGTACCTCAATTGATGGAAAGATTGTGGTGGGAGGCCACACATATTAAACAGTACTCAACGACATTCCCTTATGGATTGAATTCCCTCAATTTTAAAGAAAGTTACAATTTAGATTATTGTAGAAGTATTGACAATTATCCAATAGCAAGTTCATTGATACAGAGGAAGTCACAGCGATGGCATAGAGGAAGAGGAAAACACCATTATAGCTATAATGACACAGAAGAAAAAATCTCCAAATTTATAGAATCAATTAAATCCAAAGACGGAATCAAGTACAATTGGATTAAGGATGTCATTTACAGTATAAAAATCAAATATTTACCTCGTATATGGGCTTTTATACAGCAATATACGTTGGAAGAACCTATTGACTTTCGGATTGAAGAAACACACAAAAATATAGCCATTATGCTTGACTTAATTAAATTAAGGGCCAGAAAATTTCAAATTAGATTAAAACCCAGAATACAGAACGAGCAAAGTATGGAATATTTTATAACCACATTCCGAAATAAGAAATTTTATGGAATTCCCTTTAAATCGATACTTTACAATATCAAAACTTTCTTACCTGTTCAGGATCTTAAGGTAAAATTGACTTACCGCTTTGTACGCACAAACGGTAGAAGATTCTTCAACTACAACAATATATGTAAAGAATTGGATACTAAAACAACAGAATGCAAATGCACTGATAGCAAACTTAAAGATCCTTATCACAATCACATCATTACAGGTGATCTGGATATTATCTCAGATAAAACTCTAAAAAATATTTTCAAACTCGGAACTAAATACAGATCACAAGAATATAACCAAGTAATCGAAAATTTCAATCAAGATCTAGAAGAATTTATTTATAAAATAGCAGTAAAACACAGTTTACCTATTCAAGCCTTTCATGAATGGAAATATAATTTTTCAAAAGAATTTCAGTTTTATTACATCAGACAAAATAACAGAATTAGGAATCTTTCAATACCTGCAGCTATACAAACTATAAAAGAAAATTTTGCTATAACTTATACTGACAAGATGGTATCACATTTTGCATTTACATGCAAAAAGTTTTACATGGATACACTTCTTCACTGCTATCTAGACAGTACTATGTACACCCCTTTACATAATAATGGGAATGTTCTATCCAATAGGATTAAAGCTTTGTACAAACGAATCGGTAATGAAATAAAAACTGTTAAATTTCCATATTTAATCCTCATTCCAAAGATGCATAAAGAGCCTGTAAAATTCAGTACAGTTACCGTTGGCTGTGGATCATATCTGACAATAGCTAATAAACGACTATTGAACATCCTCAAGTTTGTGATGGAAAACATCAAAAAACAGAATCATGTCATGATCAAAAATGGAGTAGAAGTTATCGATCGATTAAAACATTGTAATAAAAATATATGTTTTAAAAGCTTTGATTTCCGCGACCTATTTAACAACATTGATTTATCTAATTTATACTCAATCTTGGAAAAATTACATGAAGAATATGATTTGAAGGATTTTATTACTTATCGTAGATACCTTGATCTTATTGAACTGGTATTAAAAGAAAATATTCTATATAACGGAAATAATTATTACCGACAAATAAAGGGAATCCCAATGGGAGGAGCCTGTTCATCAATCTTGGCCGATATTTACCTCTCAACATATGAAAAAGGAACCCATATTTTGTCAGAGATACCATATTTCCGGTTTGTTGACGATGTGCTATTGGGGAGTTATGAAACCACCACCAATTTCGATTTCACATTTTACCCACCGGAATTGGAATTAATAGAAAATTGTAAAGAAGAAAATGAAGCGGTAAATTTTCTGGACATCTCAATAAAAAAACATGGATTATATGGTCATTATACAACGTTATACGACAAAAGAGAATTATATAAAATGAAGATAAATCATCTCATCGATTGGAAAACAAATCTTACCAAAAATACTTTCAGAAATATCATACTCGGACACTTCAAGAGAAATCAAATTTACAACACGTTTAAAAAAGATTGCAATAATAGCAATATTAAAATCATAACAGAGGCTTTATATAAACATTATCCTATATATTTCTTAAAGGATTGCTATAGATCGATTTTCAAGGATCATGTAGATTTTGACAGTTTACTTCAATTTGCAAGTAAATAAAGTTTATGCGTACCTGCTAAGATTGCACGCATGCGTAAAATGAACATATATATGATAGCGAGTTGGGCAGGATTCACTTTTGGTCCAGTTTCCTTCTGTTTGGTTGGTCTTGTTCTTCCGTATCCGGGTGCCTTCGTATTAGCACGCATTGGGGACCAACCTTTGCTTTGCATTGGTACCGTGAGCGTTTGCCTAGGCTGGAAAAGCAGCTTTAAACGGGAGGGGGAGTCGCAATCCTCCCCAACCATTAAATGCAAAGCATTTGGTTATCCCAAGTTCCTTTAAATCTTCTTTTTCTTGGATTACATTCTGCTTCGGAGTATAGAGCGGCTTGGCGCCTTTTCCTGAGTAGTGCCTTTGATTTTTGTGGATATGCATAGGAATTCTTTTTGAATTTGTTTACTGGATTTTATATGATATATATATATATATATATATATATATATATATATATATATTATAATTTTATTTTCTTGTAATATTACCATATACTTACGACTCATCCCCTATCAATTTCAAAGGTAGTGTTGTGATCAATAAAATTGTTAAATTACTAATTGATTCATTGACTCCAAATGTCAATGATCACATATATTTTAATTCTATCTCTTGACTTTTCAGACAAAAATACTAAATATTATGATATAAAAGAGTCATGTAATTCAGTGATGTGTAATATTTTTTTTTTTGGATCGACAAAATACATGTCCAAAGTCTCTGCACCTGCCAGAACGCTTAGTGAGATTTGACAATGGAATGCAAAAAATAGAGTAACAACTAATAGAAATACTAATTAGTGGTGTCTTTATCATATATAAATTTTTATTTAATATACAAGATGTCGGGGAGAGATGGACATATATTTCTAATTTCATACTTTTTTTTATCAACTATTTTTTAAATAAATCAACTATGGTTAGAAAGCGTGTATTCATAGTAAACAAAGGATATTCATTCTATGGAATTTACTGTAAATGAGCAGGGTTTTTTTTATAAAAGAGAAAAAATAACTTTTGCCCATCTATTCTTATGTGATATTTATATCAGACACATTTATTAATACAAGAATGTTTATAACTTACTCGTCATTTTTCCACATAACATCCGGTGGAAATACAATTTTATCATTTGAAGTGACATCTCCCAAACTGGCGGCAATATGGGGGTATTTCTATAAATAAAAATGAAAAATATCAGATTTTACATACAATACGTACAACTGTTCTATAAAAGTGCATATATATCATTTATAAGCATTTATTAACCCGAAATATTTCAATTTAGGTGAATGTAATTTAAATGAAGCTCTACATATGTAACTTCCTATATACAGTATAACAAGTCTTATACGTTCGTACCTATTATATTTCACTTTAGAATAATCAAATAGGGATCTACTTAACTCACATACAGTAAAATATCAAAGAAGGATCAGTCAACGACAAATCTAATATATTTTTCTTTATGATATATAGGGTAGGGCTACTTAGGCGACTGTGAGGGAATACTGCCTTCTCACAGCCCGAGGTATCATTCATTAGCCATACGTAGCCTGAAAGCAAGCACATTAGTTAAAACAAGTTCTCCAAAGGCAAATATAACATTTTGAATAATTTTCGAAGATTTCATTCGAATTTTAAATAATCCATTAATGGCTGTTATCGTATACACAAAAAATCGACCACAAACATCAGACAGATATCACTTCAAAAATAGTCAAAACGTATTCGGCGGTAACGTATTCGTAAACGGAGTTCTAGAAATATATATTGGCATTAAAATCTCGAAATCGAAAATTCTCGTGAAAGGAATACATTCGCAATACTAAGTAAGAGAAAAGGGCAGTAAATATATAAGTTTAGAAAAATTACCAGAGTTAGTTCAAAAACAAATGCCCATAGGCATGTCATGTTTGGAACGTTCGCTTACGAATATGAAATAGGTAGCGTATAACTTAAAAAACAGAGTAAAAATTTTCCATACGAGAAAAGTCCATTCTATATAATTTTATTAGAAACATGCCAAAAGTCGTCTGGTGGTCGTTATCACTCAGCTACAAATCGGCTTCTTTGTTGAGTGTTACAAATATAATTAACAAAATGCTTAAGAGTTTCCAGACAGAAAATTGAATTGTATAATTCTATAAAATTGTATGTTAAGAAATCATATACTCTACTTACACTTTCACCAAGAGGATCTATGCGCGAACCAGCATTATCATAGGTTTCCTAAAGAGATTTAAAAAACAATAAAATATCATTTTTATACATGAATTACTATGAGAATTTCATATATTTATGACTTGACATTTCTTAAGAATTATAAGCAGATTTGAAACTTCAAACATTTGTTCAAAAATTAACTTTTGAAAAACTCTATTAAGACAACATGATAATATTGTTTTAATTACTAAAGCGAAATCAAACAGACATAAGTTAAATATAAATGTTAAATTCCTTAAAATTTTACAGAAAAGTTTTCACATTAAAACGGTTTAAAGTGAACAAAACATTTCAAAATTTCAATATTTACATAACTGGCATACAAATAAAACTATTTTAGAATTCAAATTGTACAAAAATAATGAATTAAAATAATTATTTAAAATCAAAGAAAATATTTTATTATTCGAATAATTAAATTATTGAAGTTTAAATTAAACATTTTCTTTTAGTTTTGACAATAAAAATTAACGATGCTACACCCTTGCAGAAATGGAAAAATGAATGAATGAGCATACGAAACTTTCTAATTAAATTGGATTTAAAACTCTAATCCGTTGAGATAAGTTTTTATTTAAACATTTTCAGAAGTATATATTCCAGAAATTGATTAAGAGTTCTGAGAAAAAAAGATGATAAACGTAATTCAATGCATCAGGAACATTTTATTGCCATAATTAAAATTTTTTGCTGACTTGCATATTTTAACGAAACAGTGTATAACATTATTGAGATAATCCTAATTTACTTACCATTTCTTCAATGTCATCCTTTATATATTCGTGACTTGAAAAATTCAATGGACCCTGTATAAAGGAATGAATAATAACTAAAATTTTCTCAATCTCACTCTCTCTCTCTCTTTATATATATATATATAACTTTCTAAATTTTAACTGCTATATATATATATATATATATATATATATATATATATATAAATATAAATATATATATATATATATATAAATATAAATATATATATATATATAAATATAAATATATATATATATATATAAATATATATATATATATATATATATATATATATAAATATATATATATATATATATATAAATATATATATATATATATATATAAATATATATATATATATATATATATATATATATATATAAATATATATATATATATATATATATATATATAAATATATATATATATATATATATATATATAAATATATATATATATATATATATATAAATATATATATATATATAAATATATATATATATATATATATATATATATATATATATATATAAATATATATAAATATATATATATATATATATATATATATATATATATATATATATATATATATATATATATATGAATATATATATATATATATATATATATATATATATATATATATATATATAAATAAATATATATATATATATATAAATATATATATATATATATATATAAATAAATATATATATATATATATATAAATATATATATATATATATATATATATATATATATATATATAAATATATATATATATATATATATATATATATATATATATATATATATATATATATATATTTTATATATATATATATATATATATATATATATATATATATATATATATATATATAGCAGTTTTATTTTAAATTTGGTTTAGAATGCAATGGGATGTATTTTCATCGGTTTTCTCATACGCCAACCAACTCCATTCACGAGGTTGATTGACGTATTCTTTATGACAGGTTGTTCCAAACGCTTTTAGAATTTCTAAGGAAGAATATATCCATTTGATCGAAATTATATTAGATGTTTTAATTTGTTTTTCCATATCTTTATTGTCTTTTACCTACACAACTCATCAATTGTGAAAAGTGAACGTCAATATAAATTAAAAATAAAAATAAATAATAAAGTGTTATAAAAAAATAAATAATAAAGATTGGTAAAAAAAAACTAATTTCAACTTCCATGACGATTTTATGCATATTAAAAAAAGACAATCCGCTACTATTCGGGAAAAACCATTATCTGGAGAAGTGTTTATCCTAGCTAGATGTCATAGATCCTCTTGGATATTAATTCAAATTCCTCTATGTAGTAGTCTCTGTTAAAACGAACATTTCAGTAGCTCAATTTCTTAAACATGTCAGAGTTAATAATTTCAATTATTATTTATTAATCACTCTAACCACAACGAATCAAAGTTAGGCGTTTTGATTAGAAATCAATACTTAAATAAATTTTTAAAATATATTTTGAAGCTAGAGTTCAATAAGTTCAAACTCGACAATTTCTATATCTCTATATCAGTTTTAATAAAATATAATGAATTACCTATTTTTATATATTGCAAGAAACATTTTGTTTTCACATTTTATGAAACATATTTGAAGATATGTATTTCTAAATGTTGTACTCTAAAACACTAAATATCCTCAAGACATTTTAAATTGATTAGAATTAGTAACAACATATTTTATTTATCATCTACTTAATGATAAATGCTTTTCTCAAATTATTTTCCCCAATTAAATGCAAAACTTTAATCCTCACTGTCATAATCTTTGTAATTTCTTCCCATGTATATTAATATTTTCTAATCTTAGTATTATTACAGGGATATTTTGTATGATAAATTCTTTCAAATTTATATATAATATTTACCGATTTTTTACTAAAAACAACACCCTAACCACATTATAAGTTTTTTTATAAATTATGCAAAACAACGAATACAACACTGTTTTTTTTCCTTATAAAAGAAACGTATTTGCTAAGAAAAAATTACATACTTTAACTTTTTTCACAGAAACTGCTTCACCTACAGCTGGATTTTCTATACACATAGATGAAGATGCCTGGAAATAATAATTCAATAAAAATACTTAAAATAACTAAATTTTGCGGATTGTTGAGTTGAAATACATTTTTAGCAAAGTAAGACGCTCAACAAAATATCTTTAAATAAAGCTTGTGAAGAAAATTTTGTATAGCGGGGACGCAAATTTTTGTGATTCTTTCATTGAGCATTAAATTAAAATGTATATATTAAAAATAATAAGATATACGGTGGTACTTAGAATACTACAGGAATGTGTGCATTTTTAATCACCATTTACAATGGGTTTAGTTGCTAGTTATAAATGTTGCGCAGTTTCCTTTAGAATATATTTCATGGCAAGAACCTTCTAAATATAAAAAGACTAAAATTTCTAGGTCCTCGGAAATGATTCTCTGTTTATCATATTTTTGGCAATAAAAATCTAATTCTGAGACTACTTATATATAAAGTATATTAAGGTAGCTGCTTCAGAATTATCGTCAGGTTATCTGTGGATCGTGAAATTTAGTGGTGATATTCTGGTCAGTATGATAGAGTTATTTTTCCTGATAACATCAAAATCTCTACAAATATTGTAGTTTTTTACAATATATAGTTCTTGAATATGTGTGTATTGTAGAAATCATTAGCAATATCCTCTCCTTAATTCCTAAATGGAAAACTAAGATTAACAATATATTTTCAAATGAAGATAGTCGCAGGTTTTGAGTGTAATTTTTACAAATATATAATATAAATTAAAACATTTAATTTCATCTATAATGTTTAGAAATTTATTAAAATACTAACTGCACTTTATAAACTAATTCGTGAACTATTGTATCGAAAGCAATTTTTCAAAATATTTTATTGCAAATTACTAAAATAAATAAATGATCGTGTTATAAAAAGTAATTCATTTATAATGAAGCATATGCAGTTCATATATACTTTAAATGACTCACATTTTGGGTATTCGCCAAATCCATGCTTTGCTTGCCATTTAAAATGTAGCTCACTGGCTCCTGCAATTACAGTATGGTTGTATTTATTAATAACTCTCAAAATAATAACCGTTTAAAAATTCATTCAAAACAAAAGGTTATCTCTCGCACTTACACTTTCGTCAATAGTTGTCATACCCGTAATCAACGAGACATCCAAACTGGCTTTTGAATGCTCCTGAAACGATAGAAAGTTCAATGCTCATTCATACTTAAAACATAGGAAATTGCATAATAGAAGAGTATGAGAAAAAGTCATACACTTATATTTTGAACAGTATTAGTTCCAATCCTATTTTCCTCGCCAATTTTCGATGGGCCCTATCATTCAGCACCATAAATACACACAGTCAAATATATAATGGGTACAATATTCGCAGGCAACAGCAAGACTATATTACATACCTATTTAAATAATAAACGAATGACAAATCATTAGAGTTTAAACGTTATTTCATTAAAACATCCATCAGACGTACATATAATTTAAAAGCCAGAGTGCTTTCGGGTATCGTCATACCCTTCTTCAATAGCTTTAACCTTTTGCTTACGGGTAGGACGGCGTCCTCCCCTAACGAAGAACCTCTCAAAAAGACAATTATTTCACATACCCTATCCGAAATACTTCGATCCCCCTTTGCAGGCATTGGCATCCATGGACGCCAATGTGCACTAAACGTGTTTAGTAGTGATGCCAATTTTGTGATATGCAAATTCAACTTTCCGGTAGCGGAAAGTATTTAAGCATGTTAGCATGTGCTCTGGCTTTTAAATTATACGTACATCTTATGGGTGTTTTAATAAAATGAAGTTTAAAATCTAGTGATTTTAAAGATAATTTAATCGATTTGAAGTCATGACGTGTCGCCGCCATTAGTATATTACATACATTTATGCTTTCAATATTATTTACAATACAATCAAACGTCAATGACATGAATACGCTTAACTCGACTTACTATTAATATAGACTGGATTTGTAGTTCCCTCCAAATGATATACGAGTTACAATATGTTACAATCTTGCTCTAATTACACGAACTACTTTTAACTCTTTCGCGACAAACAGAACTTTAAAGTTCCGTTCATTTTAAATATGGATTACATAGGACTGTAACGATTTCTGTTCACATTCGTTGTTCAGACTTTTATATCCCTCTTTGTAGTACTAAGAAAGTTCATTAAAATGTAGTACTGGATTTTAGCACCAGATCACAGCACTATATTGCAGGACTTGAATGACTTATGCACGGATTGAATCATATCGTCCATGTGCTTTTGTTTAGAGCAAACTTAAATTTGCAGTGTATATTTTGCATTGTTTAGGTATGGAATGGGTATTTCGTTTTCCCTCATGTATTTTGTGTGATAAATATTTATTGCTAACATTTAGTTTTGCAATTTCTATAAGGCATTCTTACATTAGTAAAAGTTCGAAGCAGAACAAGTTCTCGTATCAAAAGTTCTCCAGGATTGTGTCATATACAAAAAAAACTTTGTAGTCTCAACAATTCACCGCTTGTACATATATTTAAATTGATAGCACAATAATAAGCGTATTTTGCATTATGCTTCTTGGCGGCACAATTTTACATACGATTGTGCTTAATATAGGTTTCTTTTAAACGTCTATTTTTCAGTATACGCTATATAGAGATTAAGTAATTACAGATCTAGATGCAGAATCACAACTTAGATGATATCAGATATGAATTTGGCATAACGGTTTTAAGGATATTATATTTCTAAGGAATTCCACTTCTACTTATTTTTCTATTTTCTGTTCAAAATTTTTCTTGAAACATCTATTTCTCAAGATTGGCTATAGACATAGAGTTTAGATGATGATTGACATTAATTCAGCATAAAATTCTATAGGAAGTAGAACGTTTGCTACGTATCTCTACTTTTGGTTCTGAAGAATGTCACTTGTCTTTCTTTAAATTCGTATGACTGCATCAAATAAGTATGCTAAAGAGAACAAAACTGCTTAATAATTCCGAAAGAAATGAAGTGTATGCACCATTTGCCCCCGTATGAAGTATAATGCATACATTTTCTGTTGCGCTCGTGATTGCTTAAAGAACTTCCCGAATGTGTTTCATTTTCGAACTATGTTTAAATTTATTCCAGATATTCTCTATTTGGTTTAAATCTGATGAACAGGGGTAAATAGACATGCCGTGGTAATTTTTTAAGGTGCACTCTGTGAGGCCAGAATATGTCCTCACATGAGACATTTTTATTGCAATATTTATGGTGCCTAGAACGGCTAACAAAGGTTATAGGCAGGCTGGCGCCGAAGTTTACAACAAAGTGAACTTTGAGGTCAAATACAATAAATTTGGGTGTTCCAGGCCACAGGGGCTAAGAGGGGCATTGATATGTGAAGTGATGCCATTGGGTTCAGAAGAACCAATGAGCGCCAAGGGAAAGAAGGGCGGAGCTCCCTCCCCCCCCCGCCGAAGGAACCACAAACCAGTCTCATACGAAGTTTTGTTGCAGTAAGTTTGATGCGAAATGTTGTTGCGGCGAGTCTGATACAAAATGTGGTAGCAATTAGACATATACAAGGAGTGCAGATGCAAATACACATATGGTTGCAGAGTTGAGTTATAGAAAAATGAAAGTTGCTGTTGGAGATGCAGAGTCTGGAATAGACGGAAGACAATGAGCCACACACCAGAGAGTTATGGCTGTAATTGCAACAATAAAACTGATGCAAGCCTCAGTGTTTAAACAAGCCCAAGATTAAACTTGAAGGTATGTCCTCACGCTCTCAGGTCCTAGACAGTTTAGAAATCTAACTATTTCTGGTCACACATCTCCCATTACTAGAGTAATTAAATGATAGTTGATAATTATGATAAATTGTTGTTAGTGATAAATTGATGTTGTAAATAAATTATATTGTTAAAGTTAAATAGGCTAATCTTTTTATAATGATTAATGATATTTTTTCAGGACTTACACATAAGCAAAATAATTAGACGGTTATTGCGGCACAACGACGAGTAATGTACTTAAATGTCAATTCCACGTTATGAGATCAACGGCCATGTTTTTAATGCTTAATAAACAATTAATATTAATATAATCTTTAAACTTAACTCATTTCAATTCCACGTCTCACACACTCTATTTCCTCTCAAATCGAAAAATTTTCAATTCGATTACTTACGAATTTAATTACTTAGCGAAAAACAATATTTTATACTACAATAGTATAAAGAAACAAAATTTCGAATTCGATTACTTATTTTTACTAAAATTATTTATACTAAAACACTATGAGAGAACAAGAATTTGGTTCATAGATGATTACATAAATATTGATAAGTAATTACTGGACTAAATTTATATAATTTCATTTCAATAAACTTACATTTTTGTCTATTCTAAGGAGATCGTTGTTCGACTGGAAATTACAGATGTCACTTAAAGATTTCTGTAAGGAAGAGAAAATATACACATTCAAAATCAGGGCAAAATTCTCTAATCAAATAAAATAAGTTGAAAACCAATTAAGTCACTTACGCATTGACGTATGTCAGCAGCATCTGCATCAAGCTCATTATCAATAACTATAATAGGCTCCTATAAATAACAAAAAGTTAAATACTTATAGATATAGACCAATGCTTGGAAAAGCACAAGAGATACACATGTATACGTTCACTTACACTTTTGCGAATGCCAACACCATCTATAGCAGGCTCTTTTTCAACAAGACTAGGCTCCTGCAATTAAAAATACATGATGCGTAATTATAAATATAAATCACAGCCATGTAACTTATGAGAGACACAAATATGCTCCAGGTATTACACTTTGACATTTGTCTGCAACAGCTATAGCGAACACTTTGTCAATGGTTGTAAAATGAGACTCTGTAATTAAAACAACCACGGTGTACGTTTGCAAGGCAATATAAAAGGTTGCCTTGCAAGTTCTAAGAGCTCCTATAATTGAAAAACCATGCTGTGTATCTATAAATATAAAACACTGCCATACAAATAATAGGTTCTCCTATATTTTAAAAACTCATGGTGTTTAACTATACTTATTAAGCACATTCATTCAAATACTGATAAATACAAATATATTTATTTTAAAACACATAACTTATATCGATAGGTATGAAACTTTAACAAACAACGATTGTTAAACAAAAATAACAATTACTTACGCTTTGATGTATACCAGTAACATCTATAACGGACTCTGTCTCATTTGTGGAAATTTTAGTCTCCTGTAATTAAAAAATTATGATTTGTATTTATAGGTATGAAGCAATATCAATCAAAGATTGTTCGAGAAAAATAAAAATGAATTACTTACGCTTTGACGTGTTTCATCAACATCTATAACGAATATTTTGGCATTTGCGGAAAAATTAGAGTCCTCCTGTAATTAGAAGCACAAAAACATATGTTTCATATTCATAGGCATAAAACGCTGCCAAGGAAAGTGTCTTCGACAAAAATATATTTATTCACTTACGCCTTGACGCATTTCAGACGCATCTGTAGCGGATTCTTTGTCAATGGTGGTTTGAAACAGCTCCTGTTATTGGCAAGAAAATAAATGAAAACTCATTAATAAACAAGTATCAATTACAATTGTAAATATTATTCACACGCGTATGAATCTACGCACACTTACAATTTCAGCTATTTTGTCAGTCTCCACCGTGAGCTCACCGACTGGGGT
Organism: Amaurobius ferox; assembly: GCA_951213105.1. NCBI lineage: Eukaryota > Metazoa > Arthropoda > Arachnida > Araneae > Amaurobiidae > Amaurobius > Amaurobius ferox. The sequence continues at coordinate 136,599,953 of OX578148.1, forward strand.
ATTTTGCGGAGGCTCCTGTAATGAAAGCAAATTGAGGAACAGTTACAGTTAAAAATACTGTATATAAAATGCCAAAGAAAATTCAATTATAATCCTATTTATACGCGATACTTACACTTTCATCCATATCGGCAACCACGATGCCAAGCTCACCGTTTGCCATACTCTCTGGTGGCACCTGGAGCGAAACAAATGTTATACACATACCATTATACGGATTTCTAATTCTTTTTATCAGTAAAGCATTTGTAATCAGCAGACAATTATTTGTAGCTTAAGAAGTAACTTTTTGTTGTTAAAAGTAAAGTATCGATTAAAAAGTTTTCAGGCTAATTTGAATCAATTCAATAGGTAAATAGAATTTATAATCATTCATTTAGGATAATCTGGCAATCCAAAGTAAATTTACTCATTCATATATTGCTTGCTATTTTTATATATCTGCTACTTTTTATTTCGTTTTCTTACAATAAAAATTTTACAATAAAATCGAATATATTATAGTTTCGAGCATCTTTTAATACTTTAATATATTGATTTTTAAGTGAATTCAAACAGCAAGTTCCAGCAAAAAAATCATTCGAACGTATGTATAACAAATTATAAAGCAGCGTAAAATTGAATCCAATCCTGCCGCTGCCTAATCAGACGTAATGTTTTTTTCTTTAATAAGAAAAAATATTGGTTTACAGATTAACTGAACTTCTTTTCTGAAGACAAAAAAATCTGATGCGTTCAGTACATGACTTTCGCTACAGATTCAAATTAATTTTCTCTTTCTGTCTTTTATAATTCATTAAACTAAGTTTAGTATCACAAAATAAGAGGGAAAATTATTTGAAATTATTCTAAACTTTTAGTTCTATTTCAATTTTTGTTATTATTTCTCAATTGAACATATGTTCAAAGACGATGTGTCAAAAATGAGGAAAAAACTAACATATCTCGGGAACGGTCAGTCTTGAGAACGGTTCATTAACATAAATTACGTATAAATCAAGCATTTGATTGATACATTTGAACAAACTTTTTTGTTTTGTCAATTTTTGCAGGCCATTTCGCATAAAAGGCATATCATTTTATTCCGAACCGAACCACAATCTAATCATTAAAAGGGTCCACATGAGACTTAGCTACCCAATTTTGCAAAATTTGATCAATTAGTTTTTTAGCAATAATGAATACATTCATTGCACAAACAGTCATACATTATGCCAAAAATATTTTTTTCGAGTTTTTGAGTACGAGAAACGTGTAGGTCCGTCGAAAACTCGAGTTGCGATTTTCGACACAACTCCAATACTTTCCCTATATATTACCATGCATCTCAGGGAAAGTAACATTGAATCTTTTTTTTTACAACCTAGCTCGAGATATAGAGTAGAATGCGAATTTTAGTATTTCAATGGTACTCATAGATTTTTAGATTTTTGATATTCTCAGAAACAATACAATACATGTGAAGGAGTTGTAGCTTTAGACCTTATTAGGTAATATTTTGTATTGTAAACAATAAAAAGTACAAACAAAAAGAAATAATTTAATATTACTGAGTAAATTATTATTGTATAATGTCTACATTTTGGTAGAGATTTACTATTATTTAACGATAAGATTAGATTTACTATTATTTAACGAAATTATTCAACAATAAGATGGATAATCTTAATACTGTATAATTACTAATCTTTAGCAACACGTTGATACAAACTCACACATTATTAAATTTTACACACAAATTTTGATCATTAAGAATTTTAGATGCACAAGTTTCATAATGTCCTCCTTGGACGACAAGTAGCATTTTTAATTTAGCCAAAACGTGTAATAAATAAGCAACGCCTTGTTATAAACTAGCACATTATTGAACTTTAAATCTAAAATAATAGAACAGATTATGATAATTGAGAACTTTAGATACAGAAGGTTTTAAAGGATCCTCCACCTTGGCGGACAGCAAGTACACGTTTTAGTTTAATCGAAATGTTCTTGTGAAATCGTTTAAGATACTTACATTTTCATACACCACACCCTCAATTGGACTTTCAGCAATGTTAAGCGAGTGTCCCTGGAACGATAAAAAATAAATAAACAATGCATTGGTATAAACTCGCACATTATTTAATTTTAAACCGAAATTTTTATAATTGAAATATTTTGTAGATACATAAGGTTTTTATAAACGCAAATTTAAAAATGTTCTTGATTAATAAAGATGTTGTATATTTTACAAAGGAAGTATATTCAAAATTCAACGGAATGTATGGATTTACATGTGAACTTACAGATGTAGAGAACAAGGAGTCTATAACCTCGGAAATTGACTAAAATTTTGGTTCCTTTAAAGAACAACTCAGTAACTAACTAAACATCTTCTGGAATACTCACAATTAACCCATGGCTGTTATCGATTTGACTAAAGTTCAACCTGAATATGTTATACATATTTCAATCCAAATAAATTCTTAAAATGTATTCAGCGTTGCTTATATTTAGATTTTCAAACGAAATATTGTTATCATATTTATAAATTTAAAACAGATAATCTAATTATTAAGTAAAAATAATTTGTGCAACATATATGTAAAATCTCAAACAACTATTAAAACTATGTCAAAATACAGGGAATCAATAAATCTTCAATTGCTAAACATTGCTTTAGTTCAGACCACCGCTTTTCAGTTTATTTCACAAGGATTATAAAAAAAATATTCTTTTTCATTTTTAGATAAATATGTAATTCATTTTTATATCATCCCGACACGATATTTCTCAATAATTATATTTTATTGGCGTCGGAATGATTTACTCTAAATTTTCGAGGATTTATCAAAATACGCACGTTTCCCTCCAATTCTCCTTCATCTCGACTCTAGACCATGTTAAAAGAGTGTCTCTAGAATAATGTAAAATGCATTACAAATATATGATATGAATAAATACAACTTAACCAAATATTAAATTTCAATTATAAATTACGGTTACTGAGCAGTTTAGACACATAAGGTCTTACGCTGGTGACAAAAATGTACTTAATCACAGAAAAATTCTCATAATTATATAAAAAATTTCATTTAATCAGATAAAAATTCACTTAATCAAATAACAATTAAATTAATCATATGAAAATTCACTTAACCACTTAATAAATATATTTAATCACATAATCATTCAATATACTCAATTGAATCATTTAGCCTTCTCTACTATATTTTACCGTTAGATCAAAATTATCATCCAAAAGTCTTTTGCTCTTTGAAAAACCTGAAACTCTAATTGATACATCACACAATTTTAGCCATAAATTGCAACAAACTTTCACTTATACAACGAACATGGTTGACACACACATAATTTTGTAATCCCTTACAAATTTTATAAGATGTTAGATATAAAAAAATGTCAGCTATAAAATACAAAAAAATACTTATACTTACTGCATTTTTACCACAGTGTCTTAATGCCTTGATATTCTTTTCTCTTTATCATTACTCAATTTTTGCATATTTCTTAGTTTCTGGGTAGTTGATACTCTCTTAAGCTTAACTTTGTGTAGTCTCGTCTTGTAGGAACATTTCAGTTGTGTCTGGAGACAGTCCAATCATATATGTCCTCTATTTCAGATTGGCTCGACACTTTTTATTAAGCATTCTGATTGGCTCTCTTAAATTAACTAACACTCGTGTAAATGACACAACCTCAGTTAAAATTCTCAACACAAGAAATATTTTGGGCTGTCTTAACCAGTGTAGCTCGAGCTATAACATGCTATACGAAGCTAGGTATGCTATCCAGGTATACCATCACAATATATATATACATATATATACTATATATATATATATATATATATATATATACTATATATATTTATATGTATACACACACACACACATATATATATATATACTATATATATTTATATGTATATACACACACACACACATATATATATATATATATATATATATATATATATATATAATATATAAGCATTTTATTTTAAATATTTTATTTATGTGAGAATAACTGTTAGTTCCATCAACTGAGGGAAAAATAAAATTTATAACCTTAAATAGTAACAAAATACATTATCTGATTTCTCGAAAGCTATTGATTTTGATCATAAATTATAATTTTACTAACTTTAGTCGCACCAAAAATTATATCGTAGGATTGACATAATTAATCTTACTATTTTAAGTTGAATCAAACAAATTTAATACCTTCTGCATTTATTGGGTTAAAATCCACTTTAAATTAAATGTTCAACTGTAAACAGCCCTCGTATGAATGAAACAATCGCACTTAAACTTCTCCACACAATTAATATTTTGGCCTGTTTTAAGCAGTGCAGCTCGAGCCATAACATGTTATACGAAGCATAGTGTCTCCCAACAGAACAATAGCATTGAAATGAATAATACAGCAATGGATTATTAAATTATTTCTCTAACACCTCCATTCGTGACATTCGATAGGTAATATTTCTAGTGTAAACCTTTCAGATGCCACGTACTTTTTATGTAAGCTCACTTCTAGTGGCATTTAAGAAAAGTGTTCTTACTTTACTGTTACAGAAATACATTGTTCTAAAACTATGACCATTAAAAGAACAACTCCTTGCTGTGCTAAGTCTTGCACTCACAGTTGGACCTTTGAGTATAAACATGTCGTAAATCTGGGTACCCCTTTTATTTTTTAAAGTATTTGTTTTTTGCTTTTTAGTCATTTCATGACTTTGCTCTAAATCTACATAAATATTAATCTAATACTTTTACTTAGAAAATTAATAACAATATCAATCCCATTTCCACCACAATGTCTAACTTAACAAACTTTGAAAACCAATGACGAGCCTTCTACTATAAATAGTACAAAAAATTTTAAATATTACATTTACATCTTTATATTTAAAAAAAATATGTAATTAATATTAATTTCATCCTTAATGCAAATTTTCTGATTAAACGATTTAATAGGCGGCCGAAAGATTTACATAAATATTTGAGGATTTATCAAAATACTTACGTTCTCATCCACATCTCCTTCATCTCGACTCTCAAAGATATTAACTGAGTCTTTTGGTCCCTCGACGATTTTAAATGAGTGACCCTACAATAACGTAAAATGAGTGAAGCATACGGCATGGACACAAGCGAACTTTTCACTTAAACATAAGAAAATTCAACTTAGCCACGTATATAATTTGAGGCAATATAATCCTAAATACAAATTTTACTGTCTAATAGATTTAATGAGCGTCCGAAACATTTGCCCTAAATATATAAGGATTTATCAAAATACATACGTTTTCATCCAAATCACCTGCAATTGGACTCTCGACGATGTCAAATGAGAATCAATGCAATGACGTAAATTGAGTCAGAAATATAGGATTTAAACACATGCAACTTAACTATATACTAATTTTCAGTTATGAATGAGGGTAATTGAGCGTTTTGCATACAAAGGGTGTTATAGGTAACAAAAATTTACTTAATCACATACAAATTCACATAATTATAAAATACACTTAATCACCTAAAAAACAGAATCACATTAAAATTCACTGACCAATATTTTACTGCTGGTTAAGATTTTTTCATATGCTCAAAATGTATAAATTCTTCCAAATCTGAAATTGGCATTTTCATCCTACATAATACTTTACTTTTACTTCTGTGTTTCATCACATGAAAAATATGAATTCCGTATATTTCATAACATGCTAGTCGAATACCGGTTGAAAAACAACCGTCTCACAATAAGCAACCCCCGAATAATCTAAATTTTTGAATCATTCGATTTTTCCATGACTCCTTTCCAAACTGTTCACCCGTCCATCCAATTCCAAATAGATGTCTCACTTCAGACAGGGCATTTCTTCATTATTCAGCCAATTAAATATGCAAGTGTGCGGCATCGTATCTTTATTTCTGTCGAACGATCTGTTTTGGCACCCATTTTAAAGTATCACTGCAAACACTGTTTTACCATCCTTTCACTGTTCGAAAGATTTGGTGTGATTGAATGAACGGTTTTAAAAAATACGGTAATTATTATTTATGAACTTGAAATTTGAAAAAAACATTGAATAGAAAAGTGGGTAAATTTTGATGACAATTCATTCGCCGATGTCGGAAACCTTAGTATGCAAAATATTAGGTAATACATTTCAGTGCTTATTGAAATACAGATTACTTCATTTTGGTGGCCAACCCCTCATTGTCGATGAAAACTGCTTAGAACGAAAATTACGAAATTGGAGTAAAATGCGAAGTTTGGATTTTTGGCATGTGTACAACGAGTGATAAGACATTTTTATTCCATTTGTAGTAAGAAATAATCCATAATTTAAAATGTAATAACACATTTTAAGGACGAGTTGGCTTAGATCCGTGCGTGTAATGTCGGTTTCTCGAAATATGACCTCACTTTTGATTTTAAATTCGCTTTTTATAACAAATAATAATTCCCAATTTCATTCAGAAGTCAAAATTAGCAATATACCTTAAAATTGCAAATTAAAGTCAATGCACATATCTCTTCAATGTGAGAAAAACACATGAAGTATATTTAAACAATAACAAAATTTTCACAATTGGAACTTCACTTGTTAATTTCACAGCATTCTCTGAGAAATAGAAGACTACTCTCTGTCCTATGATACCCTTAAAAAGTATGTAGTCAACGGCTTTATTTGCTCATTTGGAGCTTTGTATTGTTAGTTGCAGATATTTGCGCTATCTCAATGAAAATAGAATTAATAATATAATTTTTAACTACAGTCGATTTATTCATTGTATTTAAACCGCATAGTTATAACTGCAATGGCCATATTTAATGAAACTTTTCTGATATGTGGCTTTGCTTGAAAGTTAGTTAGTTTACAAAATACTCGCGATCCTCTACGAAAACAAAATCTCACTACAATAACACGAAATGTTGAAAGGTCAAATTGTTATATTTTATGAATCTAGCCTGAACTTAATGCAAATTTAACGTGTATTTCAAGTCAGCTACTTAACGGTTGCTTTATGGATAAACAGGTGAAAATATTTAAAACTTGTGTATGATTAAAATGTACATGTATATTAGCACTTATAGTAAGCTGTATCAAATTTAATACTATTAATCTTCTCTGTATGTATTAGACATTATCGCATGTCTTGAACTTCCAGTTAATGAATTCGAAACAATTTATATGACAAGGGCGAAAAAAATGTTGGTTTCGTTTATGGCAATACGCAAGTATATATTTGTTGTAAAGTATTTTTGAGCGATACTAATAAAATACCAATAATTTCCATTCAATTTTTTGAAGAGAATTTATGGTGGTTTCAATGAGCCTACATTTATTTGATTTCATTAAAACTTATTTCGAACGATTAATATAGTAATATTAAATATCATTTACAATGCTCCTAAAATTCTCGGAAATGTACAAGCCGTTTGTTGAAATGGTTTTTTAAAGAATATACTAGATAACTATACTTTTAAAGAATATACTGATATATCAACGAAAGGGAAAATTACAAGGAACTGCAAGCGTAGTGCGTAGCCTACAGTTGCGTAGCCTGCATGCTGCGTAGCCTACAATTTGATAACTTAAATATGGTGACAGAATTCAGGTGGATTTACTTTTCGTGTTTCTCCCATATTTATGGTTAGAATCTCAAAGTTATATATATTGTTGTGGGACGTGAAATTAAAATGATTAAGTTTTTAAGGATTATATTAATATTAATTGTTTATTAATCATTGAAAACATGGCCGTTGATCTCATAAAGTGGAATTAACCTTTAAACGTACATCGCTCGTTGTTGTGCCGCAATAACTCTCCAATTATTTTTACCTTTACTGTAAGTCCTGAAAAGAATTATTAATTAATATCAAAAGATTAGACTATTTAAAGCTTAAACAATATAATTTATTAACCACATCAATTTATCATCAACAACAATTTATCATTTATATCATTTCTCATTTATTATCTATTTTCATTTAACTATTTTAGCTAGGGGAGATACGACCAGAAGTATTAATTTTACGAAGGTGTCTAGGACCGGTAACATCAGAGCACATACCTTCCAGTTTAGACTTGGGCTCATCATCTCGCTTACATCGGTCTTAGTGCTGAAGTATGGCCATAACTCTACGGTGTGTGGCTCCTACTCGTACTTTTCACTTCGACTGATACTTTATATCTGCAACTGCTAGGTCATGTTCGCTTCGCTCCTTTTGTCAAACTCCTTTCAACAACACTTCGTATGAAACTTCTTGCAACCACATATTTCGTGTCAGACTTACTTCTGCAACATTTTGTATCCGAGTTCTTTTTGCAACCTTTCGTATCAAAGTGACTTGTGGTTCCTTCGGCGCGGGGGGGGGCAGCTCCGCCCTTCTTTCCCTTGGCGCTCATTGGTTCTTCTGAACCCAATGGCATCACTTGACATTTATCAAGGCCCCTCTCAGCCCCTTTGGCCTGGGACACCCAAATGTATTGTATTTGACCTAAAAGTTCACGTTGTTGTAAACTCCGGCGCCAGCTAGACTAAAACCTTTGTTAGCCGTTCTATGCACCATAAATATTGAAATAAAAATGTCTCATGTGAAGACATATTCTGGCCTCACAATTGTCAATGTAAGACATCATATGATGACATAAAAAATGGGGGTCGTCCATTAAAATTTCGGAAATAATAAGCAATTAAGTATCAAAAGAAGCCCTTATACGAACTATATAAATATTATTTTCAGTTGACATCATTCCGAGTTTTATACTTTTGGAGGAATGATGTTTTTCTTCAGTTCTTTCTAAGACCAAGACCAAGACGCTTGCTTACGGACTATCAGGGCCCGAAGGTCCCGCACGTCCACATCGGAAGTAAAAATGTAAACTTTCAGTAGATTTTTCCATAGCAATACAATGTGATTTTGCACTCCTCGATACTCGGGTGCTGTGAAGCGGTCAGAGACGGCTGATGTTGTGCCGTCTTCGTCTTGTGATGGCGGTAGTACTGGGCTGAGGCTGCAAGAGAAGAGGGTTCGGGGCCAAGGGAGAGTGGGCCAATAGAAAAAGGTTACTGGCATACACGAAACAGTATTTTCAGCAGGTCGAAAGTTTAAGTTCAATACAGAAGAAGTAATTTACGAATGCAGAGATTTGAGTGTTTAGCAATTTAAAATAAGATCAAGTTAAGCTAAAGTTGAACTATGCGAAGTTAAAACTGCAAGTTAAAACAATTTACAATCCGTCACATGGCCGCGAAAAAGAAAGGTCCTTTTCAAGTCCACAGGCCACAATTTTAACATTTAAGAAAAAGTCCATGCAAAGTGCATAAAAACGAAAATAAACACCTAGAAATAAGATCGGGCTGGCAGTAAATGCGTGAACAATGTGACCGATACAAGCGGGTCAGAGTTCCAAAGGCAAAGCGTGGCAAAGCCATGTATGAAACTGGGGGGGGGGTTATTTTGCAAGGGCATCACAGCTCCTGAAGATAAACCATACCATATCAACTTGCGTAGTCGCCGTACGCAGATCAGGGAGTGCATTTTGAAATGCTATGAGAAGTAAATCCTTGTCATGAGAATTTCTCATGGCCAGGAGAGTTAACAAAAAGTCGGTGTAGTTGATAGCACGAGTGCTATCAACTTGAGTTTTAGAATCTTGGGCGACGACGGTTGAGACCGACTCAACAATTTGTCCGGTGTTTTTGACGGAAGGGTCAGCTTGTTTCTGGGGTCCAGAAACGATGCTAGCGTAGTTTACATTAGGCTTACTGCCAGCTGGTCGCTAAGGACGGCTGAGTTCCCAGGGTTTAATCCTGGGGGTAGGGGGTGCTAGTAGTAACTTTAAATTTGCGTTGAGGGTTTGCCCTACTACTCTTAGTCCCTGCGAGTTGCCCGGATATTTCGGGCAACCGCGCCAATTGGCAGCATGGTTGCCACTGCAGTTGCAGCATAATTTAAAATCAGCTGTGCAGTCTTTGGCCGCGTGGGGCCCTGCACACTTTACACAACTCAATGGCAGGCCACATGCCAGACTGCTATAGTCAGTTCTTTCTAATGAAACCAAAACTCCAGTGCAATGCTCCAAAATGGAACCAAAATATACTTAGGTAAATCATATCCTACATTTTTAAAGTCAATTCTAATGCCGCTTGATCATGAGCTAACATTCACTTTATAACTAAGATCTATTAATACATATTTATGCAGCTTATGCGATCCACTAGCATTTACAGAGTGAGTTTATATAATATTCAATTGATCAAATGTGTAATTGTACTTAAGAAACAGAAACTTACGCTAAGAGAAATAGAGGGACCAGCTTCCTGAAAAGAGATGTAACAAGATATTTTAATATATTATCTATTTTGAGAAAATAAAATCATGCAAGATTTTCTTTTCAATAAGTACATAGGCAAATGTTGGACGTTATAGGGTTTGTTACGTCTAAATAACCTTTCGAATATTATTTCTCTCGATTTGCATTATAATTTACGTTTCTTTAAACAAGCCATCCTAACAGGTTGGTTTGTTAGACGAATTACAAACCTCACCAGCATTTTCTACGTCCCTACGTAGAATAGGAATATTTTTCGGATCGTGAAGTTTTCATTTTTTTTAATGAAAGGAGTACTCTTAAGTAAACGGTTCTTGAGATGAAAGAAGGGTTCTTGAATGGACGATGAAGGATTCGAGTGAAAGGAATCTCCATTCGATAGACCGTTAACTAGGTAGAGTGCAGTATTCGGGGCGAAATAACAGAATGCCGGGATAAGCATATATACTTCAGAACTCCTCTCTATTTAAGAATGTAAGAATTATCTCCAGCCTAGTATATTGTAATAGCTTGTATATTTGTCATTTATTCTGGGCGTATGCAGTAACAATTAGTATATATGTTGTCCGTTGCTTTACACAACCAGCTGCTGTCATTTCTGTGAAGTCCCCAATAAACTGAGTTTCATTATTAAACAGTGCCGTCCTGTGGTATTGCCCTTGGACCAAAACGCCGAAACAGCAAGTGCTATAAGTTTGAGTTAAGTCACTTTTGACAGCTTAAGTAAAAATACTCTAAAAAGGCGTCAAAGTGGACAAAGAGATCTTTGGTCTTTACAGCTTATTCAGACAATACTTTGCAATTCAATATCACGGTAGCGAAGTATTTTCCAACCTATGATGCTTCGGACTCAATTCAATAACGATTCACATGTTAATGTGTCGTGTGTGGGTTTAGCAATGGTGAGCCATACTTTGCAATCTATAAAATACACCTCTTCGAAATACATATTATTCGCTTTCTAAGTCTTAGAAAACAATTCTATAGTAAATTAAATTTTAAACGATAAATCATTTCAACTCTAAATCGCAAGGTTCTCTAAATAATAAGGTTATGAAAAACTATGGTTCTTAAGGGAAGCAGAGTGTCTTTCCTCAGAAAGAATTAGACAGTCAGTATAGTACAAGTATGAAAATGTTTGTCATATGCGTCTTCTTTAACCCAGAACATCCGACTTAACTGAAGGTGTAAGGTATCTGTTTGGACGACCGAGAAGAGCCACACAATTTCGACCGAAACCCAGTTCGAGTGGCATCCACAGGGTCCGTTCCCTCTTTCCTTTACCCCCAACCTCTCGAAAGGGCTCACAGACCAACATTTTTAACGTATCCATACTCCGTCTGGCAATTTGGACATTTTAGGCAGAGCCGAGAATCGAACTCGGGTCGTCAGAATGACATCCCTGCGCTGTCACTGGGCTGTTCCACCCCTTGTCACATGCTTGTATGTTTCTGCTTGACATCCCCGTTTCTCTTAGCTTAAGGGTATAATTTCTGACCCCTGACAGCAGTGGATGATTTTACATGTTATTACACTTATTATTAATTAAGGTATTTCAGCAATTTGAACGTATTACTTTACATGAAATTAATTTAACTCATATTTAAAAGTTAAATCAAAAGTTCTTGACTCTTTTCATCTTACGGGATTTTGTATATTAAAACTCACAAAGTGTATCAAACAAAATATCTTCATATTTAAAAATATTATTCATAAATATCAATAAAACGTCTATAATATATCAATATAGGAGATTAACAAGGGCCGAATGTATTTATACACTCACTAAGAGTCAATAGAATTCGGTCAAATCAGATCACGAAATCGATAAGTTAACAATAAAATTCATGATAAAAATAAAACCAAACAACTTTAAAACACCTTCCGTACCTGTCTGGCCCTCCGTCTCTTGTATAGGTGATACAATAAATAACCTCCGCCAGCAACAACAGCGCCAACGCAAATAAATCGCTTAAGATATTTCATAAAGAAACAGTCTTAAACAAGGTCTCAAATAGACTGAAGAAAATTCGCAAAAATAACGCTTTCAACAAAGAAACCAACAATGGATCCAACTAGTGATGAAAAGTAACAATACTGATTTGAAACAACACTAATATAAAACGCATTGTTTTTGCAACAATGGTCAATATTTTTGCTAGGTAATATTGATGTATCATATTTTCTGGATTATGTGTATTTAATAATTTAATTCAAGTTTAAAATTAAATATAATAACTAGCTTCCCGTAGCTAGCGGTCACTAAATACGGCAATTAGTTTTATGGCAACAGTATTTTTAGCAATTTTTGTACGAGGCAAATCAAATATAATAAAGAAATGCACATTCTACGCAGTCGAATAAAAGATGAGAAGGACCAATAGAGTCAGGATTCAATCCATATTAATAATAAAAAGTAATATATGAAAAGTGTCCGATAGCTGCGGTGATCCCTTTTTTGCAATCACATTTTTTATCAATCCCTTCTTTTCGCAATCACATTTTTAAGAAAATATAAAAGAGCGAGTGCAAAGTCGCTGAGCAACTTCTCCATAAATAAGCACCTTTGTCCCTCCTTTAACCTGCTTATGACGTGATATACCATAAAAAAGAATGAAAATAGTCTCCAATATGTATACACCCGGACAACGGACGTGATATAATCACCAACCAAATCAGAAATCAGCATATTCCTGACGGGCATAATTTAGATAGTGGTCAATCATTTCATTAGACTCCGCGCGTAACAATTTGTAAAATTCAAGGTGTAAGCTGAGGTGTAAACCCGCGCAGCGGCCGTGATATCCCTAAAGAAGAATAAAAATGTCATGCCATGCACTCCCGCTTAGCGATTGTGATACCCCTTAAATAACAGTAAACATTCCACGTTTATCGGATCTTTAAGGGCTTACATAAATCAAAACGCCCATGAAAAAGTATGGGCGTTATAATCGAACTAAGCCCTGGCGACGGATACAAATGAATTCGTAATTTAAACACTCATAGCACAATTAGAACAATCACACTATCTTCCGCAGACAACTCAATTTCTCTTTTTCTCTTCTTTTTTTCAAACCGATCGCCAAATATAATAAGCATTTATTTTTTTTTTTTTTTTTCAGACATCTCAGTCTAGCGCTGCTCTTGACCTCACGCACCAGCTATATGTCTCACACTCCAAGCCTCAACGATAAATTTAGTATCTGAGTTCTGAATAACAAATTACTTATAATTGCTTAAATTATTTTTTACTTTTGAAATGGCAACAGCGTTTTCATCTATAAAAGGTTAGATTTTAAAAATGAATTATGCAAAATATAAAATTTTAACTTCGAAATTGTGCGACAGTTTGGCTCTTTTAAAATTCTGGGCCCTACAAAATACAATACACGAAATAGAAAATGCAACACCATGAAGCTGCTGCCGTATAATTATGCAAATTGTGAGACAAACGCAGCTGGCTGATGTATGCAAACGATCTGAACTGTAAGTAGGTCACGTGATTTGAGCGCGGGATAAAGAGATGAAAATGGCAGAAGAGCCAATAGTTGTTACTATCTGTCGCCCACGGAAATGCCTTCGTCGCCTATGGAAACGTAGACTTCGGTCGCCTGGTCGATGACGCGACGCCGAAGACCGTTCAGCATTTGGACCATTGTACGAGGGGATTTATTTTAGGCCGACGTACGGCTGGGTAGTCGTATCGCCGTTGAAATACCCGTAGATACGTCCACTGTGTAAAGGGTTTGGAGAAAATAGATTGAAGAAGGGTATGTTAATCGTCGCAGTGGTACAGTTTCATCCAGATGTACGTCTGCACACCTTGATCGACGCATTCGAAAGCATGACATGGCGTCCCCACAAACGACGATTGTTGAAATTCTGCAGAAATTGAAGGATATATTGGATGTTCCAATATCAGGGAGAACATTTTCTCGGCGATTGGCAGATAGCGGCTTGCACTCAAACAGTGCTTTACGAAGGGTGCAAATGACGACAAAACACCGACGTGAGAGATTACAATGGTGACAGGCGCCCGAGCCTCTTGGAAGACTAAATAGGACAAGGTAGTGTTCGGCGATGAGTCTCGGTACTATTTGTCGAATGACAGTCTCCGTGTCAGAGTCTAAAGACGACGTGGAAACAGTTCCAATCCTGTTGCGACTGTTGAACACCATCCTGCTCGACAACGCAGCATCGTGGATTGGGATGCCATCGGCTTCGATTGCCGATCACCTCTGGTTCGTATCAGAGGCACAATGACGGCGAGACGATATGTGGATTATGTGATACGGTCGGTTTCACTGCCCTGCATTTAGCGGTTGCAAAATGCGACTGCACCCGGCAACCATCAGAAGATAAGCCTTGCAAGGTATCCAGGTCCTTTATTTGCCTCCACTGTCTCTCACCCTTCGAGCATGTATGAAAAGTCATTGGCCGTTGTTTGACTGCACTGCTCCCACCTCCAACAGAGGAAGACCTGTGGAGGATGGTTGAAGGCATATGGTCATCCATCCCTTAGAAAACTATCGGCACGCTCATTGCATCCGTTCCTTCATTGTGTTGCACTTTTTGTATCGAGTTGTAAATATTTAGCTGTAATTTTAAAAAAATGGAAATCCTATCAAGAAAACTGTATCAGAAACAAATTTTCTAAATGTACATCTATTACGCTCTCCTTACGACGTTTTATTATCTTTCCGGAATTCTAAAATCCATACCATAGAAACTATCATCTTTTTTTATAATTTTCGACACTTGGGTATCACAACTGAAACGTTTATCGTCAGTTTAAATAAAAAATGATGATCGCAGCGCTAAAATGGAGGTATGAGTTACATTTTCGTTATGGATATCCTTCTCGCCCTTTTCTCGGAGAATTTTGGAATTTGCCTACCTTATAAATAACTATGGACATTTTCGACATTCTGCCTCCTTTTCTCTTTTAGAAATATCTTTAGCTGCGGTTTAGGATAAATTGGGATCACAGATTAAAAATTCAGTAAGGCGATACGCTTTTCAGAAAGGAGTCGATCCCCCCCACCCCCCCCCCTTTGTTAAACATTTTTCGAACATATTTAAAAATGTTATTACATTTTTTTTTAATTTTCTAAGTTCTCCTACAACTTATCGGATCGAATGCAATATTTAAACTAAATCTGTAGGTGCTAGGACAATTTTGGCTTTGGAATGAGGGGGATTACACCTTCAAACATGCATGAGTTTTCACTCTTTAATACTAGTATAGATAATAAAAATTTTATAGGTTCGGCACTTGGTATTTCTTAGAGACTAAAAGTATTTTATTTCTTGCTATATCCATTTTACTTTGTGGCATGGTTCAAAATTATGATTAAAACCAGCACTTCAAATTGTATTAGATGCATAGTTTCAAAATATTTTTATTGGGTCACTGGACCCATTGACTCAAGATATCAAAAATTCCAAAAATTGAAATGGCTGAAGAACATTTTGTCCTAACCTACAGTGGAAATGTTTGCTTTTATTTATCAAATAAAAACAAATGGTTCCAAGTCCAAACCCCTAAAAAGAGAAAAATATATGATATATTATGATGCATATTCTGAGAATTAATAAAATCTAGCAAAATTCACATACCAATTAATACAGACTACGTAAGAAGACATATATGTTTATTCAGATAGTATTTTCACAATAGAGAAGTGGTTTTTATCCAACCACGTTCGAACCCCAAAAATTGAAGACATATTTGTCATTTCATCGTTTGTATGTGCTTTCATCAATAGTTGAGCCCCGTTTTGCGATCCTTACTGTAACATATACTTCGACTTCAATTGTATGCACCATCCTTTACTTTGAAGCCATTTCCATTGTGGTTTACATTTAAAACGATATATCAATATCAATTAAAAATACCTGTATAAAACTACATCAAAGTAACTGCAAGTTAAGACTTTATTAGAACGACTTACACAGAGCAAATTGTTTACAATATTGACCACATTCCTAGGAAATATGACAAGCCTTTTCCTTCAAAATAATTACAGCAAAATATAATCACTACGGCAAAAGCAACAAAATTTCCGACTAATGCTTGCCAACTTTTGAAGCAGCGGCTTACCTGTCATTTTAGAAAGGATATAGATTTTGGCGTCTGACAGCAGTTGATGCCTTTACACATTTTTGCATGATGTTGCACTTACAGTGTTTAAAATGTAAGTTATTTTAACAATTTGAGCGTATTGATTTATGCTACATTAATTTAACTAAATTTTAAAAAGTAAAGCAATAATTTTTAAGACATTTAGAATATTTTATTCTCAGGAAATTCTTTAACTTAAAATTCACGAAAGCTATCACACGTGAACTATTTTTTAGAAATTATTCATACATATCAATAAAAGTTCGAAATATATCAATATCGAAAATTAACGAACGCCGCAGCTCGCTATAATCTTAGGAATCAGAGACTTTGGGTCAAATCAAAGCATGAAACCAATAAGTCATAGATGGAATTCTTAAAAAAATAATACCAAACCACTTTAAAACACGTTCATTACCTGCCGGGCCCTTCGTCTCTTGTGTAGGTGATAAGCTAAATAACCTCCGCCAGCAATAACAGCACTAGCGAAAATGAATTTCTTAAGGTATTTCATAACGAAACACTCTTAAGCTAGGTCTCAAATAGACTGAAGAAATTTCGCAAAAAATTGCTTTCAACAAAGAAATCAACAATGAGTCAAATCATTCATGAAAAGAAACAATACTGATCTGAAAATCATTGTTTCTCCAACAATATCGAAGGTTTACCAGATATCATTGGTGTATTGTAATTTTCGGGTTTACGTTTCTAATAATTTATCTCAATTTTAAAATTAAAAATGGAAATAATTTAATTTTGCTATGAAAACACATGACATTCCCTACGGACAATGGGCATATATTATTCTTGCGATGTCCACTTAACTTTGTGACATGGTTAAAATTTATATTACCCAGTCTTTCAAAATACATAAAATACGCAGTTTAAAATACTATTTTTTCTTTCGTTGTTAGGCCGGATTTCAAATTATGCCAAGCTGCGAAAATTACCAAAACTGGTAATATGAACATAATTTTATCCTAACTCACAATGCAAATGGTTCATTTTCTAGTTTTAAAAAGTACATATAAAACAATATTTGTTTTTTTTAATTTTTTACTTCATATTATTCTGATTTTTGACAATTCTACAAAACATGATGCGTCCAGCAGATGACGCTATATACAGATTTCAGAATTTCAATATTGGGGAAATATTGTAACACAAATTATAACATGCTTATCTATATCAAACAGCTGAATCCGACTTAGATCTAGATAATCCGGGCTAGATAATCCACAGCCAAAACTGCTGAAGGTCGAATCTTGAAATTTTACGAATGCGCGTAGAATATACCTTCTAATAATGAGAAAAATCTAAAATTTTGCAATTTTTAAAAAAAATTTATTAATCTCAAAGTTTTTATTTTTTTTTCTTTTTCTACATCACACACACACTTGAGTGAGACTAACTGGATTACTACGGATTGACTAACACAGAATAACTTCTGATGATCCATTTTTGCACACACATTCGACTTAACCTATAATCAATTAAAAAATCTCATATGTTTGAATCTTCTTCGAAAACTGTATAAATCTCGGAAGTTTTTGATCCTACATACTTCTAGCCATAACTCAGAAAACTTAGACAACTACTATTTATTTTTATACCACCATATGCGGAAAAAGTATTCCAAAATTTCTTAATTAATTCTATTGGTGCACAAACAACCATTCTTAGGATATTTCAATTTATACATGCAGAATCGATTTTTTTAAAAGTATTTTATTAATAAATGTATTTATAGTTCATGAATCTATTATAGGAACTATGGCAAACGAGTTAAGTTTCACAGACCAAAATCGTTTATTGGTAATTTTAAAATCATTGAAAAATAATGCTATAAATAATTAATTGATCTTTTACTTAAAATATATGAAAACGTTGAAAGTTAAGCAACATACAGAGATTGGAGATGATAATTGTATGTTAGCAGAACAGTAAAATATTCATCATTTTCATGTTTAAATTGGAAACGGTTTTTGAGATGCAGAACTTTCATTAAAACTGTAGTTGTCATATTATTGCGAACATTAGCCATTTTTCCCGCACAAAGCATAGATAACAAGAAAGATCAATCATGCATAAGCATTGATTATGAAACAATTCCAACTGAAATGCAATTCCATTTAAAATCTCTATAATGTGATACAATCAGTGGTGATATCTTTTACATTATCACATAACTGCAGTAATTTATTATACTTGAATATTTAAGACTGCATCGAAATATAAATCATTCGATTCTCTATGCAAAATCAATAAATATTTCATTCATATAAATTGTATTCCAGACTCCAGAGCTAAATAATTTTGTGTGAAAAAAATTCAGCAATTCTTATATAACTCACTTTACAATCGCTTGAGATATTTGCATTCTGCATAAGTTAAAATTAGACTTCGTTGAAGAAATAATAAAAGTTTAGGGCTCATTTGAAATCACAGATATTGTAATTTCATAGGCACGGAATTTAGATACACAGATAATACACAGATACACAGATAATATGTGTGTGTGTGTGTGTGTGCATGTGTTCAAAGTATTGGAATCGTGCTGAAGATCGAACTCGAATTTTCGAAGGATCTACACGTTTTGGGACTTCTAGAACACGAAAAATTTCTTTTTAGGGAGACGTCTATGTGTGTAAGGGTTGAAGACCCAGACCGTCCGACTCATCCTCAGGACTTGAGTAACTATTTGGACGGCCGGGAAAGATGTGTGTAAGGGTGTATCTGTGTGTGTTTCTGTGTGTCTGTGAGGATATTGTATCCACTCTAACTGAAAAACTAATGGACCGAATATCATAAAATTTGGTAGGTAAGTTTTTTTTTGGGAAACCCTGATGTTCATTAGATTATAGTACGATTCGTAATAAAAGAATCTGCCTTCTTTGTGAAATGGACGGCAGAAATTACCGTTATTCACTTCAGCTAAAAACTAATGGACCAAATTTAACAAAATATGCGTATACCAAATTTAGCAAAATTTGGTATACGCATCACTTGTAGGTTATTCTAGTACGATTCGGGAAAAAGGAACGGGCTGTTTTTGCGAAATGGCCCGCAAAAATCGTTAAATATAAAAAAAAAAAAAAGACTACGTGTGCTCAATTATATTAATTAAATTCCTATCTTATACGTGATTTTTGACAACAAAAAGAATAAGACTAACCCCATTACTCTAGGACTCTCCGTTCTTGAGATATTTCAGTTTTTTCGCGATTTCGCTACGCCATCTTTGACAATAAGTCCAGTTATCAAATGAGAGCCAAATTTATGTTTAACGTGCAAATTCAATGCCATTTAAAATACTTATGGCTGTTATTTTGTGCCGATAAACTCAAATTATTATTGAAGAAATAAAGATAACGTGAATATGAGTCTGCAGGGAAAGACATGTGCTGCATGCATCATAATTTTTAACAATATTGCAACAATGATTTATAGAAGTGAACGGGGATTATTTGCAGGTCATTTCTAAAAATATGTAGGATCTATATTTAAGGTTCCACCAAATTTTTATAGAATAAAATGTTCTACAAATTTAAGTTGTGTACCAAATTTTAACAATCTAGGACGTAGGAAAGTGCATTAAAAATGCCATCAAATAAGTATATCATGATTCATGAAGAGTTATATAAAACGTAAAGAAAAATTAAAAATTGTTATCTACCAAATTTATTTTAAAATGTGACGCTTCTCTCATATCCAAAATTATTAAACTCGTGGAAAGATATTTATTATATAATATATCCCTTTTTTCTTTCTGGAGGATATAGCAAAAGTCAGAATTTAACTCAATTTGTTTTTCTCCCTATATTAAATAATTTTTAATTAAAAAGCTACCTAACATATTTTACTTAAATTTTTTTATATATTTTTATGGGATAATTTTAATATTTCCTAAAACTTTTGAAGCAATTTGTCAATTTTAAATTTGCTTAAAACATGTTTGAAAAACTTGGTCCCATAGGGTTTAATGTATTTCATTCTTTCCATCCGGGTTCAATCCAAAACTAATTGGATGATATTATTTATTTATATTCCCATAGTGTCCCACAGACCGTCTGAAAAACATACTAAAATTTCATTTTGATAAAGTCATTTTTACGGCAAATATCGTGCTAACGGACAGATAGACAGACAGACAGATACTCAGACAGATTGAACAAAGTCATAAACACTTTTCAACTATGTTGTAAAGTGTTAAAAATGGCTGGTTACTAGATATAGCTGAAAGTCACCAAGTCCGGGCAAAGTGTGTATAATTAACTGAGGGTGGCTCAACTCTACTTTCTCATACTAAAATACATTTAGTAGCTTTTGAGAGGTTTTTCATAGTTGTTTTTATCAAATTTTATCAGTAAAATTTTGAAAATCGGTATAATTGATCCAAAAGACTACAACAAAAGTGTGTTATTGTAAGGAATTGAAACAGTGTGCATATGTAAAGGGATTGAAAATTTATTCCGATTGACATTGTTGCACAAAATATCAATGTTCGAATAAATAACGAAGTTTATGCTCGATTAAAAAAAATTCTATCTAATTCTAGGGTTTTTGATAACAAAAACGGATACAAAGTTTCGTGAATATCTAATAATATTTGTGGCATTTATCATGTGCTCAAGAAATCGACCACAGATACACAGACCGACAGTCGGAAATCACATCAAAAATAGACAACAAGTATTCAGGTTGTCCCAGAACATATATTGACAGAAAAATCCCAAATTTAGAACTTGTTTAAAGCAATACTTTCTCCATACTGTATTATATAGTATGAGAAATTATAAATAATATTTACTAGATATTTAGGCTTTATATCTAATTTATAGTTACAATTTTATAATTACACCTAATATGTAAATATCAAAACCTACAAATAGTTTAGTAAAGTTAATTATATATTCATACACAAATGTAAAAATATTTTATCTTCATCAATGTTCACGGGCCCCTAACAGTCGCCGGGCTCCAGTACCGTAGTGCCAACTGACACCTCCTCCTTTGTGTGGACCCTGGTAATAAGCATAAAATGGTTACATGGTTATCTCTTACATTTATGATAACATCTAGGTTCCTGGTATGAGAAAAATGTCCATCCAGGATCAGTAGAACCGAAAAATCAATTGTAGGTTTTATGTCGACAATATAATTAAAAAATACTTGAAAAGATTTGACTGAACTTAATCTAAGACGTGATATTTTCCTATAGTTCCGGGAGGTTATCTTTCATCAATCTATCGTTCCAGTTGGTGTTTGGAAAAATTATCATTGATAGAACGATGTTCCCTCCCGCATCATCATCGATCAAGAACGTGTAATTAGGGACTTTATTATTCTGAAATTTTTTTTAAATTTTTATTTCTAGTGGAGAGAATTTATTTGTCTCCGTTTTTCTAAATTAAGTTATTCATGGGATTTCGAATCTCCAACTCGTTTTAATTTTGCCCAACTGAGCACATTTTCTGATATTTCTATTGATAACTCCGTTAATGCTATCTCTTTTTTTAATTTCTGATTTTTGACCATGTTGCTTACGACTAGGAGGTTACGAAAAGGAGTACCTAATTGCACCTAGGTACTCCTTTTCCTTTGTGATCACTGATTCTTCCGTTCTGCACTCATACACGCGATGCTGGTTAAGAGATTCCTCCTTTCTGCAAGAGTTAGAGACCTAACCTGTTTTTCTTTCACAACCCAGTCACTTCTGGAGTTGCACTGAGACCAATCTCATCCGCGTTAATCAACGTTAATCATGATTTTATTGGTTTTAACATAAACATTTCTGTCTTATCCTCATTTTTATTGGTCCCAACTTTTTCTTGGCATAGCATCACTTGGAGAAAAAGTGTTTGTAATATGGAACATTTTGTTTCATATTAAAACCCTACGTAATTTTTTAATCTTACAAAAAGTTTGAATGGTCATAAAACACAAAACAAACTCTCAACAACGTTTAGTAAACAACATTATAAATGACACCAGCCCTCTCGTGTGATGTAAATGGAAACTGATGGTTACTGTTCCTGTTTTTACCGATAGGTAGCAGAAGTAGTTCTAAAATTATGTACAGTTTCATTTCATGATACTATCCTGTTTCATATTACCACATTCTCCCATACTATTCAAATTTTCAATCTGCCAGCAAAAATACTATTTTATGATGACATGCAATAGCATTCGGTTTACAACACAAGTGTAATTAAGCAGTATGGAATATGAATTTATAAGCAATTTGATTCCTTATATTTCGGATTTTTACAATTATTTTATGTCAATAACTCACTAAGAACATATTACATTTCACAAGAAATACTTGAAATATTCAAAACGCAAAATATGGTTTAAAGAAAATAAAGAAATATTTTTGAAACCAGCTATTCCATAATCTCCAAAATTTAATACGATTCCGTTTTTGCAGACTTTCAAAGAAAAGACTTGAAAAAAAACTAAAATATCCACCCCGTTTTTAAAATAAAGAATGAAATATTTCATAATTTTATATCTTACGCAACTGTGTAAGAAAAATATTTGGTTTATATTGATATTTACCGTGATTACAAAATGAGTAATGGGATAGAGGCAAATAAATATATACTTTTTATTATCAAATACATGAAACTATACTTGTGCTTACTATTTTTCAATAAATATGTTCCAAAATATTAACAAAATCATACGTAAAGCTATAAATCAAAATTACTTTTTATAAGTAGAGCCGCGTTTTAATACGTCTTTTATTTCCATAAAGTGTTATCTCCTTCAAAAATAAATTTGATAAGAGTATTTGTATAACGAAATTTTATGTTTTCATACGAGTAGTCCATAAATACCTTAATTTTTAGATATTTTTACGAAATTAATCAAGATTGTAAAAATAAGAAAATAAATTATCTTCGTTAACAAATAAACAAATTGTATCCACATCTTGTTTTTTCACACCGTGCATTTTTCACATGGCTTAAAGATTACTTCTCTCTCTCTGTATATATATATATATATATATATATATATATATATATATATATATATATATATACATATATATATATATATATATATAATATATATATATATATATATATATATATATATATAAATGTGTGTGTGTGTGTAAATGAAACTGTCCAGGCGATATTTCACGAACGAATGGAGTGCTTCGAACGAAAATGGGTACAAGAGTTACTATCCGTGAATTCTGGAAGCCTATTGTTTTTAAACGCAATCGAATGTTCAGAACCCCGAAAATTTTGAGTGAAATTTTGAAAAATCTTAAAATCAAAACCTTTAATAAAGTCTAGCACATATTAATTTCTTTATGTAAATCGTCCTTAGAAAAGGATTGACATGAACTTTAGAACGTTAGTATGAACCGTTTTCAGGATATTGCACATTTTTCTAATAAAGTTATCAAAGACTCTCATAAAACAAATAAAAATATTAATTTTGAGTGATACATACAGATTTAGGTTTTCAACTTACACGGTTCGTTATCCCTGCAGTTTTAGAACTGAAGGACAGAGAACTGTCTAATTAAAAAAACTATAAGAATCCATGCAATTAGACTAGATTAAATATATTGCTACAAAAAAGGCTTCATTTTAATTTCTGCATGAAATGATTATTGATATTTTCATGCAGCAGTGTCTTGTTCTAAAATCATGCGTTAACATTTAAAAGAACACCAGCGTGTGATAAAGCATTTACTAATTTTTTCAGTTTACATTTACTTCAGATCTCAACATTTCATTAAACATTCTGATGTCAGTTTTCCAACAGCGCACTTAATCATGTTAGAAAATACCTAGGCATTTCACGAATATCAATGTTATAGATCTTGATAGGTACAAATGGAAATTACATTTTAATGATATTTGATGTCTCTTCTGCAAAAAGTCTGAAATAACTGAAGTTTATTTGAATGCATAAACATCTAAATAGTTTGAAAATGACAAGCTCTTTGATAGTTGAGATTTAAGATTTTTATGGCGTTGTTAACTATTACTTGCCTTATATGCATAGTATAATGTATAAGAAAAGTATTGTCATGGGGTCGAAAATTCGAATTCGAGTTTTCGACGGGAGAGAAAGTTTCAAATATCCCTGAAGACGAATCAAAAGTTTTTCAGATGTCTGTATGCGTGTGTAAGTATGTGTGTGTGTCAGTGAGACTGTGAAGACGATATCTCACGAACGAATGGAGCGATTCGAAAGAAATTGGGTACAAAAGTTACAATCCATGAATACCTGAAACCTATTGTTTTTGCACGCATTCGAATGTTCAGAACCCCTAAATTTTCCAGTGAAATTTAGAAAAAAATTATCAAAATATCAAAACTATTAATAAATTTACGTACATAATCATATCTATTGTAATTTCTCATTGGAAAACGATTGACATAAATTTTAGAACGCTAGCGTAAACCGAGATATTGCACATTTTTCAAAAAACATCATCAAAAAATTATATAAAATAAAAAAAAAATATTAACTATTATGAAATATGTTCACCTATCATAAGTAATATCATGTGATAAATTTAGTGACATACTTATCGCGGATCTAGGTCATTCTATTCACAAGAAATGATACTTTGGGTAATAATTTTATATTTGAACGCCAAAAGTTATTTATCTGTTATAAGAATAACTTATTTATCAGTCCATAACGCTTGGCGAGATTTAGGCGACGAATTTGTCGGAATATCTCCAACTTTGTGACTTTTTAATGTTGACAAATTAACGAAAATGCCACCGAATTGATAAAATTTCGCCATATTGATGAAACCGACGTTAAATCAATGATATGACGACTAATTAGTGAAAGTATCTTGAAAAGAACATAAGAATGGACTATAAGAATAACTTCTTTCTCCGTTCGTCAGTCCGTAACGCTGGGTGAGAAATTTATCGAGACGTCGCCACCATGCTGACTATTTTGAATGTTGCAAAGTGACAAAAATGTCGTCAAATTGATAAAAATGACGCCAAATAGGATGTAATGTTCCGCAAATTCTGATTCCCGTCATATGACCGGCATATCGTTTAGAATACGAGAAATGCTTTTCTCTCCATTTATTTGTAACACTTGCTTATGAATTTGGCGAACTTGGGGAATAATCTAGTGACGCATCGTCAATTTAGCGATCTCTCGCCCCAGATTGACGAAAATATCGTCAAAATTGCAAAAATTACTCTAAATTAATGAAAATGACGCATAATTAATAAATTAAATATTAAAACTTTTTAATATATGAACTATGTCACTTATTGAGGGTGCTATCAATATTAATAATTGTTTACTTAGAACTGCACGAAATATAAGTTAATTGGGTACTTTGAAATAGTTTTTCATGCTATCATCCGACAAACTGTCAAATGTACACATGTATGTCACAGTGCCGTGGATCATATACATTATTACTTTCCTTATATATACAATAATGTATAAGGAAAATATTGTGACGTGTTCGAAAATTCGAATTCGAGCGCACGATTTCGACGGGAGAGCACGTTTCAAGCAATCCTGATCACGAATCTAACATTTTTGAAGTGATATCTCTCTCTCTCTCTCTGTGTGTGAAAGTGTGTGTGTGTGTGTGTGTGTCAGTGAGTCTGTGGAGACGATAACTGATGAACGAATTGGACCGATTCGAACGAAATTTGGTACAAAAATTACAATCCGTAAACACTGGAAGCCTATTGTTTTTAAACGCAATCGAATGTTCAGAACCCTCTAAATTTTCGAGTCAAATTTTGAAAAAATCGTCAAAAAATCAAAATCTCTAATAAAGTTACACAAATAGACATTTCTTATGTAATTTTTCATTAGACAACGATTTTCCGATAACATAAACTGTTCTCGAGATATTGCACATTTTTCAAACTTATTATGAAAAAAATCACATAAAATAAAAAAAAAAATATTTCCTATTGAGAAACATGATCATTTTTCATATGTAATACCATGCGATAAATTTGGTGACATCATTCTCTTGGATCTAGCTCGTTCCATTCATGAAAAAATATACTTTCAGTAATATATTTGTATTTGAACGCCAATAGTCATTTATCTGCTGTAAGAATAACTTATTTCTCTGTCCATAACGCTTGGCAAGATTTTGGCGACGAATTTGGTGGAATGTAGTAAATTCATTGCATTATATAAGGAAAGTCATGTGCTGCCCACATCAGATTTTTGTTACTGTAAAAGGAGTCAATTCATTGCATCATATAAGGAAAGTCATGCACTGCACACATCAGATTTGTTTGTGTTTATATATGTGTGTGTATGTATGCATGTATGTATGTGTGTGTAGGTACGCCCATGTCCAAAAGTTAAGCATAATTTGTAAAATGGAAAATTTCTGAGTTAATAAGAATACAATTTTTCACAAACAGTTGAGGATAATCGTGGGACGAAAGTAAATCATTGTGCATATGCAAAAGAGTTCAGTCGACGTCGACATGCGCAAACGTCGCGTATCCACACACGTCGATATGCGCAAACACGCATGTCGACACGCGTCTACATGCGTGCGGCCATGAGTCGACGTTAACCGACGCACTTCGCAACGAGTATAAAACGGCCTCGAACAGCATGGCCAGTTGAGGCAGAATTTCGCAATTGCTGCGGTACGGAGCGTTGTTAACTATCAAAAAGGACGACAGATGTCACAAAGATGCCAACTGGATATGTTTTTGAAGGAACGAATTATTGAAATGCTGAAATCCGGTCGATCCCAAGTCAAAGCACCTCGAATTCTGAATGTGCCTCAGCGTGTGATCTCCAGACTGTGGCAGAGGTTCTAAACCACTGGAGATGCTACCCAACGACCTGTACTAGGTCGGTCAAGGGTAACAACCGCTCGGCAAGACCTATTTTTGGTGATAACTGCTAGCAGTTATCACCAAAGAAATCAGGGAAACCATTCTGCCAGACAACTGGGTTCAGCCCTGACTGCCGCCACAGCAGTCACTGTTTCGAAACAAACTGTTTACAGGAGACTCAGACACATTGGTCTCTATGAAAGACGATGAGCAGTTTGCATCTCCTGTCGTCTGCACAGGAACGCGAGCGTTTATAGTGGGATTTGGAACATCAGCAGTGGAGTGGACAAGAGTGGGAGAATGTCATGTTCAGTGACAAGTCCAGGATTAGCCTGCAAACTGATTCTCGTTGTACTACGATCTAGAGAGAACGTGGAATGCGTTTTCACCCAGGAAACATCGCGGACAGACATCGTTCTCCGCTTGGGACCGACATGATCCGGTCAAGCATCATGCTGGACGGCCGGACAGACCTCCACATCCTTGACACGGAGTCGGTTACCGGTCAAAGATTCAGAGACGAAGACCTTGAGGCTACCGTTCAATTGTTTAGAGGTGCTGCTGGTTCCGATTTCATATTCATGGATTATAACGCATCTCCTCAGCGGGCGGCCTTGGTCGACGAGTTCCTTCAAACTGAAGATATCCATCATATGCAGTGGCCTGCTAACTCTCCTGATCTGAGTCCAATAGAGCATGTGTGGGATATGCTCGGGAGAAATCTTGCAGCCTTCCGCTACCCACCAAACTCCGTTCCGGTACTAAAAACTACTCTCCGTGAGGCTTGGAATCTTTGAGCACACAACTCATCCAAACCCTCATCGAAAGTATGGGAAATCGTTGTGCAGCATGCGTGGCTACCCGAGGTTCCCCCACACCGTATTAACCTGCAGCATCACATTATTTTAATCATTCTGTTTCACTGAGGTTGGTACTCGTATTGCGATCCTTTTCTTTCAACCCTTTCCTTTGGATAATAAAAGTCGTTATTATCCTTGTTTTGCATTGTTTTCTTCTATAACCCTATTACACTCGTATACAGTGTATCCTTCCATTCCGATGTAGATTTCCTGAAATTTTCATATAAACCGCAACTATGCTTAACTTTTGGACATGAGTGTATGTGGGTATATCTATATGTGCATATATATGTGTGTATTATATATATATATATATATATATATGTGTGTGTGTGTATGTATATGTGTTTATATACAAAAAAGTAGGATTGCTAGATTGCTAGTATATAGACCTTCGGCAAGTTCCTTGACATTTCTGGATAACAAATTTCTTTCTAATATGAATCTACATTTTTTATAAAAACTTTAATAATATAATTTTTAGGTTTTAAGACAACATTAAACAGAGTTCTCAGAATAATACCATTTATAAGAAACTTATAACATTTACATTTTTATTAAAAACCAAATAAAAGTTGAATGAAAAAATATCCTAATATACCGAGGATTTTCCAAAAAAGAGTCACGTACATTACGAAAACAAAAAACGTTTTCCTAACATAGGTGCTGTTCTTGGATTTTGTGGCTTCGTTGGCTCTACAGTTTT
Organism: Amaurobius ferox; assembly: GCA_951213105.1. NCBI lineage: Eukaryota > Metazoa > Arthropoda > Arachnida > Araneae > Amaurobiidae > Amaurobius > Amaurobius ferox. Next base: position 136,628,835 of record OX578148.1, read on the forward strand.
CTTTTATTCCGTAGGATTAATGCACAATTTATTCACTTGATTTCATTTGCAGCTGTTGAAGGAACTCTGAGGTAATCATGTTTAAATATGACTCAATTAAAAATGTATTTCATTTTTTCCCTGCTTTTGAAGGATTTATTGCTTTAGTCAATACCTTATTAATTGAACACAAGTTGTGCTTAGATTTTGAATGAAAACGACCTCCATATTGTAACATATTGCAAATAACCTTGCTGCCCGAACCGAGGTTTTGATGCCAATATGCACCTCCTTAACACGTTTTGACTATTTTTAGAGGGATGTCTGTAAAAATCTGGATCTCGGAATTGCCAGTCCGACGCTCTACAGTTGAGTTAGTTACAAGCACTTATCCTCAACGTGGACTTTGCAATATGTTTATTTGAATGCGTTTTACTACTTTCCCTGCATTACATGGTATTGTACATGGATGTGTTGGACTTGTATCGAACTCGAGTTTTCGCGAATCTACACTTTTCAGGCCCTTTAACCACGAATGCACCACTTGTAGCGTGACGTCTGTATGAGTGCCGGTCTGCGCAATATATGTATCCACTCTAGTTCAAAACTATTCGACTATATTTCACAAAATTTGGTTGATAAGTTACTTTAGGGCCGCTCTGGTACTGATTAGATTTTGGTACAATTCGTTAAGGGGGAGTAGGACCTTTAAACCTTCAAAATATCAATTTTTCAATTTTAATTTATTCTGAATATTTGAACATTTCTGAACACTGTGCAAAAAGCTGCATTCTAAAATTCGCATAATTTCTAAAGTTATGAGCTTTTATGTAACATACACTTTTGAAAATAACTCTCATGTCAGCCATCGCCGCCATTTTTAAAGGGACATCACTGTTTATTTCCGTTTGCAATTTGCTGTTTCGTCATGTAAATCTAATACTTTTTTTCACCATGTCTTATTTATTTATTTAATTTTTTCAGCAGCAGTAGGACTGCAACTAATCACCTCTACTCAACTGCTCAGCTCAGTTTGTTTATATTCTAGCTCCGTGAACGTGTTTATAACGTGGGTAATTTCTTCTGAGTTTTGCATTTTCTCTTTATTATATTTTTTTACGTTTTACGGATTTTCTACATTTATATTGTTTGAGCATAAGAATTTGAACTAAAGCATCGTCAATCTATTTTAATTATACATTACAAACTTCTTCACATTTGCATATTTATTCGTGTAAACGTCAACGTGCAAGACTTTTGGGTGCAATTTTTTAAAATAAAATTTTTGCTTTTTAATAACGGATACATCGGCATCTAAATCTCGTTCTGGTAAAAGAACGAAAAGAAAACGTTTTCAAGGAAATATGTATGTAATAAAAAACAAAAACAACCAGAAAGTGTTCGAACGACAAAATGTTGATGCTACGCTTAAGCTAAGTACTTCAAGTAAAAATCTGTTCAGCTCATAAGATGAACTTTCGCTTGATACGTCATATATTTCATCTGAAGAACATGAATATAGAATGGCTGATATATCAGTATTTTTCATGGAGCTTGCAAATGTGTAATGCTGCAAAACATGTCATGGAACAATAAATATACGCGAAAAATCTTCAATGTGTTTGGAATCAATATTTATAGTATATTGTGATAGCTGTGATGAACTAAAGTCTATGAAAAATACAAAAATGCTTGGTGTTAAGAAAAATATTCCAGAAATAAACAGAGGGCTGTGTTTTATATGCGATGTATAGGGCAGGGTTTATCGGCTCAATCTACTTTTTGTGCTACTATGGGTATTCCAGCGTCTGTTTCTCAGAAATCTATATAAATAAAATTGAAAATCTGTTTGTCTGTCTGTTTGTCCCATCATCACAGGAGAACGGCTAAACCGAATTTGATGAAGTTTTGTGGGTAGGCTGTAAATATCCCCACTTAAAATTTAGTCCATGTTTGGAGTTTCTACGACCAGTGGTTCTCAAGATATTAGTAAAAAACGAAACTTTCGTTTGTCTCATCATGACGGGAGAACAGCTGAACATAAATTTAACCCAAGTTTCGAGTTTCCAATACCAGGGGTTGTGGAGATATTAATGAAAAATGAAACTTTTTCGTAAGAGTTCTACTCTCTAACTCCGTGGTTTATCCAAACGAAAAGTTTGAAAATCCTTTAAAAGTGAATTAAAACTTTATCTCTGAGTTTGGTGGGAGATTTTTTGCACAGATCAGTCACTCTCTGAAAACATGAATTGTTTGAAACATGAATTTAAATGAAAAATCTATCTCCATGGTTTATTTTTCACAAGCTTTTACTCAACAATGAAAAGTATAAAGAAATCAAAATGGCTATTTAATTTCGCAGTTTATGAGGAAGATTCTATCTTATATCATGTTGCTCAGAAACACAATTAAATGAAATCTGTCTATTAATTTTAATTATATTTTCAATTTGAATAATAAATAAATGGATATAAAAATATATTTTAGAAAAGAACGGTTTGATTTTTCTTTTAATTATATTAATTGCGGTCTGCGTACATCCCTTTCATTTATTTTGGCAAAGAGTTTTTACGCTTATATATTGTGTTTAGCTGATAAACTCCCAGTGACTCTAATCATTTGGGTGGAGCTTATGTTGTTCTTCATTGGATCATCTCCTATGCCTTTTGGCCTTGCTTGCGTGATAAAGCGCATGTGCTATGAGGTCATAAACTCTTTCACGATTAGCGCCCGTTATATCTGCCATCCATTAAATGCGTCGCATTGAAAATCGACATTTGCAGCAGTAAAGGTACTAGAATTGGATACCACGCATTTAACTAGCGCCCAAGGAAAAGTTCTTGACACGAATAAAGTGTACTTGTTTTCTATCTTTTTGTGGAGTATCATATTTAAAAGTAAAGTAATTAACGTGTACGGTGTGCGCTAATGGCACAACGACCCATCATTCATTGGTGGTGTACTAGTTGCTAGTTCCCCCTTCGTGAAAGGGATACATTTCTTGGCTATATAATACTATCCGTCCCATTATAAAAATTGCCATCTTCACGTCTGGCGCCTGCTGCCATGATGTCGCTATTGCCTCCGTAGAAATTGTAATGTATTTTATTCGCGCTGTATCACATAATACATCCCCGTTTGATTTTTGTTCAGAGATGCTTAAAACAATTCATCCTTTAAAATATTTATTGGAAAATTACACCCTATCACAATATGTAATAAGTACAATGTACATTATATTGGGTAAGAGAGGAATATAGAAAAATATATTTCCACTTTTATTCCTTCAATTCTATTTTATTTTATTTTATTTATTTATTTATTTGTTTTTTTGCTTTCTGCGGTCAACATTTTTAAAAATTAGACACTTATTTTCTAATTTTCAGCATAGTGTAAACAGTACTTAATTAAAATAAATTTCTTTTGAACATTATCTACTGAAAATAACGAAAACAGTGACTTTATAGAATAGGCATTTTTGAAAATTCAGAAAATGACACTCATTTATCTGCATCCATTATTGTTCGACGATCATAACTCATAGTTATAAAAAATATACCAAAGAGGAAATTATTTCCAAGCAAAGTCGATATATCCCCGAAAAATATCCAGTTTATTATAGGATTAGCACTAATGTACTCGTGGCAAACAGTTTGCTGAAACTTGTCTTCTTTCGTATCTCGTACTAGCAGTATACTCTTTCTTTGTACGAAATATATAATGTAAAGGAAATTTATATTAACAATTAAGTATAAATTCCCACAGTAGTCTAAATGGCATTGTTATTCGAAATATTCTATAAAATTATTTAATCTAATTCTCCTAAAACAGTCAAATAATCTCTGTTTTCGTTATATAAATTTATTTTCATAAGTTGATCTGAAGAATAAAACATACAGGTCCTGTTTATAAACACATTTATAAAATATGAAATTGGATCAATATATGCCAAAATCAAAGAGCTATAAAATTGGGTCAGCATATATACCCAAATGAAAGCCCTAAAATGGTATTAGAAGACACGCATCATCTTTATTCTGTTGCAACAATTGGCTAAACACAATATATAAGTCTCACAAATATTCGCCAAAATAAAACAGATGATTTCAGGAATCGAAAATATCAATTATCCTCGTAACCTTTCAATCCCAAAGTCGTAATGGATATAATCCAGTCCAAAATGTAATTCCGCTAAAATTTCCTTTTATATGCATTTCTTAATTGTTTAAATCCGAAAAAAAAATAATAAAAACCATATGCTACATATCTTATTGGATTTAATTCCATTGCTTACCCACATGATATCATTTTCTTTATATAAATATATGAAAAATGATCATCGACATAATGCTATGTCTATGGAAGTTCCTAGACAATCCTTGGTTTTAGAAACTCGAAACGCAGTCATTTAAGTGGAGCTATTTCAAGCAAACATTCTGCCGTGAGGATGGGACAAAAAAATGCACCCAAAGACAGATTTTCAATTTCATTTAAATAGATTTCACCCTCATTCTGCTCCATCAAAACATAAAATGAATATGTATTATATAAACTTATATAGTACACAGTTGTAAATATACTTTAAAAAGTTAAAAAGTTTATTTCACCTTAGAAGACGTAAGTTACAAACAAGACTGGGCGTTTCTTAGCTTTGTTCTCTTCTCATCAGAGGCTTATGAGAATACTTTGCAAGTACTTTGGAGAATTCTGCAAGTACTTTGGCGTCTTTATTTTCAGCCAAAATTTGATTATAATTAGTAGCCGATTGACAAAAGACATACATGCAAAGCATACATAAATAGGTAGATAAAATAGGCATACATAAAAGCCATACATAAAATAGGTATATTACACAGCAAATATAAAAGTGCAAAAACAAAAATAAAAGGAAATGCCAAAAAATGCATTTAAATGTTTAATAAAGTAGATAATGGTTTTATTACTGTAAAATCTAGAGAAAAATGTCAGACAAAGCTGATTTTTTCAACAGAGTGAAATTACATAACTCTTGGAGTTCGAATCAATAACAAACAGGCACATCATTTTCCCACCCTGTTTCCTTTACAAAAACTGCATCCATGGCCCATATTAACCGTGCTTTTAATGTATGCTCGACTTCAATGACGCATTCAAAGAGGACTCGCGTGTTTTCTCGTTCAATTGTGATCCAGTATCAATTTAGTCAAGTTTTAGTCAAGTTTAGTTAGTTTTTGCAAACTTTTTTTGGATTGAAAGTTCACTATATTTTGACCCCGCCCTCCCCGAAATGAAAATTTTGGATACGTCTTGGTTGTTTAAAAGTGACATTAACTTCATCTCTAGCATGGGGTGCGACGCTGTCTCCACCTATGTTTTTTTTTATCGAGTATTCTTTGCTAAACATTCTAAATCTATCTATCTCATATCTGTCTTATTTATCTCTCGCAACTCTATTGCAAAGTCTTGCTTATAATCCAAAGATCTTTCGCCCTCTTGTTCCTCTTTGTCGCGAATTTAATTCTAAACCTACTCATTCTACAACTATTCCTACGTTTAACCATATCCGGACTGATCAATTTAAAATCGACTTTTAAAGTCAAGTCTTTTTAAGTAACATTAACTTTTTAAGTGTACCTTATATCTCCCATTTCCTCTGATAATAGTTACACATTTTAAAGTCAGTTACAAAAGTATAAGACCACGAGACTTTTTGTTGTTTAGGTAATTAGTGAAATATTTTTTATTCAAAATCAGAACTACTCCATGTCAGTACAAATTTTAAATAAAATTTAGCAACTTACATGTACAAAATTCATTTAGAAAAAATATAACAGCAATATAACAAAAAAGTGGCACAAATACCCTTTACAAAATTATAAGACCACATGTGGAAAAAGAAAGTTTTAGCAAATTTAGTAAGTTTTGCAACAGACGATTTGGCATCGATTTAATTAAATTTTTAAAGACAGATTCCGGAATATCGTCCCATTTCTCCATAATGGCAACTTCCAATTCATATTTCGAATGATATTGTTTGTTGATTTCATATACTTGGCGCGACTAATAACCCCACAGATTTTCTATGGGGGTTTAGGTCAGAGCTAAGGCACGGCCAAGATATAACATCAATCTTTTCTCTTTTGAACCATGCTTTTGTTGATTTAGATGCATAACTGGCAGCATTATCTTGTTGGCACTTCAATTTCGGCCCTCCTAAAAGTGACCCGAAGGATATCAGACTTCCGTATAACATCCGTTGATAACTGTCAGAGTTCATTTTGCCATCAACTCTTTGCAGATCGCATTTTGCTGCATATGAGAAAGCGTCCCACACCAAAACGGAACCGCCTCCCACCTACCTACTGAAGAACTCACGAGATTCTTGCCTTAAGTCATGCCAGTAGTAGTTATCGCCGTCCGGACCATCTGAGTTAATTTTTTCCTTGTCCGAAAATATTATATTTTTCCATGTAGAGTTCCAGGACATGATACTCTTTGCCCACTTCAGACATGCTTCTTTATAATGTTTAAGAAGTCGTGATTTGCTTCTTAGTTCCTGAAGTTTAACATCAGCATTCGACTTCAAACTTCGCCACACAGTTACATGAGAGCGCGGTAGCCCATTGGTTAGCGTGCTGGAGTTGCACTCGATAGGCCCGGGTTCGATTCCAGCCACTGCCAAAACTGCCGCCGTGTTCACGCGGAGTACGATCACGTTAAACATGTGGGTCCGTAAGTCCTTCCGAGAGGTTGGTGGTAGGGGAAGGAGGGTACGGTCCCTGTGGATACCTCCCCTACTGGGTTCCGGTCTGAATTGGGTGGCAATTCCCGGCCGTCCAAACAGTTACTTCCAGTCTATCCTTTCTGGTAGGTCGGACGGTCTGGGTCTCAACAACAACAACACAGTTACATGAGACACTTGTTTAATTGTCTGCTGTGCTATTTTATAAGTGGACTGTTAGTTTTTCGTTGCAAGCTTGAAAATTTGCCTATTATCACAAGCTGATAACTGCTTTTTGCGGTCAGATCTTTTCTGCTTTCCATACAATTCTTTTTGCTCAAAACATTGTGAACAGCCGTTTTAGAGCAATTAAGAATCTTACTTATTTCACGTTCCGACTTTCCTTTTCCATTGTAGAACCAAACTTTTCGCACTTCTACTTCAGACAAATCTCTTCCACAAGGCATTTTAATATTCCAAAGAATCAAACAGTTCCATTCTGAATTTCTTCCTTTTTTCCAACCTTTCCAGATGGTTTAGGTTATAGTTAAATTCCGAAGTTAAACAAAAATTATCTGCATTATTAGAAAAACTGAAGTGGTCTTATATTTATGTCACACGCTGATTTCGAAAAATCGTTTGGCACGAAAAAGATATTCGCTTTTTTTTTCTAAGCTGAATCAACACTGCAAAATTGCTTAGTTTCATACATCTTCTTTGAAATTCACATTCAATGTTGTCTTTGTTGAGAAAGAGTGGAATTTTAAGTGGCCTCATAATTTTGAAACAGACTTTATATCTATCCAGTGGTGTTATCGTAAAATAAATAATAATAGGGTGCTTTACAAATCACATCACAATGATATATAATACTATTAGTAAATACATTAAGCTACACTATAGGGTATCATAGTTGTTAATATGATATTTATCATTATTATTATTATTATTATTATTATTATTATTATTATTATTATTATTATATGACTATTTACAGCAGTTAACGTATAACACTGATTAATAGACGCCTCAGCTTCTTATAAATCTGATGATCATTGAATCACTCGTACATAAAAGTACACTCGTATAACGGGGAATAGCCCTTGCACGGCTACACCACTGTATCTATACCACTGCACTACTACAACTGTAACTACACCACTGTATCTATTAAATGCTCCGCTAGGGCGCTGCTGTTACTTTTATTTGATATGACATGGTCAATCGAGTACTGTATATAAACTTAACGTGTTGTACACTCATGTACCTTTCCTAGCAAAGTTATTGGGGTGCTTAAGACCTTTCTCATGAATCCTGTATTAAAAACATACTTCCAAATATATATTCATTGTTTCAACACAGTAGAGGTTGTCCAACTGAATGTGAAAAAAATCAATAAAAAAGAGACAAAACTGCCAAACAAGAGAAGCTTTATCCTAAAAGGTTCTGATTAGTAAATAAGCAAAGAAGTAAAACAATTGCGATATAACTAATATTTTTAAACTGCACTGATATTACCATACCATTGTAAACACGATCCCTGGAGAATAACCTTGTTTATAACAGGAATAGGCGATACATTTTGGTGACTTATAAATATAAAAAATATATATTTAAATATAAATGTCATTATTTTTAACTATACACAATTTTTTTAATGCATGCAAATCCTTTTCCATAAAAGTGTTAATAATTAAAATTGAAATGTATTCGAGTAACTTATAAGTAAACAAACACATTAACGAAAATGAATATCTAATTATTTTTCAAAGTAAACAAAATGTATGAATTTATGCTTTACAGTGAAAAGCACTTTTAAATATTCAAATACCTTATTTAAATATTAAAATTGTTTGAACGCAAACAATATGTTACTAAGCATAAATTAAAGAACTCTAAACAAAATCGTTTTTATATTTTTCATAATTGATTAAATTACAAATTATCATTAGAAAAATGTTTTGTAAGCTGTGAGAAAAAATTAAACTGTTAGAAGTATGTTGAATTAGGAAAAGTATTTACAGAGTAAGTAATTGTACATGAAATATTATATTTTCTTTTAGAGGATTAAGAATATGTAATGCCGATAATCGTAACAAAATCTAATCAACAACAGGGTATCCCACAAGTGATACACACGTCACCCTAAAAATAGATTTTTCATGTTCGAGAGATCCCAAAACCGTCGAAAACTTTAGTTGCGATTTTCGACACAATTACAATAATTTCCTTATACATTACCACGTATTATAGGGAAAACAGTATGTTGCAGAAAGAATGAAGTGAAAAGTTGATTCATTCAGTTATTTCAGGAGGGAAAATTAAGTTCCAAACAGAACTTTAATTCCAAAATCTAAATATTATGAATTTGGGTGTCACTTATAAATTGTCTGGTGAAAGATATATAGTTTTATATAATTACCCAGGTTATATTTTTAGTAATATAGAATAGCACCATAAATTAAAATATAAATGTATCCTAGTTTATGGTAAAACGCACTTAATAATTCCATGAATTTCAAGTCTATACTGTGATGAAATATGATATAGTTGTGGTGGTTTTGGTTCAATTAGTGAATATTGAGTTGTGATTTTCGGTATAATTCCAATATTTTCCCTTTACATTACAATATATTACGAGGAAAGTAAACATATGATGAGGAAGCTTTTACGAGTTGAGAATGACATTTTTGGAGAAATGATAGAAATTTAGACGGAATGGTGAAAACTAATAGCATAACTTGACGCAATAGAGATCCAGAATTCATTCACGATAGCAATTAATTAATATTTTGCAATCTAAATGAGTTTAATTATCAACACACCGATTTTAGAAGTTAATAATATTTTTTAAGTTGGCGATGTTTTGAATGGCACAAAATACAAATATTACTCGGCGAAGATCCTAATATAGTAACATTTAAAGACAATTCATTGTAGAATATTTGTAATAGATTATATTTGTTCTGTTACTCAATAATGCGTAATTCTATAATGGCCTAACTTGGTATAATTAATTATGTTTGTAAACTTTGGGGCGATTTAAAGGCAGAAAAGTTTTTATCTTGTACTGATTTGCATCCGAAATATAATCAGCAGCAGAGTACCTATGACAGAAGTGTAACTTAGCGCTAGAAACGAAACGACGCTTTTTAACGAAGCGAAGCGAACTACTTAAACACTAAACTCGCCTAGAGCCTTTCCGAAATTCCAACCGAATTTTGACAACGCCCCATATGGGCAGGTTTAGTGTTTATGGCCTTTACCTTTGCAGCTTCGTGTGGCTGGGGCTGATTTGTAAATGAATTTTATACCGACAAGGACTGAAATTGCCAGTTCCCATAGAAGTTAGAAAAAAATGTGGCTTATAGCAAGTTTCTTGCTGCTATTGCATATATCGATTATTCCATGCTGACGAGGTCATAATAAAATGCCAAACTTATCCAGGGATGCTAGTATCTGCAATGGGAGTGTCTTCTGCATCTACCTTCATGTTTAATAACTAGGACTTTTATTTTATGGAAATAGTAAACTCAAAATATTTAATTCAAAATATTAATTATTAAATAACGTGCAGCTTTGTAACTCGTAAAATTGTACAAATCCTGTTTAGCGCGCGATTTTGTAAAATTTAATTCGTCTCGACAGACTTAACATTATCTGACCTTTGATCTCTCGGTAAATAAATCGGTATGATTACTGTAAGCTATGCACAAAATTCTATTCGAATCAGTTGAGTTTTGCTACGTCAGCGAAATTTTCGTACGTAATCAGGTTTTCGTCGGTGTCAAAGTTGCAACGCTCGGAACTCGCGTCGCTTCAATAAATGAATATTTTCAGAGCTATTTGCATTTTAAAAAGAAAACAAGACGCTCTAAAAATAGGGTGAAACAGAATATCCCCGTATGAAAAGGTTTTCTAAAAAAACAATCACGTAAAAGCCCTCATAACAGAAAACACTTTATCTTCAAAGGTGATAATAGCCATTTTTTTCATCTTATATTTTTTATGTGTCTAGAGTGTTATTTTTTGCCCCCGAAATAAACCAATAATTACTTGCATCGTTGGATCTCAAAGAAGCTGTTTATAAGGAAATAATTTTCAAATATAATATTCTATATCCAATTTATATATTGAGGTACTGTGGTGAACATTTTTCTGTTTTCATTTCCTTTTGTTTCTTGTTTCGCTAGAACATAAAATAAAGCCTTATCCTCCAAAAAATGATGATTGTGATGTGGGCAGCACATGACTGTCCCTATGCATCACTTTACTTCTTTTGCAGCGAAGTAATGAGGTACAAGCGAGTTTCCCGGGATACTACTTTTGGCATTGAATTGCACATTAACATTTGGCGCTTGTAATACCACATTATTTTATACGTAGTGTACGAAATTGGCAATTATAAAAAATAGCTAATGTCTGCCGTTCACTAAATAATATTGTTCATGTGGTGTTAAACGATTTTATTGTTTACAAATAGTATTTTATTATATAAAACCGCTAGTTCGAGTTTTCGATTTTATTTCTCATTATTTTTATTTTTAGAGTATAGTATAGAGAAAGTATTATTTTCACGAAAATTTTCGATTTCGATATTTTAACTGTTTCCGGACCTTCTAACCACGTTTTAACTATTTTTAGAGTGATGTTGATCTGTCTGTCTATCTGTGGGCTGTCTGCGATCGATTATAGTGCACACAACAGCTATCACAAATATAAATGGTATTTCATAAAACATTGTATCCGGCTTTGTTAATAAAAAAAATCTAAATCTGAGTAGAATTGTTTGAAATTCGAGGAAAAACTTCGAAATTGATTCGAAATTTAATATATTTTACCTCCCTGCAATACATGATAATGTATAGGGAAAGTATTGGAATCATACCGAAAATCGCAATTCGAGTTTTCGACGGATCTACACACTTTGAAACCTCTAGAATGGGATAAAAGTATTTTTAGCGTGACGTCTGTGCGTGTGTCTGCGCGTCTGTCTATGTATCTGTCTATCTGGGCAGATTTTGTATCCACTCTAACTAAAAAACTAATGGACCGAATTTCATAAAATTTGGTAGATAAGTAAGTCACTTGTGGACGACTCGGTGCTGATTAGTTTTGGGTGTAATTCGGAATACAGAAACTCGACTTTTTTTGCGTAGAGGCCCTCAAAAATGGCCTGTATCCACACTAGCTGAAGAACTAATGGACCAAATTCCACAAAAATCGGTTGATAAGTCGCTTGTGGGTTACCCTGGTGCTGATTAGATTTTGGTACGATTAGGGAAAATCTGCTTTTCTTTGCGAAATCACCCACAAAAATCGTCAAAATCCAAAATAAAAAACGACGTATGCTCAAATATGTCCATTAAATGCTTGTTTTATACGCAATTTTTAAAGGATAAAAAAATAATACTAACCCCATTGCACTAGGGCTAGCCGTTCTCGAGGTATTTTAATTTTTTCGTATTTTCTCTACTCCACCTTTGAAAATAAGTCCAGTTACCAAATAAGAACGAAAATTGAATTAAAAGTGAATTAAATTTAATTAAAATAAAGAGAACGTGAATATAAATCTGCAGCGAAAGTCATGTGCTGCCCACATCAAATTTTTACTTTCCCTGCAACACATGGTAATGTATACGGAAAGTATTGGAATCATGCCAAAAATTCACAACTCGAGTTTTCGACGTATCTACACATTTCGAGACCTCTAGAATACGAAAAAACTATGTTTAGCGTGACGTCTGTGTGTGTGTCTGTTTATCTGTCTGTATGTCTGTCTATCTGTGCAACGTATGTTTCCACTCTAACTCAAAAACTGATGAATCCAATTTCATAAAATTTGGTAGGTAAGTCACTTGGATTTGACATTGATGCTGATTAGTTTTTGGTACGTTTTTGAAAAAAAGAACCCGCCTTTTATTGCTAAATGGCCCTCAAAATTTGCATAAACTAATCGACCGAATTTCACAAAATTCAGTAGAAAAGTCGCTTGTAGGTTAAAATGGCCTGCAAAAATCGTCAAAATCTAAAATAAAAAATTACATATGCTCAAATATATCCATTAAATGCTTGTTTTAAACGTAATTTTGAAAGAAGGAAAGAATAAGACAAACTCCATTACTACTAGCTGTTCTCGAGATATTTTAGTTTCTTCGTATTTTCTCTACTCCACCTTTGAAAATAAGTCCGGTTACCAAATGAGAACGAAAATTGAATTAAAAGTGAATTAAATTTAATTAAAATAAAGAGAACGTAAATACAAGTCTGCAGGGAAAGTCTTGTGCTGTCCACATCAGATTTTTCAACATGGCAGCATAAAACAAAATTGGACATTATTATGCATAAAAGATGTTATCTATTAATATTTTCAAAACTTAACATTTTCGATGATTGTAGTGACAAATAGCAGTGACACAATTTTTCTATTCGTGACGTCATTAGTCTCTTTCGAGCCGTGGGGAGGAGTTACCCTCCCATCTAGGAAGTACATTGTCAAATAGCTATCAAAATATCTTTCAAACCCTTTAAAATGAAGGATAAGATGCTATAATGGTGATCATTTGAATCAACGATACAGATTTTTCAAATAATTTTTTTGCAAAGTTTGTAAAATGCAAAAAAAACCCACAAAAATACTTGAAAATGGATTCTGGCGTGAGAAAGTCAATTTGAGCCATTCTCCAGTTAATTAAATAAAATTCCAGCAACAGGAACTGCATAAGAGTATAGTATTCTGTATATAAGTATATTAATATATAGTAGTATAGTACAGTAAGTATAGTAAATTTAGTATATTAATAGTATATTTTATAATATTTAATAACGCACGTTTAAATATTAGTATGCAAGCTTATGTCAATACAGATAGCATTGCAGAATATGTAAAGATGATTTGTGTCTTTCTCACCAAAGTAGTCAAATATATCGCCAAGTTAAGTGGCACGGATTTTTAAATAACAACAGTTGCCTTTAAATGTCAACTTTCTTCGGGGAGAGTCGTTATGCCGGAAAGAGGTGTAAGGTATCGTAACAGTACGCTGTTAATTACGTTCTCATTTGGTAACTGGACTTATTTTCAAAGATGGCGTAGAGAAAATACGAAAAACTGAAATATCTCGAGAACGGTTTATCCTAGTGTAATGGGGTTGATTTTATTCTTTTCATCGTTAAACATTACATATAAAACAAGCGATTAATGGATATATTTGAGCATACGTAGTTTTTATTTTAGATTTTGATGATTTTTGCAGGTCATTTCGCAAAAAAGACAGGTTACTTTTTCCGAATCAAGCCAAAATTTAATCAGCACCAGGGTAACCTACAAGCGACGTATTAACCAATTTTTGTGAAATTTGGTCCATTAGTTTTTCAGCTAGAGTGGATAGAGGAAATTTTTGAGGGTCATTTTGCAAAAAAAAAGGTGTTCTTTTATTCCGAATTGCACCCGAAACTAATCAGCACCAGAGTCGCCCACAAGTGACTTACCTGCCAAATTCTATGAAATTCGGTCAATTAGATTTTAAGTTAGAGTGGATAAAAATATGCACAGACAGACAGACACACAGACTGACACACGTACAGACGTCACGCTAAAAATGGTTTTATCGTATTCTAGAGATGTTAAAACGCGTAGATCCGTAAATAACTCGAGTTGCGATTTTAGGTATGATTCCAATGCTTTCACTATACATTACCATGTATTGCAGGGAAAGTAAAAATATGATGTGGGCAGCACAAGACTTTCCCTGCAGACTTATATCCACGTTCTCGTTATTTTAATTAAATTTAATTAACTTTAAATTCAATTTTCGTTCTTATTTGGTAACTGGACTTATTTTCAAAGGTGGTGTAGAGAGAATACGAAAAACCAAAATATCTCGAGAACGGCTAGTCCTAGTGTAATTGGGTTGGTCTTATTATTTGATTCGTTAAAAATTACGTATAATACAAGCATTTAATGGATATATTTGAGTATACGTAGTGTTTTGTTTAAGATTTTGACAATTTTTGAGGGACATTTTGCAAAATAAAGGCAGGTTATTTTTTTCCGAATCGTACCAAAATCTAATATACACAAGAGTAACCCACTTGCGACTTATCTACCGAATTTTGTGAAATTCGATCCTTTAGTTTTTCAGCTAGAGTGGATTCAGGCAAATTTTGTGGGCCATTTCGCATAAAAAGACGGGTTCTTTTATTACAAATGGTACTAAAACTAATCAGCACCAGGGTCACACCCAAGTGACCAACAAAATTTTTGAAATCCGGTCCATTAGTTTTTCAGTTGGAGTGGATACATACATTGGACAGACAAACAGGCACACAGACAGACACACACACACAGACACACACACACACACACACAGACGTCACGCTAAAAATAGTTTTTCGTATTCTAGAGGTCTTGAAACGTGTAGATCCATCGAAAACTCGAGTTGCGATTTTCGGCATGATTCCAATACTTTCCCAGTTCATTACCATGTATCGCAGGGAAAGTAAAATTCTGATGTGGGCAGCATATGACTTTCCCTGCAGACTTATACCCACGTTCTCTTTATTTTAATTTAATGTAATTCATTTTTAATTCAATTTTCGTTCTCATTTGGTAACTGGACTTATTTTCAAAGTTGGCGTAGAGAAAATACGAAAAACTAAAATATCTCGAGAACGGCTAGTCCTAGTGTAATGGGGTTTGTCATATTCTTTTGTTATTTAAACATTACGTATACAACAAGCATTTAATGGATATATTTCAGCATACGTAGTTTTTATTTTAGATTTTGACGATTTGTGCGGGCCATTTCGCATTTTAACCAAGTTTCCACTTATATGGCAACACTTAGAGCATAATATACTTTTACTACTTTCAGGATTACTAGAATTGACTACTTTCAGAATGAGATTTTGTAATCGATGTCCGATTTGCAATATTTTGAAACCCACTCCCTCGTTTGGCTCGAGAAATTTTATCTTGATATGTTTGAATATATATATATATATATATATATATATATATATATATATATATATATATATAAAATTAGTACAAGCCTGTATTTAAATCGTTTAATTCTTTAAAGAGTTCTTGCTCAAAGATATACACAGTCAGAAGCATGTACAGATTTCAATTGGGATAATATTTATACACAATACTTTCGCTTTTTTGTTGGTACTGGTTTCCCTTTTGTCTTTGAAATCGGTTGTTTCCTTCTTATCTAACCACCGTGTTCTTTTGTCGAACCGTAGTCAGTCTAACGAAGTATTTATTTCTCAAATTAGGATTTTATCTTTAGATTTTATTTCAGAAAATAGATGGCAGCACTACCCCAAAACTTCGTGGAAAATCAATAAAAATAATAATAAGGAACTTCTTTTAACAAATAATCTAATGAAGACGTACGAAATAACTATTAATTGGCGTATTTAGGAGATCAGGAGGGTACCTATAAAAATGTTATATTAATTAGAAGTCATTCCTTACAGTACATTTTAATATCATTACAAGTGAACACAATTTCGACAAGATCAATACATTATCACAGTGTTTAAATAATAGAGGAAAAACTAGTAATATAGACCCCGACTTTGTTTTTTGTAAAGCGCGCCTACATTTTAAGCTAATTTCACTCGTTTTGGAAATGTTTGTTCGCATATGGTAATCAGCTATGGTCACAAGATGGGGGAATAATTTTTAGAATATTTGCAGTAATCTCCTTAATGCGATTACCAAAAAAAGTGAAATCACCAGTCTTTTTTTAAAGTGCGGGTATTATGAAACCCCATGAAATAGTCACAGTTTATTCCTCAAAAATGAACTTTATTGTTGAAAAAACATAAATTATTTATAAAAGATGCAAATATAAATCTCTTTCTCAGCTCCAGCATATTCACTGTGTGCCCATAATTCACACATCACACACATGACACATAGTTATCCATGGCAGTCATCAGTGAAAGCTGAGTCACAGAAGAGACAGTTGGCATTTTGCACAGCAGGTTGGTTCTCCCCCACTTGGAGATCGGGCGATGAATCAATGGAGGCGGATGATGATTGGTCAGGATTAATATTACCAGAAACACCATGTTGAAAATATCACATCACTACTCCGAAACCTAACCAAAAAGTTGAAGTCTGGTTTCGACATATTATCGTCTAACCATTGTAGCTCAAAGTATGACATCGAAATCTGTATATTGTGCAACATAACTATCCATATAACTTGTATATCACTTACCTTGTTAAACGTTCATGAATAGGATGAAACTACCAATGCTCACAACACAAATGCTCCTTCAATAATGAACGGCAGTGGCTATCTCTTATCTCAGGGGAAGTGATTAGAGTTGATTTACAGCTCCGACACTAGAGTGATCTTCGTTCTGGACAAAAAAACCGATGGGATCCATAATACCGCCAGGGTCCATATTACGACCTTTCTCTTAATGATTACAAAAATATAATATAAATGTCATACAATATGAGAAAAATAAAATACGAAAGTTTTTGGAATTAAAACATTCAGCCACATTTGTGTGTTTTCTTCCACGTGTATATTAATATAAACAATTTAAACTTATACCTAACTGGAAAACAACACAGAAGTATTATTGCGTTTTGTATGTTTATGAATGTCTATTTGGGTTGTTCTGTCTCCAAGAGCGCAGACAAGTAAACAAAGGGGGGAAATTTTGAAGGTGGTGTGCAATGATTTTCGAAATGTGATGCTCATTTCTAATATAAACACCTTGATTCATCTGTCTGTTTATCTATTTATCTCTGGGTAAGGCTCAGTCGAAAATTTTAGCGACGAATTTGGCGAGATATCGCCAACTAGGAGACTTCTTTTAATGTTGAGAAATTGACGAAAATGTCACTAAATCGATAAAAATGACGCTAAATCAATGAAATTAATTGTGTTTTGAAAGGAAATAGTGTTGTACTGATGTTTCGGTACTGTTTGTCTGTTAAGTCCAATCATTTCACTTGGCAACACATTTGGCGACTTTTTAAAATGTCACCAAATTTATCAGATGTCGCCAAATAGATAAAAATGTCGGCAAATTGATAGAAATGTCGCCAAATTGATAACAATGTTGCCAAATTCATAAATATGACTCCAAATCAATGAAGTTAATCCTATTTTGGGAGGAGGTAGAATTGTTGTTCCAAATTGATGTTTCGGAAGCATTACCTGTCAGTTCAATCGTCCCACCTGGTGACAAATTTGTCAAGTTTTTAAATGTCGCCAAATTAAAAAACATATCGCCAAATTGACGAAAATATCACCAATTCGATAAAAATGTCGACAAATCAATAGAAATTTCGCCAAATTGATGCATATGACTCAAAATTAATGAAATTATTTTCATTCTGAAAGGAGATAATATTGTAATGATATTTCGGTAGCGTCTGCATGTTAGTCCAACCATCCCACTTGGCGACAAATTCGACGAAATCTTAAAATATCGCCAAATTGATTCGAATATCGCAAAATTAACGATAATGTTGGCGAATCTATAAAAATGTCGCCTCTTTTTGCCTGAGGTCTGACACACCTCTTTTTTTGCTCTGATTGACCGGCCTTGCTCACTTCGGCCAGACATCTTCCATATTGGTTATACTTTTTAGCCACTCTCATGGCTACACCTCAGTCTGTAGGTTTATGGCCTAATTTGACCTCTCGGGTCAAAGTGTTATAAATACTGACGCCGTTTCGTCTGAAGCATTGTTTGCTATTCCGAGTACTGTTTGCTATTGCAGCAAACCATAAATATTGAACATAAAACTGTCCCACCAAACACTGGTGTGAGATCTATTTCTGGTCTCACACTTTTCGAGTGCTGACTGCTGATCAGAGTTCAGAACAATTGCTTTCTTGAAATTTTCGTTTCGAACAGTAATGTTGTTCAGTTAAAGGCTGGCTATTGTTGCAAAATCCATGATTTGTTTACGTAAGGTGTTGGCGAAACCTAAGGAACTTCGTACTCTATGTACAGAATGTAAAGCAATGTAACGATTTACTGCAGGTGGACAGTTAGGGTCTGGGAGTATTTCATTTTGCGTGAGTATCCTTTCCAACAAAGGAATTTGTGAAGCAACAGAGATACACTTCGAACGAGAAAGTTTGAAGCCTTGCTAATGTGTGAGTAGAAAGAGAAGACTTAAACATTCGAGGTGTTCGTCAAAATTGTCGTGAGCTAAACTCAAATCATCAAAATTTGGAGCTAGTCCTTTATCCAGTAGTTGAGCATAAGCTTGTTTTATTGCTTTCGACAGAGTGGCAGAACCATTAGTCCAAATGGCATTCTTAGGAATTCGTAATATCCATCAGGTGTTACAAAGCCTGTCTTGTGAACATCGTCAGTATGCACTATTATATGCAGAAATGCGAGTTTGATATCTGCTTTCGACATATATTTCTTTATCTTGGTAGAAGTTTTGTCTTTTTCATTCAATTCATTGCACATTGTTTTTTCATTGCACATTATACTATTTATAAGGAAAGTAAAAATGGGGTCACCCCTCTTTCACACTCACGCACACAGGCACACCCTTAACTTTGTCTCATCATGTAGTAATAGAAGGTTCCTTATAAATCTGCATAAAATATATACGATAGCCTTCATGGTTTTCGAGTTATTGGCTAGGTTCAGCATTTTTTTGGACATCTAGTATAGTTTTGAATTAATTGGACATGATATTCGCATAAAACAGTAGCGAATGTGATAAAAATAAATCTTCACTTTACAACGAATATCTCAAAGTTTCATTAAACCCAGATCAACTTAAAGCGCAGAAATTAAAACATATTAGAAAAAACGCTTCCTGTTGAAAGATCTACCACGAAAAACTATTCTTGGTTAAAAAATCGAGTGAAGCTCCTACTCAAATAACTTTGAAATTAAAACGTTCTCCCATTTTCTTAATTTGATTTTATTGTTTCGTTATAAGAAACTCACCTTGTTACAATTTTTTTCAGTGAATACTTTTATTCTAAACATAAAACAAATGAAAACATCAAAGAAAATATTCGACTGACCTCTTGAAAAAAGAAAATTGCGAATGTTTTTCATAATTAGATTGGTAAAAAAAAGCGTACATGTTACATAATTTAATAACATGAAATGTGAATATTTCGTCGAAAGGATTTCTACTTTTTAATGAGAAAGTATATGAAGGCGTACCGTTTGGAATTCCCAAGTTATATCATACGTACTTCTTAGAGACCGAAAATATCACCACGGAATTTCCATTTTGAAACCATCGGAAAGATCGAGTACGATAACTTTCTAACGATATTTGAACCGAATCCGTAAGACAATTCTTTCATATTTATTTATTTTTTTTAAATCCATCATATTTTGCTTTTTTTACTAATACTTATTTCGCCGCATCCAAAAATGGACGATTAGTACAATTCTAAAGTTTGGACAAAAGTTGTGTGTCTGTCTTCGCATCTAACAAAGATTTATTTTTAATTACTACGTTATTTCACTTTATTTGTGTTTTTTTATTTCTAAGTAAACGCACAGAAGACACAAACTCATTTGCCGCGGATGACCGTAGTTTTACCCTTGTGCATGTACGAACTTTTTCCAAGAGGAAGGGTCGTTTCTTTTCTCTATTTATTTTTGTTTTTCACGTTCATGGAGCGAATGCGTAAAGCGAGTGAATGCGCGAAGTGCTTTGGCCGCGGTCTTTATCGGGACTGGAGAAAATCGTCTGCGCTTGAAGAGGCGAATTTGTAAATGCATTATTTAGTTAGCTGGCGCTTATTTAGGGCCTGGGTAATGTCGGGCAAATCGTTCAAGTTTATTTATACACTGTTATTTTCACAACCGGTTTGAATAGTTAATTTTATACCACTTATATTGTTACTGCTATTTTTACAGCACTATGTTCATATTTTTGTACACATAACTACTATTTTGAAGAAAATTTATCTTTCATTTATAATATCCTATTACTTGTTCTTTCCTCCATATTTTTTATCTATTTTTTCCTCTCACAGTAGAAATCCCTTTATCCTGTTCCCATCACGTTTTCTGGTCTAACAGTAGTTGCAAATATTTCTTTCACAAATAAATGAAGACTGTCCTTCCTATTTGTCCTGAGAAAGAAGGCTATTTTCCCTCTCGGAACCAGTTGGCACTATTTATTTTGTGTAGGATGTTTGTTCTTTGACGTTTTAAGTTTAATTTTAAAAGTTTTAGAAGACACTCCCATTACAGATACTAGCTTCCATGGAACTATTTTAACCTTATTACGCATTTTCAGCATACTATAAAAGGTATCTGCAATGGGAATAGGGAACTTGCTATAAAGTACAATTTTCGCGAACTTCAATAGGAACTGACAATTTCAGTCCTTTCACGTAGCCGGTATCAAATTTATATGCAGTATTACTCGGGCTACAAAGAGATAAAAAGTACAGATTCACCAAATCCCGCCTGTAAGAAACGTTCCCAAAATTTGGAAAACACTCCCATTGCAGATACCTGCATACGTGAACCTGTAGTCCATAAATGCTGGTACAATGGACTTGTGGCCCATGGATCGCGCCATATGAATCGTGCCACATTGACTTGTGGTCCACGGATGCTAGAATCTGCACTAGGAGTGTCTTATTGACAAATAAAAATTTTTGGGAGTGCCCATTACAGGCGAATTTTGTAATTATGAATTTATTAGTTTTATTAAAAATGTATATTTGTCTGCAGATAAATTTTTTTTTATCATTATTAGTAATACGACAAAAATGTAAACAAGAGAGATCAATCATGCTTAAAGCATTGATTATGAAACACTTTCCAACTTCAATGCAATTTTATTTAAACATGTCTAAAATGCAATGAATTCCTCGGTAATATTTTAAAACTTATCACAATACTACATAAATTTATTATATTTGAAAGCTTAAACCTTCATCGAAAAAAATGAACTTCATTCAAATGACGGCATTGAAATATAAATTGCCTGGTTTAAACATCTCTAAAATGTGATACATTCCTCGATGATAATTTTAGAATTATCATATTACTACGATAATTTATTATATTCGAAAATTTCATCGAAAACAACTGAAAGTCATTCAAATGTCGTCATAGAAAAAGACGCCTGGCTCTCTCTATGAAAGCAACATTTCATTCATAAATAATTTCCCATTCATGTCATTTATCACAATACTATAATAATTTATTTTATTTAAAAACTTAAGACCATGGAGCTACAAGTAATTAAACTCTATGCGTAAAACTTCATCGAAAAAAATCGTCCTGCTCTTTGTAAAATCAATGAATATTTCATTCATGTCAGCTATGCAGACTCCATGAACTAAATGATTTTGTGTTAAAGAAAGACAGCAATTCTAATACAACTCATTCTACATATTTTGCTGTTTACATTTTACATAGGTGAAAAATAGGCTTCGTTGTAGAAATAATCAAATTTGGATGAGCATTTAAACTCAAATATATTGTCATTGCGTTGTTTCAATATGTAGATGCACAGAATTTAGGCAAAAATAAAGTGGTTTTAGAACGGATACAACACTCAATATGAATTAAAAAGAACTTTGAAAATCACGAGTTTGACACAAGATGGATGCCATATATCATTTTGAAGTGGGTCACGTGACCTTTTCATATTATTGTCACGTGATCGCTTTATATAAGAGGTGTTATTATTATTTTAATTTTTATTTAAAAAAATAGAGAATAAATTTCGCTGAATTTTTTTTATATATTTTATGGAACAATTTGAATATTACCTAACATTTTCGAAGCAATTTGTGGATTTTAAATCCGTTTGAAAAATGTTTGAAAAATTAGTTCCCATAGGGTTCAATGAATTTCATTTTTTCAACCCGGGTTCAGTCCAAAACTGATTGGGTGATATTATTCATTTATACTCCCATAGGCCCTACAGACCGTCTGAACAACATACTAATATTTCATTTTGATTAAGTCATTTTTACGGCAGTTATCGTGCTGACAGACAGAAAGACAGACAGAATGAAAAGTCATAAACACTTTTTAACTTCGTTGTAAAGTGTTAATAATGTATCAATCATTTTCAGACGTAGTGCAAGCCTTCTTCTTCAGAGTGAAAAAATTATCAGAGTGAAAAAATTATCAGAGTTAAAAAAAGTATCAGAGTGGAATAATTTACTTCCACAAAAGCAGAAAACTATTTACTTTAAGCGGCGTAGAAAATACTAGCAAAACAAAAAATCGAGAGAAGTAACTAATATTGATTTTGTTATTTTAGTTTCCCTTTTAAATGGCAGTCAGTGCATTACGTGCTGTAATTTATCGTCAAAATTGTTTAATGTGTTTGCGCTGTTGAATTGAATATGTCACTGGGAGATAGTTACACGAAGAAAACTGATATGGTATTTAATTTAAATGTTGCTATGACAAGATTAATAGGATTTCGCAGATTTATTTCTTTCCAAAAGAATTTTATAGAATTATGATGACGCTGGATGTATTACCCAATATAACTAAATACTTTGATTGATAAAAATTCTTCATAGTGGATAATAAATTATAGGTACTTATATAAATTGTAGTATGGGGATATAAATTGTAGTTGTATATAAATGTATATAAATTATAGTTATATATAAATGTATATAAAATATCGTTGTATTTAAATGTATATAAATTGTAGTTTTTCATAATTGGTAATAAATTGTATGGGTAGGTATTAGGGTTCCCATTAGATGGGAGATACATATTGGCGTTGAGTAGATTCGAGGCGTTAGAAGATGCATTATGGTTAGGTTTCTTTAAAACATCAGAATGCAGTCACAATCATTTTGATGATAATCTTCTTCTGTCCAAGATCTGATTCCTCTCTTGGAGTCTCCATCATGGCAACCTCTAAAACCAGTAAACAAAACAAGTAAAACTGTGGAACCACGCTGACGATAACTGATCTGTCTAAAAAATAGCGAAATACGTAAATGTAGAATTTTAAATGCTACTTTCCTAAGTTTTCGCGGATTCAAGTAAAATTTTCACTGAAAGTTTATAATGATGAACTAATCGCATATTAAAAACAACCTAAACGTTATCTTTAAAATTCGCGAGGTTAGAAAATCGACACATTTAATCCACTTCGTATGTAGAGATTGTTCCATGAACGCCTGCTTTTCTGTAATTTTATAATTACCGACTACGGGGAATATATCTGATTTTGAAACCAATTTCGACGGATTTTTGGCTTTAGATGCTCATAACTGTTAAACTAATTCGAAATAAAAAAAATCTCGACGAGGCGTCTCATCCAGATGCCTAATGTTTTATGTCAGCTCCACAATATGTATATCAACGTTATGTTTTCTCCATCTATAATGACGAGTCATAACAGTTTTTATTTGGCGATGCACGTAAATTTTAAAACATTTGGTAAGGACACACTAAAATTAACAAAGCTCTGAAGCACCCCATCTTTCGTAAGTCAGAGTCTGAGAAAGAAAGAGACAGAAAAAGTTCTTACAGACAAAAATTTGATTTGTGTTATCTAGTGTTTGCAGAACGAGTTAATTCATCAAGAACTCTTATTTGAACTTTTAATCCGGTACATATAAAATGTACTATCATCATCATCATCATCATCATCAGTGGCTCTACAGTTCGGTTTGAGCCTTGACCTTCTTCATAATGTTCTTCCAGGCTGTCCCTTTCGAAACAATGCTTTTGAAATTTTCTCGTGTTATTCATTCCTAGCAAACATCCTGTCCATTGCCTCATGTTATTTTTAATGTTTTTAATTATGTCAGAATCTTTGTGTAATTGACTAGTTTAAAATTTCATCCAAATATCATTTTCTCGGATTCCGCCAAAAACACTAGTTTTAAGCTCAAAGATACAAAGAGCTTTTCCATCAATACAGTATGTATTACAGGGAATACAAATACAGATTAAATCTTAATGAAATTCACAAAGGTCACGTACTGCCAGTGGCAGACGACCTATCCATAATTTTCAATTGTAGATATTTGTATAGAATTTGTGATACGAGAATAGCTTCATGTGGTCATAAAACGAACAAACAACTGGCGTCACGGAATAGAAGAGTTAGTTCCATGTCCTTTTTTATTGCCTCATAAAATATACACCATAAAAGTTACACGGAAAGTAGGACGTTGTGGGAAAGCTTTTAAAATATCACAGAACTGAATGGTTTATTATGATTATAGTATATTTGAACAATATAAACTATATATCAACAGGAAGTCTATGGTGTTGTCTCCCTTTTATGGTATTTTAATCCAATATCCTAAACTGTATTAAAGATTCATTTTGAAAGAAACTATTCCATCGACGTGATGCTTTCACTTCTTCTGAGAAATATTATGACAGAACTATTGTTATGATGGTTGAACTATTATTATATTGGTATTATTTCATGAATATCTTTACACGAGTGGATGTATTTACACGAATTGGATTACACTATCTAGATCAAAAACTGTTTGTTTGGAATTTTTAATGTTTAAAAATCTGATATTTGTTAATTTTTCGAATGAGACGTCAAAATGAAAAAAATAATGAAAAAAAAAATTATGTACTTCACTATTTCTTTATAAATGCATTTTTTATATGTTATATTCTATAAGAAAATAATTTGACATCGATGTTATGTCCATTAAACGTCTACTTTAATGATAAGAGTATGGAAATCCATCCCGTTAACGTAATTGCGAGCCAAAGCTAGAACAGCAAGGGTCTTAACCTTTTGCTTACGTGTGGGGCAGCGGCAATCCCAAATGAAAAAACTCCCAAAAACAGGTATTTGACATCCCCTATCCCAAACACTTCAATCCCCCTTTGCAGACATTGGCGACCATGGACGCCAATGCCTGCAAAGGCGGATCGAACTGTTTGGGATAGGGTATATCAAATACCTGTCTTTTTGGATGGACGCCAATGTCTGCCTAGGGGGATCGAACTGTTTGGGATAGGGTATGTCAAATACCTGTTATTTTGGGAGGTTCTTCGTTTGAGACCCACCCGTAAGCAAAAGGTTAACAATTATAGGAAACTAACAAAATCCGCGTCCTTCGTGCGCTACGCCAGTCCAAGTACACCACAATCATGCACGGGAAAACAGGAATGGACGGACATCAACCACCGCCGACCCTCCCATCCGCTCCTAATGCCGTGATGCAATTACAGGCGTAAACCCTCAGGTCGCCTGCATCATGGGCTTTAATCTGTCCCATCCGCTCCTAATATCCACAAACACATGCGATCCATAACCCCTTCCCACTCAATGTTACTATTTTTATACGACCCCCTAAGAAAACATATATATTATACCAACCTTTAACATAACGCAATGCATTAACGCTCTATTAGACCCTCTAACAAACCAATTTATTATGTTCAATACCTCAAACTTTTTATCTCAAATTTTCAATCTCTAGCCATACCGTGGAAGAACACGGGACTCTCTCTCTCTCTAACTTTATGGTGCATACAAGTCGCCCCCAACCAATCTATCTACGAACAGAGTTGTTTGAAACGTGTTCTGTTTAAAACGTGAATTTGAAGACAAAAAAATCTAATGTAGGCAGTGCATGACTTTCCTTATATAATACAATGAATTTACTACTTTTACAGTCGAAAAATAATATATAAGATGCACGGCTCTGTGTTTTAACCGTTGAATTGTACATTCGGCGAATTGCAGGATGACAACATGTAAAACTATTTCAAAATACTCAATTAACTTATATTTCGGGCAACTCAAAATAAACAATTATCATTATTGATAGCATCCTCAATAAGCGATATAGTCCATATATTAAAATACTTCAAGAATTACTTCATCAATTAGGCGTAATATTCATTAATTTATCGTCATTTTTGCAATTTTGAGTTTATTTTTATCAATCTGGGGAAAATATCGCCAAGTTGGAAATACTTTGCTAAATTATTCACTAGGTTTGCCAAATGCATCACTAAATGTTACAGACAAACGGAGAGAAGAACATTTCGTATGTACTAGAAGGTGTGCCCGTCATATGACGGAGATCAGAATTTGCGAAACATTACTTCCCATTTGGCGTCATTTTCATCAATTTGGCGACATTTTTGTCACTTTAGCAACATTTAAAATAGTCGCCAAGTTGGCGACATCCCGCTAAATTTCTCGCTAAACGTTATGGACGGACGGAGAAATGTGTTATTCTTATAGTCTACGTTTATGGTATTTCCAAGATATTGAACTTTTATCATCTAGTCGTCATTTTCATTGATTTAGTGTTATTTTTATCAATTTGACGAAAAAGTCGCCAAGTTGGCGACATTCTTCCAAAACCTCGCCAAGTGTTATGGACGGATAAATAAGTTATTCTTGTAACAGATAAATGACTATTAGCATCCAAATGCAAGTATTAGTCAAAGTATATTTTCTCATGAATGGAACGAGTTAGATCCACGAGAATAATGTTATCCAATTTATCGCATGGTATTACTTATGAAAAGTGAACATATTTCACAATAGTTACTTTTTATATGATTTTTTAATAATTTTTTTTGAAAAATGTGCAGTACCTCGAGAACAATTCATGCCAGAGTTCTAAAATTTGTCAATCGTTTTCTAATAAAAAGTACGTAAGAAATGACTATTTATGAATTCTTCACTCTATGATGATAAATTTATATCATTATTTATTTAAACACACATAATGATAAATTTATTCATAAACTTAATTATGAAAATTTCACTCGAACATTTAGGGGAGGGGGGGTTCTAAACATTCGATTGCGTATACGAGTAGTAGGATTCCAGTATTCATGGACTGTAATTTTTGTACCAAATTTTGTTTGAATCGCTCCATTCATTCATGAGATATCGTCTCCACAGACTCACTGATGCACACACACACACACACACACAAACACAGACATCTTCTCAAAACCGTCTGATTCGTGTTCAGGGATGCTTGAAACGCTCCCTCCCGTCGAAAACTCGAATTCGAATTTTTGACCCCGTCACAATACTTTCGTTATACATTATATGTATATAAGGAAAGTAATAGGAATCAAGTCTCTTTAAATCCGTAATTTAAATTTTCATATTCTGCATTTTAAAAGTGCGATAGCCTCTCAATATTAACTTTTCTATTCATCTGAATCATGGAGGTGATCCTCACCTCAAACTTCAAGAGCCGAATACTGTTTTTCTTTTATTTTTTCAAGCATTAAAGCCTCCCAAACCATGCAAGTGAATGATATTGTGGCAACGCTTTCGGTCTACGATTATGGACACAAAAATAGCAAAAGAGGTCAAACTTTGAGAGGCTATTTCTGCAGATTCAAGGGTTTATTTATAAAACTGATTTCAGATTTGAATTCAGCGTAATCTAGGTAGTATACATGAATTTTTCAGCACTCGGGGCTGCATTTGATACTCTGAACTACTGACACTGCGCAGATAGGTGATGTGCGTTTTCCAGATACTGAATGTTCTTCGAATTTCAGCTTAATTATCCAAATGAAAATAAAAATCATTTTAAGACTGCACGATTCATAAAATTCAAAGTAAGAATCCACTTTATGTAATATTAAAAACGATGAACCTCAATTTCCAAGAATTAAATTTCGAATTATAAATAAAAGCAAAAATAGATATATATTTTAAGCCTATAGAGAAAATCATTCGCTGCTTAGTTACCAGATTTTATCTAATAATATCACTATATCAAGTAATAAAATTAAAATTTCTGAAAATCATGTAAATACTTTCATCACATTACCATCAGGAATATTTTCCATCTTCGATATGATGTTTCGACGGTTATATATTAATAAGTCATACATTATGAATTAATATTTTGAATAAATTGCATCGCATTGAATGAAAACAGGGTGTTCAAAAGCACTCTCCTTAGTATGAATGATGAAGTATGAAAATGAAATACTTAAAGGAAATTGTAAACATGTGTTAAAAATTCAGAAACATTCATAGTAATACAGAAGGTCGTTTGCACTTTATGAAAAGGATTTTGATAATTAATTGTTATGCATTATTATTTCTTGCAGCGATTTGCATCTATCTGATAGCCTTGATTCTTGACTATAGCTCTAACTCGAATTTTTCACGAAAGTAATCGCTTTCTTAGCACCATCATATCAATTTTATCTCACTCCTCTTGGATCGTTTTCCAAAGCCTGTTCGGTGTTCTTGGATGCCGTTTTCCTAAGACTCGTTTTAACAAACGGGAAGCGCAAAAGTCCATAGGAGAAGCGTAATTTTCGTCTATGGAGAATGTAAACAAATAAAGATGTAGGATGAGGTTTATAAGAATTGCTGAATTTCTTTAACGCAAAATTATTTAGCTCTGGAGTCTGCAATATAGCTGAAGTATTCATTGATTTAACATAGAGAAGAAGACGATTTTGTTGATGAAGTTTTAAGCACAGAGTTAAATTACTTGACCTCCGTAGTTTTAGGTTTTTAAATAAAATACATTATTTTAGTAGTGTGATGAATGAAAGAATGGAATAAAAATGTAAGAAGGAAATATTTACAGGTTTTACATAGATAGCTAGTCGATTTATATTTCAATGACGTCATTTGAATAAAGTTCAGATTTAGGATAAAGTTTTAAGTTTTCAAATATAATAAATTAATGTAGATTGTGATATTTTTAACACTTTACAACAAAGTTGAAAAGTGTTTATGACTTTGTTAATTCTGTCTATCTGTCTGTCTGTCTGTCTGTCTATCTGTCTGTCTGTCTGTCTGTCTGTCCGTTAGCACGATAACTGCCGTAAAAATGACTTAATCAAAATGAAATTTTAGTATGTTGTTCAGACGGTCTGTAGGACCTATGGGAATATTAATAAATAATATCACCCAATTAGTTTTGGATTGAACCCGGGTTGAATGAAATACATTGAACCCTATGGGACCTAATTTTTCAAACATTTTTTAAGCGGATTTAAAATTCACAAATTGCTTCGAAAATTTTAGGTAATATTCAAATTATTCCATAAAATATATAAAAAAAAAATTCAGCAAAATATATTCAGTAGTTTTTTAAATAAAAATTAAAATAATAATTACACCTCTTACATGAAGCGATCACGTGACCATGATATGAAACGATCACGTGACCGACTTCAAAATATAATACGTCATCCATCTTGTCTCAAAATCGTCATTTTTAAAGTTCTTTTTAATTCATATTGAGTGCTGTATTCGTCTTAAAACCTCTTTATTTTCGCTTAAATTCTGTGCATCTACATACTGAAACAACGCAATGACAATATATTTGAGTTTAAATGAGCATCCAACTTTGATTATTTCTCTAACGAAGCCTATTTTTCACTTATGTGAAATGTAAACAGCAAAATATGTAGGATGAGTTGTATAGGAATTGCTGTATTTTTTTAACGCAAAGGAATTTAGTTCATGGAGTCTGCATAGCTGATATGAAAGAATTATTCATTGACTTTACCGAGAGAAGGGCGATTTTTTGCGATGAAGTTTTAAGCATAGAGTACAATTACTTATAGCTCCATGGTCTTAATTTTTAAATAAAATAAATTATTATAGTATTGTGATGAATGACATGAATGGGAAATTATTTATGAATGAAATGCTGCTTTTTTAGAGAGAGCCAGGCGTGTTATTTTTTCTATGACGTCATTTGAATGAATTTCAGTTGTTTTCGATGAAGTTTTTAAATTTCGATGAAGTTTATCGTGGTATTATGATAATTCTAAAATTGTTACCGAGTAATATATCACATTTTAGAGATGTTTAAACCAGGCAATTTATATTTCAATGCCGTCATTTGAATGAAGTTCATTTTTTTCGATGACTGTTTAAGTTTTCAAATATAATAAATCAATGTAGTATTGTGAGAAGTTTTAAAATATTACCGAGGAATGTATTGCATTTTAGATATGTTTAAATAAAATTGCATTGAAGTTGGAAAGTGTTTCATAATGAATTCTTTATGCATGATTGATCTTTCTAATCTGTCCATTGACGAAACCATTTCGTACTGTCATTTCCGTCAGTTGAGCAGTAGAAAATTGCTCTATTTTATTACAGTCACTCAAGCCTTATCGAGTGTTACCACACATTTCCATTTATCAACAGCTAGGTGATTTCATATAATTTTCTACAATTTGTTTTTCTTTCTGCAATATGCTTCGGCAAAAGCAGATGAACTTTAGAGTTAAACATCTTTTTTAACTTCAAATCTTTATAAGTGATTTTACTTACAGTGCCAGAAGGCATTCCCAGTTTCGATGCAAAGGATCTTTGAGTCGGTGGATTTTCTTTCAGGTTCAGAGACTTCACTTTCTTTATATTCACACGCGTTCTAACAGTCTTAGGATGCGGTCAATTTTTCATTTTTCTTTCAGCTAGAAGCTTTTTCCCTTTGAAATTTAATATATTAAAAATACTTTTCTTTGAACTGCAATAACCTCGTTTTTACACCGCTTTACAATTTGTTGATACGAATATTTTTCTTCGAAAAGCGCATTTACGTAACTTTCGAGCCATCTATCAATTTCAGGAGCCATTTTCAAAATAAATCTCTTATTCTACATTCCAATCAAAACAAAAGAGTAGCAGACGATTTTATTGAAAATGCCAAATCTTTATCTCAAAATGCAAACGAGAAACATAAATACAAAAGCGTTTCCATAAAGTGCAAACGACCATCTGTAAAATATAGCTATTATTAATTACATTTCACTGCCTTATATAATTATTTCCAAGATTGAAAAATGAACTGTCAGTTACCTTTTCACCTTTACCGGATAAAATTAATTTATTATTAAAATTTTTCACTACAATATTAAAAATGTAAAGAACAATGTCATCCCGAAGTTAGCCAGTATTCGTGTTACCCCGAATGGCGAGGAGAATAATGGGTCTAGGACCCAGGACCTCTCGTTTTTTTCTTTTTGTTAAATGTAACAAAAGCTGCTGGGACCATGACCTATTTGAAATATACCATACATTTTTAAAATATTAGTAAAAAATCCCCTACATTTTGTGTAATATGTATGTTTATATATTTTGGATAATAAACAAGTTGTACGTGCTTATTTTGATGCATCTGCATGTAGTCTAGGACCTCGCCTTTTTTCTTCTTTTTGTTAAATGTAACTAACGATGCTGGGACAATGAACTATTTGAAATATACCATACATTTTTTCAAGATAAATTAGAAAAAATTCCTCTACATATTGGGTAATATGCTGCTGAATGTAAAGAGGTGCATGGTTACACCTTAGCCAGAAACAATATGCTGGTAAAGAAAAAGGTTGATAAAACGGGAGAAGAAAGAAATGTGCTTGTCATACCTGAAGAATTCAGGAAACAGATCAAGACTTTGTGTCATGAAGGAACTTCTGGTCACTTTTCGGTTTCCAAAACAAAAGACAGGTTTTCGAAATATTCCTTTTGGTCCAATTGTTTTAAAGAAATAGAAGAACACGTAAAGACCTGTGATCCCTGCCATAGGGCTGGAAAAGCTAATGATAAAAGAAAAGCACTTTTGACATTAGTACAAATTATTCATGAAGTCTTTTAGAAGATCAATATTGATGCATGTGGTCCGCTACTGACCTCCCCTACAGGAAATAAATATCTAATTACTATATATATATAGCACTCTTGTATGAAAAATGACCCACCTGACGAAGGAAATCCAGTAGTAGAATATGTATTTGGGCTTATAAATATATTAAAATACGACACACTGAATACGGCACACTATTGTTCTTTTTATCATCACAAATGACGTTTAAAACAAAAATTTAATGGATGTATTAGAGCATACGTTTTAGATTATGGCTATTTTTGCAGGACATTTCACAAAAACGGCAGGTTCTTTGTTTCCTAAGTGAACCCAAATCTAATCAGTACCAATGTAATAGTATGCCACCAGTGACGTACGTTGTTGTTGTCGAGATCCAGACCGTCCGACCTCCCAGAAAAGTGTAAGGTAACTGTTTGGACGACCGGGAAATGCCACCCAATTTAGACCGGAGCTCAGTGGGGGAGGCATCCACAGCTCCATCCCCTACCACCGACCTCTCGGAAGGACTTACGGACCCACATGTTTAACGTGGTCGTACTCCGCATGAACACGGCGGCAGTTGTGGCAGCGTGCAAATCCAGCTCACAAACCACAGGGCTACCGCGCCCGAAAGTAAATCGAAAGTACCAAAGACGTACGTATAAAATTTTAATTATTATAGTAGATACGCACAATACACACACACACACATAAACTGACCACCCACACACACACATATAGACCACGAAGATGACACGCGAAAAATAATTTTTCTTGTTCCAAAAGCCCGTCGAAACCTGGAGTTGCAATTTTCGACACGAGTCCTTTACTTTCACTATACATTACTATGTTGTTGTTATTGAGACCCAGATCGACCACCGACCTACCAGAAAGGTGTAAGGTAACCATTTGGACGACCGGGAAGAAATATATATATAGTATATACATTACCATGTGTCGTAGGGCAAGTAACAAGTTATGTATTGAAGACTTTTGCGATATTCATGTGGCAAATAGAATATGTTTATCATTGAAACTAAACAGAGTGCGAGAGAAAGTGTTCTTCTCATCGAAAACGAGAAAATTAAAACAGTGAAACTAATTTAATGACTAAAAAAATTCTTCTAAAAATTTTAATGAATATTAAAATGATATTCTAATACCAATTACGGGATAAAGACAAATGTATTAGTACCTTTTTAAATCTGCAAATACTGGGTATTTGCAATCTTCTGGTTCTGAAAACATTTCGCCTTTGAGCATTATGGAGAGATTAAATTAAATGCAACGAACAAAAATGCGTCAATGGATTTTTGCATTTTCATGACTCTTTTTTTATTCAAATCTACATAATGAAATCCTGGAAAGCATTACCATTAGAGAAGTATATGCTACACATTGTTAGCTTTTTTTCAAATAATATTTTTCATTAGAAAAATAAATTATCATTTAAGTTCTAATCAAATAAATTTATTGTACATACATCATAAATTAATATGATGATTTATATGCATTTTAACACTTTACAACAAAGTTAAAAAGTGTTTATGACTTTATTCATTCATTCTGTCTGTCTGTCTGTCTGTCTGTCTTTCTGTCTGTCCGTTAGCACGATAACTGCCGTAAAAATGACTTTATCAAAATGAAATTTTAGTATGTTTGTCAGATGGTCTGTGGGACCTATGGGAATATAAATAAATAATATCACCCAATTAGTTTTTTATTGAGCCTGGGTTGAAGAAATGAAATACATTGAACTCTATGGGACCTAATTATTCAAACATTTTTTAAGTAAACTTAAAATTCACGAATTGCTTCGAAATTTTTAGGAAATATTCATATTATCCCATAGAATATATAAAAAAAAATTCAGTAAAATATGTTAAGTAGTTTTTTAATTAAAAATTATTTAATATAGGGAAAAAAACAAATTCAATTAAATTCTGACTTTGGGATATCCTCCAGAAAGAAAAGGGAGATATATTATATAATAAATATCTTTCCAAGTGTTTAATCATTTTGCATATAGGAGAGGCTTCACATTTTAAAATAAATTTGGTAGATAACAATTTTTCATTTTTTTTAATTTTATATAACTCCTCATGATATACTTATTTGATGGCATTTTTAATGCACTTTCCTACGTCTTAGAGAGTTAAAATTTGGTACACAGCTTAAATTTGTTGAACATTTTATTCGACAAAATTTGATGGATCTTTAAATATAGATCATACATTTTTTTCGAATGACCTGAAAATAATCCCCGTTCACTTCTATAAATCATTGTTGTAATATTGTTAAAAATTCTGATGTGGACAGCACATGTCTTTCCCTGCAGACTCATATTCGTTCTCTTTGTTTCTTCAATAATAATTTGAGTTTATCTGCACAAAATAACAACCATAAGTATTTTAAATGACATTGAATTTACACGTTAAACTTAAATTAGGTTCTCATTTGATAGCTGGACTTATTGTCAAAGGTGGCGTAGCGAAAACGCAAAAAAACTAGAATATCTCAAGAACGGCTAGTCCTAAGATAATGGGGTTAGTATTATTCTTTTTGTTGTCAAAAATCACGTATAAAATAGGAATTTAATTGATATAATTGAGCACGCGCAATCTTTTATTTTTATATATATAACGATTTTTGCGGGCCATTTCGCAAAAATAGCCCGTTCCTTTTTCTCGAATCGTACTAAAATAACCTACAAATGATTTATATACAAAATTTTGTTAAATTTGGTATATAAATCTCTTGTAGGTTATTGAAATATTATGCACCAAATTTTGCTAACCATGTTCCATTAGTTTTTAGCTAAAGTGAATAAAGGCAATTTCTGCGGCCATTTCGCAAAGAAGGCGGATTATTTTATTACGAATCGTACTATAATCTAATGAACATCAGGATTTCCCACAACAAGCATACCTACCAAATTGAATGAAGTTCGGTCCATTAGTTTTTCAATTAGAGTGGATTTAATATCCACACAGACACACAGAAACATACACAGATACACCCTTACACACACAGACGTATTCCTAAAAATAGTTTTATCGTGTCCTAGAAGTCCCAAAACGTGTAGATCCATTGAAATTTCGAGTTCCGATCTTCGGCACGATTCTAGTACTTTGAGTGCATACACATACACACAAAATTTATCTGTGCATCTGTGTATTATTTGTGTATCTAAAATCCGTGCCAATGCAATTACAATAGTTGTGATTTTAAATGATCCCTAAACTTTTATTATTTCTTCAACGAAGCCTAATTTTAACATATGCAGAATGCAAATAACTCAAGCGATTGTAAGATGAATTACATAAGAATTGCTGAATTTTTTTCACACAAAATTATTTAGCTCTGGAGTCTGGAATACAAGTTATATGAATGAAATATTCATTGATTTTGCATAAAGAATCAGATGATTTATATTTCGATACAGTTTTAAATATTTAAGTATAATAAATTACTGTAACACTGTGATAATGTAAAAGATATCACCACTGAATGTATCACATTTTAGAAATTTTTAAATGAAATTACATTTCAGTTGGAAAGTGTTTCATAATCAATGCTTATGCATGATTGATCTTTCTTGTTCTTTTATATGAATATAGCGTTTCGTGATGAACATTTGAATTCGAATTCTCGGCGGATTTTTTAGTTTACAGCAGTGGTGATCAGCCGTGTCACGTGTGCCAGTTAATGACGTAAGGAGGTGTGTTGTGTGGCACACGGAAACTTAATATATATATATATATATATATAAATATATATATATATATATATATATATATATATATATATATTCAGAAAACACATTTAATATGTGTTGACATAGGGAATTCTGGCATTATATTAATTTAATTTTCAGAGTAATATCGGCTAATAGACGTTTTCAAACTTGATTAATTTAAACGTAAAATTATGCTTCTAATATGAATTAAGGTGCTATTTGAATCATTTTATTTCTCCCGTGTTTTTATTTAAAATCTTTAAAGAGTCTTTTTCAGAGAATCTTTTTCAGAGTAATATCGGCTAATAGACGTTTTCAAACTTGATTAATTTAAACGTAAAATTATGCTTCTAATATGAATTAAGGTGCTATTTGAATCATTTTATTTCTCCCGTGTTTTTATTTAAAATCTTTAATTCGACACAAAAATATTTTTCCCTTTTACCTTTTTATTTCAAAATTACTTAATACTTCAATTTACTTTTTCTGATACGCTGTGAGAAATTGTTTTCTTGCTTTATTTATATAATTTTTAATTCTGAGCTAAATGTATTTTTATTCTACACCTGGGGCTGATTCGGTGTTCCGTCGCTTTGTCTGGGCGATGTCTGGAATGGGCTATAGAGCATTCCATGAGTGACTTTGCATGGGGGATCCTAACGTATTTTGCCAGACTCAACTTCTGGCGAATAACCTCTGTTTGATTTTTGGCGTGTTCTGTGAGATGGCCTTGAACTTTTGAAGTTTTCGAGGGCGGCACGATATTATCATTTGGGTGTACTCCCTTTAAACCCTGTGTTGAAAAAAATAATTCAAATCTAAATTTTAAAAGTCTAAATCTTCAAATATCACTTATAGGATCTTTATTAATTTTGGTGTATCCCCGACTTCAGTGTATGCTCGATGCAAGCTTTTTACCACTGTTAAATTAGAGCGAAACGCTCGCTATGGAGAATAGAATAATTTATCCTACCATGACTAGATCCTAAAAGAGTGTATAAGGAACTTGGCTGCCCCAACCGGAAATCCAACCTTGGATCTCCGAACTGGCTGACCGACGCTCTACCGTTGAGCTATTGGGACGAAATTTCAAGATCTTATTGCCGAAGTGGAGTCTCCATTCTCCACCCTCTAATGTCGGACTGGCGGGCCACTGACACTCTGACAGACAGCCTCCTGCTATTTTTACCTCAGATTAGCCTTCTGCTATTTTTACCACAGATTAGATTTCTGCTATTACAATTTTTAGATAGATTAGTATCCTGCGGGGTCTTTATCTTCTCAATTTGAAATTGGCACTCAATCTTCCAGAGTCCACTGAATCCATATTAGTCGTACTAGGGTCACTTTCAGACAGCCGACATTTTTACACTAACCTACAGGGTTGATTTGTTCGGGCGCCATTGTAAAGAACCTTTCTGCCCCAGCCAGGAATCGAACCCTGGATCACCGAACTGGCCAAACGACGCTCTACCGTTGAACTAATGGAACGAAATTGCAAGATCTTATCGTCGATTCTTCAAGTTTGCCTCTTCTGCGAATTCGTACTCACCTATAAGTCGATAGGACGCCGTCATAAAAAAATGTGTGTTGTGAAATATGAACTCTGCTCAAGTGTGCGCCATCTTTTTCCGATGGAATAATTTGCGTAGTCATCTACGGTGGATGTCTGTGTGTTTTCTACAGAAATTGTTTTCTACATATATGCACAGTGAAATTGGCTTGTCGCGTCGTAGTGGTTCATAAAATTATTCACTGATGTGCGCTCTGCATTCCACCGATGCATTCAAATGCTTAACGCAAAATCCATTTCTCAAGAATTTGAATATCTTGCAATAAATAATTCAAAAATTCATTAATAAAGATCTTTTGATGAAAGAGTAAGCACTTATCTTGAATTTTGAGTATTTTATGGGTGTACAATTTTTTTTTCTATTAAAGTAATACAGTATAATTTAATAAGTTGATTATGACTTCCTATATTAATGCTAATTATGAGTCCAGAAATAGATCTCACATTTGATGAGACAGTTTTATGTGAATATTTACGGTGGCTAAAACGGCGAAAAATACTTGTAGTCTGGCTGGCACCGAATTTTATCACTCCGTGAACCAAAAGGGCAGAAGACCATAAATTTAGGGGCCCATGACAGAGGGGCTGAACTGGGCCTTGCGAGATGTGGAATGGTTCCATTGGTTAAAGGAGTAACCAATAAAAAGAAGAATGCTACGTCAAACTCAATGCGGCAAATGGAAGAAAAGGGGGAGTTACCCCCCCCCCCCCAACGAGGGAACCACAGCCTATGACCCGAGAACGAAAGAAGATAATTATGACTTTTTGACTTAAGACTGAGCAGATTTGTACAACTTGTGGAGATATAGCTTGTACAACATAACTTAAGACTTGTGAAAATGCTCCAAAAATACTGGCTAGATCTATATAAGGTGGAGTGCAATCAGATGTACGAGAAGGAGCCACACACCAAAGAGTTACGGCGGTGCAAATAAGTGATGCAAGCATTTGATATATGATCAAAGCCCAAAACGGATTTGAAGGTATGTGCTCATTAACAATCACAGGTCATAGACACATGATAGTAATTTTAATAGTACTAGTCACATATGTCCCCTCCGCCGCAATAATTAATGAGAATAATTGTTGTTAAGCATATAATTAACAATATGAATAATTGGTGTAATTAAATAATTTAGATTTGATGTTGTTAATAAATATTTTATTGTTAAAGTTTAAATGGTGTGATCCATTTAGCATTTTATTAAATAATTATTCCTTTACAGGACTCACACGAAAGTTAAATAATTGGAGGGTTTATAGCGGCACAACTAGCAATGTACGATTAAATAATAAATCCACTATATATGAATTAACGGCCATGTCAATTTTAATGAATTTGATATAACTTTAGATCTCTTTCCCACACTAATGAATAATTTTTATTAGCATTGCCAGCATGAAAATGTCGCTATATTTTCTTTCCCACTTGTTATATGATTCATGTTTAAAAATAATTCAGTATTTTACAAAAACGAACACCTTCGCATTCTTGCCTCGTTTGCGGATCCATTGGATAAGAATTCCAGTGACATGAGGAGTGAACATATAGAGAAACAAGAAAGATCAATACATAAAGTATATTATGAAACCTTTTTCAACTGAAATGCAAATTTAAATCTCTAACATGCAATACATTCAGATATCATATTTTTTTGAATTATCACAGAACTACTATAATTTATTTTACTTGAAAACTTCATACCAAAAATGAACATACAAATAACGTCATTGAAATATAAATCGTCTTTCTCTCAATGTAAAATCAGTGAACATTTCATTCAGAAACTTTTATTCCAGACTTAAACAATTTTGCGTGAAAAAGTTCAGCAATTTTTATACAACTCTTCTTACAATCACTTGCTTACATTCTGCATAAATTAAAATTAGACTTCGTTGTAGAAATAATCATAGTTGGATAATCATTTAAACTCAACAATATTTTAATTGCGATTGCACAGAATATACGTAATACGTATGCACAGAAAATACGTAAAAATAAAGCGGTTTTAGGACGGATGCAACACTCAATATAAATTTAAAAGAACTTTAAAAATCAGGATTTCTACTCCGGGGAAAAAAGATGGATTATTTTATTTTGAAGTGGGTTACGTCATCTCTTCATAGTATATGAGTGTCATTATTATTTTAATTTCTATTCAAAAAGCTACCGAACCTATTTTGCTATTTTATATATTTTATGAGATAATTTGAATATTTCGTAAAATTTTCGAAGCAATTTGTGAATTTTAACTTCGCTTAAAAAATGTTTGAAAAATTAGGTATCATAGGGTTCAATGTATTTGATTTCTTCAATCCGGGTTCATTCCAAAACTAATTGGGTGATATTATTCAGTTACATTTACATTTGTCCCACAGACCATCTCAACAACATACTTAAATTTCATTTTGATAAAGTCATTTTTACGGCAGTTACCATGAGAACGGTCAGGCAGGCAAACCGACAGAATGAACAAAATCATAAACACTTTTTGACTAGGTTGTAGAGTGTTAAAAATAATTTGATGTGGTGAGCACGTGCCTTTCCCTACCTTAAATTCATTTTCTCTTTACCTCTTTAATAATTCATTAAATTAGGTTTAACTGCACAAAATAACACGTATAATTATTCGAAATGACGCTGAATTTGCTCTTTTAATTCAATTTTGGTTTTCGCTTGGTAACTGAAAGTATTGTCAAAGGCGACGGGGTAAAAATGAGTAAAAAACTAAAATATCTAAAGGGTTAGGCCTAAAGTAAACAATTGGTTTTATTCCTTTTGGCGTCAAAAATTAAACGAGCATTTAATTAATATATTTGAGTATACGTAATCCTTTACTTTATATCTTTGCAATTTTTGCTGGCCATTTCGTAAAAAAGACACATTCTTTCTTTCCAAATCGTACCAAAATCTAATCCGCTCCAAAGTAATCCGCATATAATTTATCTACTAAATTTTGTGAAATTAGTTTAATTAGGTATCCAGCTAAATTAGATACATATTTTTCTTGTGGGCCATTCCGCAAAAAAAAGCAGGTTCTTTTTTTTTCGAATCGTACCAAAATTTAATCAACCGCAGGGTCTCCACAAGTGATTTATCTACTAAATTTCGTGGAATTTGGTCTATTACTTTTAATGTTAGAATGCATAGATACATTGCACTGACAGACACACCGACAGACAGGCACACAGACAAACAGACAAACAAACACATTCACACACACAAAATCAAGCTAAAAATAAGTCTATCGGATTCTGGAGTGCTCGAAATGTGTAGTGCAGTCAAAATCTCATGTTGCGATTTTTGAACGATTCAAATACTTTCCCTATGCATTACCCTGTGTTGTAGGAGAAGTAATAAATATCGAACTTTTAATAAACCCCTTTTCGATTATTGTTGGAGACCTAGATCACTATCCGTCTGACATTTGGATTGAAATCATTCAGAAAGAAGCATAATGTTGCAAGTAAATATTACGAGCATTATAATGCAATTGCTTCCAAATATCTTTCAAAATTAACTAACGCTTGCTTGTGCAAAAGTAAACCCAAACATACAGAAAATTAAAATTTTATGAATTGCATTTGTGAGCACATTGCATACACATTGTGAGTTGCAAACATGTGTTTATTGTAATGTGCTCTTAAGTTAGGTATAATGATAGATATACGTAATGTGCGTTTTTATGTAATGTGATAGTTTATGTAATGTAATGCGCTCTTAAGATATATACTAATGACCTTGTGTAACAGGAGATAGTCATGTTTTTATAAAAGCCTCATATATGTCTAATTAGTTAAGAGAAAGGGTGGCTTGAATGGTACATCTAAGACCCAATAGCCTAAAGAGGCACATGGCATTAATAGACTAAGCACCACTGGTTTAGAGCATGCCTGAACTTGGATCCAACATTTTTGTCTGTGCAATGTTATGCATGTGTGGTAGCGGTTTCAGAACCAACCTGCAAGTACCGATTCCGCTACACACAAGGCCAGTGATCATAAAATTTATAGCAAAAACAAAAGAAGTGGTAATTATCATACTTAACACAGGATTTGATTAAAATCAGTTTTCCCAGTCTAGAAGAATTATATTCTAGATGGTATTCAGTGAGCAAAGAACATGAGGAAATACAAGAATGAAAGCACATTTATCAATTTGAACAAATCTATTTATTTTAATCACCTGCATATTCATCAACATAACTTTACTTAATTTACCATTTCAAATAATTCAGAGCTTCCTTTATCATTAATAATTATTATTTCAATTTTTGCTCTGTTCAAAATATCAATCACCATTTATTATCATATCAAACATAATGTTAATACTTAAATTATGAAATTTAATACAATTCTATTTTACCTCACTTAAAATTCAGTAAGACCATTATAATTCAAGATTATATATTTTAGTATGCCAGTGATGTATAACGTGCCAAAGATTTCAGTTGGAACTTCTGGTTCCGATACAAAAGGGGTTACCTGAATTGAAGATTAAAACCCAAA
Source organism: Amaurobius ferox (assembly GCA_951213105.1). NCBI lineage: Eukaryota > Metazoa > Arthropoda > Arachnida > Araneae > Amaurobiidae > Amaurobius > Amaurobius ferox. Next base: position 136,670,909 of record OX578148.1, read on the forward strand.
ATTTCACAGAAAAGTTCCATATTCGGAAAAACACTGCTGGAAACCGAAATAAATGTCCGAAAATGAGTATCCAATCATCTCTCAATATAACAGGGCTTTTCGCCAGATATTTCCACTTATACCATCCCTTCCGGTACAAACTTCGGTAGCAAAAGGGTCCGCGAGATATTATCCTGGAATAAAAAAAAATTAGAAAAACGTTAAAGAACATCAAATCTCCTCCAGGAACTTCTTCATCAGCTCCGGAAAATGGAGCGCGGTTTCATCAGAAACAAAATTCTCCATTCAAGGAACTTTAGCCATTTTGGCCAAAACCCTTTGTCTTCCAAGTTAAGACAAATTTCTCGATGCGACTTCACCAACAGAGAGTTCCAAGCCGAATCTCTGGGTCTCACGAGTCCAGCCAAAAATTCTCCTCCACGCCGCTTCCTGATTGGCAGGCAAGCGCGCCCGGCAACAGCTTCTCCTCCGACCACACGTCACACATCCCAGCCGAGACAGAAATCCTGGCTCGTGCCACGAATTCTCGACAAAACACGGATTTTATTGCAAAACCAATTCAAACGAGGCTTACCGAAATACAGCACAGGCACGGAAGGAAAGAAGGATGTTTTTCTCACAGAAAAACACGAAAGGCTCATGGCGCAGAATTGCGACATGACACATGCGTATTTATGCATTTGTATCTATGTATGTTTAGTCAGGAGACACGGTATCTGATCAACGAATGAGATAATCCAAACAAAATAATGCAATTGTTGGAATGCAGAAATACTGGAATAGTATTCATTCTGATTAAGATCTTACATTCTAAATATCCCCGGCCTTCCGTGTTCGAAAAAAATAAACTGGTGGCCCCCATTTTAGAACACCACGTGCTGTTTTCAGAAAAATGCTGAAATTTTGTACATCACCTTATTAGTATATGGGGCACATTTTATTCATTGGAAATGTTTTTGTATGGGGGCCGTATAAAAATTTAAGTTTGGTATTTCTTCAAATTTAATCCCCTGAATATTTTTATCGATTTCATAAAATTCTGTTCCTTTTCTTACGCAACTTCGTAATTTATTATATATGTATAAGATCAATATTTAAGGAATAAAAGCCGAGATCAACGTTTTTGGAACACCCTGTATATATATATATATATATATATATATATATATATAAATTTAAAATGAATAATATAGAGTAAAAAAGGAACAAAGAAGGAAGGCTTATCGCGATGCTTACTTAAAGGCGGTAAGGGGTTGTGACCTTACATCCCAGTTATCAACATGCATGTCATATATGACGCGGAATTATACTCCTGGACGCCAGCACTGTCTGAAGCCAACCTCCGAAGTGATAATAACAATTATCACAAAACCTGGATAAAGTAAAATCCAAAGAAAATACACTGTCCAACACGTTAACCCGTATAAGTGCGTTAAACGATATGGTACTCCCTAAATGCTATCTCTTGGTATCGTGCCGAGGTCCTGTCGGGATGATATTACATTTTCGTTATTCCCGATCTATCGACGTTTTAAATGATACAATATGTTCTTCAATTCTGAGCTATATATATTATTTTTATCATAGTAATTGTTGATATATTGTTTCATAAATGATATGGGATACTGTTGTTTGTATGCTTGTTGAAGAAATGTTCCAACATATTTGATTTTGATAACGTAAAATATGATGTCATCAGAATTCGATAAGCTTTCCTTCTTTGTTACTTTTTTTTTTCTCTCTATTATTCATTTTAAATTTATATCGTGCATAGTATTTAAATCTGCTTTGCGCATACATACTATTTCACTACAATATCTCCTATTATTATCCTTTTATATTCCTAAATATTGTATATATATATATATATATATATATATATATATATCCTTTCATGAGTAAAAACATGTTATGTAATAGTTTTTTGTTTCGGTGGCAAATCATTCTCCAAATTCAAACTATACCTCACATAATATATATATCAGTGATATTTTAATGTGAACTTTTTATAAAAATATAAATACCTTATATTTGAAAGCCCAAATAGGTACCAGCATCATTTTGTTTCAATCTTTAGTTTGAAAGTGATGTATAAGTAAGAGAAAATTAATAATATTTTCTAAATTTATCCCACAAATTCATTATGGTATGTAGAAAACGTCACGTGTTGCCGACATCGTATTTTTATATTACTTTCATTTTATTCTGTGCACCAAAGGCATTTCTGGATATTTAAACTATTCTATAACGTATTAATCAATTAATTCTGTTAAATGATAGTAAACCACATGAGTGCTTTGACTGCATTTCTGCAGATCAAAACATTTTCCTTGCTTGAAAATATTTATATGTTAGCACTTAAGGTAAAATGCCAGTAAAAAACTTTATTAAAAACGAAAATTAATGTTTCCCAACGTAAATCCCAAAGAAGGTTGAATTTCCAATAGGGATCTTTATTTATGAAAAACGCTATGGTGTAAAACACACCTCTTCATTCGCAGTTCAATTCATAAGATATTATATTAAAACTCATTTTCGTACTTCAACACGTCTAATTAGTAACTTTATAGGTTACAAATAATTAATCTTGGGTAACGCAATTAACTGTGCGACTGGAAATAGAAAAATTAAGTCGCAATGTTTGTTAGCTCAATTATCGTGAAAGTTTATTTATCTTTCTAAGAACCTAATTAAATCTACCAAATTCTTTATTGAAAGAAGCAAGAAAAAAAAATCATACTTTATTTTTGAAACGAGTAATTTTTTAAATACGCAAATGCATGCAAAGATATATGTTTCACGTGCGTCTGTGCAAAGATATATGTTTATCTTACGTTTATCTTACAATGTTTATTTTTGCTTTATTTAATGTTTCATTTATCGTATATAAATCCTTCTATCGTTTATAAATGGCTGCAAAGATGAGTATGTATTGTTTTTAACCTCCTAAAATTCTCTGAAGTGTATAGAAAAAATAGAGCGATTTTCACGTTCAGCTGGCACTGTCACATGCACTTTCGATAGACGAAACTGACAAAATTAATAAACAGAACAACAAACTCCAATTCTAGACAACATAGAACTTGAATGTAGTCTAGACTACAATTCCAGACTACATACAAATTTGAAGCTGTTATTTAAATGTTATATGTGTAATGTGAAGGTGTATTCTAGTTTTCCTTTTTTACATATATTAATTGAAAAATTAGTTAGATCCAACTGCCATATATGTATAAAGAAGGATTTTCATCTAAAGCTCTATTTCCTCTTGGCTGATTCTGACCTATGTTGTGAAATAAAATACTACTCCTGACGCGTAACAATGCCGAAGTACCCAACATTCCCATTATGTTGCTGTGGATATTTAAAGGAAGGGATATTTTCGATTCAATCTAAAAGCACAGTTGTAGATATTCAAATATACACGGTTGTTGATATTAAAACAAAAGAATAAATATTTTAGACTAACATACAATATCAAAATAAATAGGCTCGCTCAATGTTTCTAAACTAACGATACACTCGGGATACAAAATGAGTCCAATTTTCTGGATAACTAACATGTTTATTAACAATCACAGCGTAAACAAGAACACTATACAGAAAATAGGTCGGTAACTATCAAACACGATCATTAAACAACTGCTAAATACAGTAAAACAGTCAAATACAGTAACTCAACTCATTTCACAACAGCAGCTACTATTCTCAAAACATTGATGTATTCCACCATTCAATGTAGCTCGTATCAGGTCAACTCCTTCTGAACTGAGTAATGACTGAGTAATGACTGAGTATTGACAATTAATAGCCAAATCAAGCAATCCTTCACCAAATTTCAGCATATGGCAATCATACATTCACGTCATAGGAATGGCTACCTGCAAAGGTATTTTCGCTTTCTGGTTTTCAAAAGAGACTCCAATTTACACGTTCGTAACAGGCTCTTTTTACTTTCCCCACAATGCATGGTACTAGGGAAAGTATTAAAATGGGGTCGAACATTGGAGATAGGGCATTCGACGGATCTACACGTTTTGGACTCTCTAGAACATGACAACACTATTTTTATTATGCATCTGTTTGCGTATGTGTCAGTGCAATGTATGTATCCACTCTAACCCCTAAATTATACGTCACAATGTCCCACAATTTGTTCGATAAGTCACTTGTAGGTTTCCCTGGTGCATTTATTATTTTGTTTATTTATTTTGTCAGGTGTAACTGCGATGCCCGGACGTAAGCTGAAGTACAAAATTTTGTCCTCATCCTCTTATTTTACATCTCAAATGTCTTTGGAGGATATTAGAAACATGCACAAGCATCAAGTTATATAAGCTTATGTTTAATCCGTTAAAAATTATGGTAACTTTAAAGTTACCGTGCATATTTCCAGAAAATAGATTCATGGTATTAAATACGTAATCCGTTTACTATGATGATAGTTCAAACCAAACTTTAAAGTCAACCTTTGATGCAATTATTTAAAGCAAACAAAAATGTCGTACGTCATAGATATTCTTCAATTTATTTAAATTAAGAAACCATAGCTTCAAACTAATTAAATGAACCCTACTTGCCTATTCAAACGCATTCACCGGAAAATATAATAGTTTATGATTTTGTGACACTTAAAATTATTAAGGAAATAATTTTGTTTCGTATGATTTCTAAAGATATTTTGAAATAAATATACATTCAAAGCATACTTTAAATTCATTTGAGTATAAATTATATTCAAATACCGAATTTCATTTTATTATGACATTAAAACACATTTTCATGAAAATATATATAAAACTTGATTTGGAATATTCGCATTATTATTAGTTTAGTTAAATAATTGCATTTGAATTTTAATAAATGTATTGGTGACCTTTGTATGCGTTCAGTATACACACTTTATCAAACTATTTTCACATAATTCTGTAAAATAACTATAAAATGTTGTTTAAGAGTGTAGCGTCTCTCCATAAAATTTAATGATTTAATAATTGTCGGTAGTATATTAGTGTTCTAGTCTATTGTATGTACGTTATAAGCGATGTTTCCTGTAACAAAACTAAGGCCGTTAAATAAATGCTTTTATGGCTTTAAGAGGCAATAAAGAGGCATCTTCGTCAGAAAATGAGACAGAAAATTTACCACCGCAAATGCAAGGACATTTAACTCAACAGAACAATAATAACGTTGTCTAGGAAGATAAGCGTTCAAACCCAGAAAAAAAAATCTCATGTGGGCAGCACATGACTGTCCATATATAATGCAATGAATTTACTACTTTTACAGTTAAAAATTGTTATTTTTATAGTAGATACTTATATTCTATCCAAGATATTGAATTTTCTTCAATTAGTCGTCATTTTCATTGATTTAGCGTCATTTGCATCCATTTGGCGAGATTTTCGTTAATTTGGCAACATTTAAAAATGTCGCCAAGTGGACGATATCCCGCTAAATTCGTCGCCAAAATCTCGCCAAGCGTTATGGACGGAAAAATAAGTTATTCTTACAGAAGATAAATTACTATTGGCGTTCAAATATAAAAGTATTACTCAAAGTATCTTTTCTCGTGAATGGAACTAGTTAAATCCACGAGAATGATGTCACCTAATTTATCGCATGATATTACATATGAAAAATGAACATATTTCTCAACAGTTAATATTTTTTTTAATTTATGGGATTTTTTGATAAATTTATTTGAAAAATGTGCAATATCTCGAGAATGGTTCTTGCTAGCAGTTCTTGCTAGCGCGAGAACGGTTCTTGCTTAGTTTATGCCAATCGGTTTCTAAGGAAAAATTACATAAGAAATGCCGATTTGCGTAACTTTATTAAAGGTTTTAATGTTTTGATGACTTTTTTAAAAATTCACTCGAAAATTTAGGGGAGTTCTGAACATTCGATTGTGTTTTCAAACAATAGGCTTCCAGTATTCACGGATTGTGATTTTTGTACCAAATTTCATTCGAATCTCTCCATTCGTTCGTGAGTTATCGTCTCCACGGACACACACACACACACACACACACACAGACATTACCTCAAAAATGTTCGATTCGGGATCAGGGATTCTTGAAACGTGCTCTCCAGTCGAAAACTCGATTTCGAATTTTCGACCCCGTCACAATACTTTCCTTATACATTATGCATATAAGGAAAATAATAATAATTAAATAAAAACTCAAGGATGTATAAATTAGTGAAGTAAGCGGCAAAATATTTCAAAAATAAATAAATTAATTAATTAGAATTGATTTAAATTAAAAACATTAATAGTTTTCTTTATTTTTATTCCGAATGATTAGTTGCTTCAATTTCCTAAAATGGTTATTTCTTTCAAACGTAATTTCTTCTGTATCTTGATAAAGTGACCTACAGTGTTATGACGTATTCTCCGAATCGTAGGTGTATTCCCAGGATGCAAAATGACCCTAAATTTCTGGATAAATAACGTTTTATTTAAAAGCATCAATAAGTGTCAACAGGAACGATTTACAGCTAATAAAATGTTAGCTACCTTACAAGATCACAAAATACTTCACAAATAGAGGAGTGTATTCTCAAAACACTAACGTACCTCACAATTCAAATTGACACGTATTACGTCAACATTTTCTAACCGAACGATGACTTCCTTATATACTCTCCACATACATCTCAAGAAATCGGGTGTATCTTCGAAACGATATTTCGAGAGAAATCCAGTGCATTCCTAAACTCGCCCAATATATCGCGAAATTTAGCACCGAGGTTACGAAAAATGCCGTTATGGTCAGGCCACCTACACTTTTATACAATACCAATGATTCCCTGCAAATGTGTTTTCTGGACGGCATGCCAAGAAACCTTTTGCGCTTTCGTGACACCGTTCCCTCCCCCTCCTCCATTTAAAACTGCCGGTCTGGGCAGTATTGTACTGTACTCCATAATATGGGGCTAATACGCCGATGCGGACAAATTTTGGCTCAGTTAAAGACGATTTCAGTATTTGATAAATGACATTGTTTATTTTTAACACGTTCTACCATAGTTGAAATGTGTTTATGGCTTTGGTCACTCTGTCTGTCTGTCCGTTCGCACGATAACTGCCGTAAAAATGATTTTATCAAAATGAAATTTTTCTATAATATCACCCAATTAGTTTTTGAATTGAACCCTGATTGAAAAAGTGAAATACATTGAAACCTATGGCACCCAATTCTTCAAACAAAAGTTAAAATCCATAAATTGCTCTGAAAATTATAGAAAATATTCAAATTATCCCATAAAATATATACAAAAACAATGAGTAAAATATGGTAGTTTTTTAAATAAAAATTAAAATAATAATGACACCCGTATTATATGAAGAGATCACGCGGTCCGCTTCAAAATAAAATAACGCATCCATCTTTTTCCTCAGTGTCAAAATCGTGATTTTAAAAGTAATTCTAAATTTATATTTAGTTTTGCATCCCTCCTAAAACCGCTTTAGTTTTGCGAATTTTCTGTGCATTTTTATTCTGCGCTAACGCAATTACAATTATTTGAGTTTAAATAAAAGATTATCAAACTTTGATTATTTCTACAACGAAGCCTAATTTTAACGTATGCAGGATGTAAACAAATCAAGCTGTAAGATGAGTTGTATAAGAACGCCTGAATTTCTTTAACACAAAATTATTTAGTTCTGGAGTCTGGAATATGGGTGATATGAATGAAATATTCATTGATTTTACATTGAGAAGCAAACGATTTTATAGAATTGCCCTTTTCGACGAAGTTAGAAAGAGCATGGAGTTAGAAAGTACTTATACCTCCATGGCTTTATGTTTTCAAGTAAAATAAATCATTGTAGTAGTGTCATAATTTGAAAAATATCCCCACTGAATGCATCGCATTTTAGAGATGTTTAAATAAAATTTCATTGCTCTTGGAAACCGTTTCATAATCAATGCCTGAGCAAGATTAATATTTCTTGTATCATTAAGATGTAGGGTCCTTCTCGGTTGAGCTGTAGTTTCTGAGAAAATCTTTGTCGTCGTCGAAGGTTGAACAGCCACACTTCGTCGCCTTCCTGAAATCGGGGCGAAACCCCTCACTTGCAGACACTCTACAGTCGACTAACAGTCCCTATAAAATCTACCAACGGAATTATACTCTCGACACAAGTGCATGAAACTATTTGAAATAACAAAAAATGTTCCTCTGAACCCGAAAATTATTGCAATCTCAGCGAATTTTCATCCAATTCACTGAATTTAATAGATACATTTAAGCATACGTAGGCATTTATTTTAAATTTTAACGATTTTTGCGGGTCATTTCGGAAACTTTTTGCAGGTACTTTGTCCGGAATCGTACCAAAATCGAACCAGCACCTAGGTAACTCACAAGTCAGCTCAATTTTGTGAAGTTCGGTATTTTTTTGTCCTTCTTTTTTTTACTTTCCTTATATACATAATGTATAAGGGAAGTATTGTGATGGGGTCGAAAATTCGAATTAGAGTTTTCGACGGGAGAGCACGTGTCAAGCAACGCTGATCACGAATTGAATATTTTTTAAGTGTAGTGTGTGTGTGTGTGTGTGCGTATGTGTGTGTGTCAGTGAGTCTGTGGAGACGATATCTTACGAACGAATGGAGCGATTCGAATGAAATTCGGTACAAAAATCTATGAATACTGGAAACCTATTGTTTTAAAACACAATCGAATATTCAGAACTCCCCTAAATTTGCGAGTGAAATTTAAAAAAAAATCATCAAAAAATCAAAACCTTTAATAAAGTTGCGCAAATAGACATTTCTTATGTAATTTTTTCTTTAGAAAACGATTGACATACTTTAGAATGCTAGCATGAACCGTTCTCGAGATATTGAACATTTTTCAAATAAATTTTTTCAAAAAAATCCCATAAATTAAAAAAAAATATTAACTGTTGAGAAACATGTTTACATGCGAAATGTGTAGATCCGTGGAAAACTCGAGTTGTAATTTTCGACACGATTCCAATACTTTCCTTATACATTCCCATGTATTGCAGGGAAAATAAAAATTGAACGTATGATTATTTGTTTGTTTGTCAATATTCCGTATACTAATTCACAGATTTGTAAACGGAATTCCGTATACTAATCCACAGATTTAATAAAAAAAATATTCCACAGAAAATATTTAACTATGTAAACCAGCGTTTTCCAAAGTGTGTTAACCCTTGGAGTTCCGCCGCGACTGTATTTCATGGGTTCCACTACGTGATAGTTTCATGTAGTATATCTCCTTAAAAATTAACAAAGTCATAAACACTTTTCAACTTTGTTGTAAGGTGTTAAAAAGGCGAGTAAAATGTTGATGCGTAATTTGAACCAGAAGGGAGTTTTATTTCATTTTGGGGTACCTCCATCAAATTAGGTTTGAAATGCACTGATGTAGATGAATAAATGTGTTTTTCTATTTTTCTTTTCTTCATTTGAACATAGTTATATGATGTTGCTTAGTTGCGAAATGAAATTAAATATGCAGCAAATGAATTTTCATACACCAATTTTCATACAGCAAATTAACTTGCCAAATAGGGCAATATGCAGCAAATGAATACATGTTATAAGGAGATGTACCTGAAGAGTAAAGAGATTATTATAAAAATAAATTTAATGAATAAACGACATTGTATTTCTCACATTGTTACTTAATGTTGCGTAAGCGGAATGTTCTGTTTGGCGCCTCCTATTTCGCCTGTCTCGAAAGCCAGGCGAAGAAAATACAGTGCATGACGTCTACATGACGTGATGATGACGTAAGCCCAGGATTTCCCAGTTTGAAAAATTGTTGCCAGATTTGGCGATTTATCGCCCATTTGGCGATTTCCGGAATGTTCTAGAAACTTCTCGATAGAACGATTAATCTTTGAGATATAGATATTTCCAGAAGTTTCTATGGATAGACCATAAAAAGGACTCACCCGTCCGTTGCGGCAGAGTTGACGAGTTGACAATATACAAGCTACAATGGACGGTGACTTTTGTTAATGTTTTCAGAATAGTAGCAGTTGTTTTGTGAAATTATTTTCACCAGTGTTTTGAGAATATTATAGCTTATTTTGTGAAATGAGTGGAGCATGTAAGTGCTGTTTGATTGTATATTATTCCTGTTTACTTTGTGCTTGTGAATAAACGTTAGTTATCCGAAACTTGGTCTAGTTCTTGTATCCTGCGTATACGCTCACGATTATATAGGAAAGGTTTCGTAACAATAAGCCACGGTCATGGATGTTGGAATTTTTTTTTCTTTAAATATTTCGGAATGTGTTTAAATGACCGTTGAGAACGGAACTGAAATTTGCTACCTTTTCAGCTTCTTCTTCTTCTTTTTTTTTTTGCGCATATTTAACAAACTTCGTATTTTTGTACATTGCTTTACAAATGGGACCAGGATCCTTTTTTTCTTTAGATATGTTCACGCAGATAACAGTGTGTATCTAGAACAGATATCTTTATGCATTTTATCTGTTATATAAGAGAAAGAATTAAATTCAATATTTTAATCGAATTTTTTAAATGCAATATGGATGAATTTAGAATTTGCACCTATTATAAATCACCTGCAACGGCTGGCATATTTGCTGGTCGTATATATAAAATAGAAATGACCAGTGGTGGCTCTAATAACAGGTTTCTATGAGCATCATGTTTTATTGTCAATCATCTTTAAGCATAATTTTCAGAATATAAATCATAAAAAAAAGGTTATAAATGTTGACCTCATAATTATTTTGACAACGAAATCATTCTCCCGATTCTAAATCCCCGTAAAGACATGGTTGAATAAATAGTATATTATCTCAGTTTCATTCTCTTCTAAATGATATTTTTCACACTAAACGTAAAAATCATTCTCTCTTCAATACTTGCTCCATTCACCTCTTCGTAAATTCTACTCCAAACGCACAATCTATGTGACGAAATTGGAATTGGGTTCCATTCTCTAGTGCCACCTGGCGGCTCAACCGGGTTCTAGGAGTACGAGAAAATGTTCTTGTCAGATCAATGCTCGACTCCTTTTATGGAGGTTGGTGAACCAGAAATCACTCAGAGTAAAGTTTTAGAACTTTAAAAGTTCTATGAAATGCCGCACATTTGCATATCTAAATTTATATAGTATGTAATTTAAAAATAATTTCAAAATATAATCTGTATTTCATATAATTGATTCCCAATCACTGAATAACAATTTTCGATTAATTGTTGATTCATATAAGCTCAAAAGTTTCTTCTATAAACGAACAAAGTCGTGTGGATAGCAATGCATCCAATTTGTCCGAATGTGGTGAATAATAATTATTATATTTTAATCTATATTCTTATACAGTGATGCAAATTTGATGACAGTAGTGAACAAAGTAACTAAATTTTAAAATATTTTGCAAATACTTTAATTTTTAGAATTTATTATCATTACATAGGATTCAGTTCATGAAATTATCATTTAAAATTAAATATATTAATATACATTGATGTAATTTGGTAGTTCAAATCTTAAAGATGACTTGCTAATGCATGTAAATGTTTATCAGCTAATGCGTTGAAACTATAACATTATTAAATAAGCATCTAGATATTTACTGACTTTTTTCATAAATTGCTTTCAAATCGTTCAATATTCAGGAGTATTTAATATGTATTTTAAACTGTTCTGCATGAAACGTTTCCTTTTCAATAGTAAAAATGCAGTCATTTAAGACGTCAACTTAATACGCATTATATTTTTTTTACAAATATAAATGTCATAATTTCTCTCAAACTTCCTTGAAGATTACGAATTATATATGTAATATGTAATTCTATCCAAAGAATACTAAAATGGATTAATCCTGACACCCGGGATGGATCTTCCAGAATCGGGATCTGTGCTAGAAATCGAATCCATTTTCTTCAACGGCACCAATTTTACATCCAACGAGTCAAGTGACAATCCTTTACCTTACTACTTAACCTTCAACGATGACTCCATCAGGGAGGTGATACTGTACAGCCTAATGTTCACCCTTGCCGCGGGAGGGAACATTCCCGTATTTGTGACCCTCATTCGTAATCGACATAGGAAGTCCAGGGTGAACCTAATGATAATGCACCTTGCCATTGCTGACCTCATAGTGACGTTTGTGATGATACCATTGGAGATTGCCTGGAGAATAACTGTAGCCTGGATTGCTGGGAATATCGCCTGTAAAATAATGTTGTACATGAGGGCATTTGGTCCATACTTGTCGTCCATGGTGCTGGTCTGCATCAGCTTGGACAGATATTTTGCGATTCTGCATCCTCTTAAAGTGACCGATGCTCAAAGAAGAGGAAAGATCATGCTGGGACTCGCTTGGATGATCAGCATTCTATGCAGCATTCCACAGGTAATTAATGTGAAATATTTTCATAAACGTATTTAAAATATTAGCTATGATTGCCAAAGTATTGTTCACGTGATGTCATACCTACCTTAAGCCTATGAATGTCTCTCATCTATACTATATGATCAAAAGTATCCAGGCACTTTGGATGTTAAAATGTTTTTCGAATTTCTAAACAAATACTTGGCGAAGTGTTCTGTAACTTCGGCTATGTGAAGAACATGCTTGAACGCACAACTTCCAGTAAAGTTTCAATGACTTACCTATTTAGGGGACTACCAAGATATTGGAAAAGGGGGAAAATATATTTGATCACCCTGTATCATAAAAAGCTGGAACTTTGTAACTTTTATTTGTAACTTTCATAAAATAGTTAAGTAGCTTTGTTCAATGTGTATAAGCATTTTCGTAAAACAGAAACGTATATTCATGAAGATATAAACGTTTCTTTAAAAAAAAAAAATTTTGTTACATGTTTTTTGCTTACAATATCCACAGGTTTCCGTCAAATTTCACGAAACTTACAGAACATTTGTCAACGTCCAAGAAAAACATTATTCTTCAACTAAAATTAAAGCATTGAATATACGATGAGATATAAGCATTTGAAGAAACTAAGTTTTTACTGCGCAGGCGCGAAACCTAGTAATAGTTTCCTTTCATGATTTTGTAGTGAATACTATAGGATAACTTCTACAAAACATCCGCTGGAATATCGTGAAAATTCACAAAGATATCGACGATATAGTGATCAGTTTTTCTCTGACTCTCTGAAAGTACCTGGATAATAATAAGAAGGTTTCCTCAAATTGACATTTTAAATCGTATATCATAAGATAGTTAAACAGGAGTAAGTACAATTAACTAATATACTAAATACATATACACGATCTGATCAAAACTATCCGGACACCTGTATGTTTGGCTTAAAATTGGACTAGTTCATTTTCAGAACAGGGGTGTCCGATGAATTTGTACAATGTCAATTTGTAAAAAAAACCTTATCATCCAGAGAGTCAGAGACAAACTGATCACTATATCGTCTACATCTTTGTGAATTTTGACGATATTCCAGTGAATTTTTTATAGAAGTTGTTCTACAGTATCCATTACAAAATCATGAAAGAAAACTATTGCTAGGTTTCGCGCCTGCACAGTAAAAACTTAGTTTCTTCAAATGATTATATCTAATCGTATATTCAATGTTTTAATTTTCAATTGAAGTATAATGTTTTTCTTGGACGTTGAAAAATGTTCTGTAAGTTTCGTGAAATTTGATTGAAACCTGTGGACATTGTAAGCAAAAAAAAATGTAACATTTTTTTTTTAAAGAAACGTTTATATCTTCATGAATATAAGTTTTTGTTTTACGAAAATGCTTGTACACATTGAACAAAGCTAGTTAACTGTTTTATGAAAGTCACAAATCATTTCCAGCTTTTTATGATACAGGGTGACCAAATATATTTTCCCCGTTTTTCAATATCTTGGTGGTCCCCGAAATGCGCAAGTCATCGAAACTTTACTCGCAGGTGTGCGTTCAAGCATGTTCTTCACATAACCGAAATTACAGAACACTTCGCCAAATATTTGTTTAGAAATTCGCAAAACATTCTAACATCCAAAGTGCCTGGATACTTTTGATCATATAGTGTATACTAGCAGCATACCCTTCTTCGTACGGAGTATATAATATAAAGAAACTTATAATTCGCAATCATGTGCAAATTCTATTAAAATATTAAATTTATTGCTCCTAAAAAGAAGTTGAAGAATATCTGTTCTCACTATGCAAATTTATCTTCACGGGCAGATCTGAAGAATAAAACATCCTGGTCCCTTTTGTAAGCAAATTTACAAAAAAAAAGAATTTAATCAATATATGCAACCTTGTACTACTTATATTTTCGCAAATTATAAAATATGCCAGTGTGTTAGTAGAAATTACCCGTATTACAATATGAGTTTCAAAAATATTTGCCAAAATAAAATAGATGACGTAATAAATTGAAAATATCAATAATCCCCGTACTCTTTGTACCAGAAACTCGTAATTGATTCCAATATATGGCAATAAATATCAAAACATATGCCAATATACCTGTACTACTTACATTCTCGTAGATTAGAAGATATACCCGTGTATTTGTAGAAGATTACTCGTACAAAGTATAATTTATGAGTTTAAACACTTTTTGTCCTAATAAAACAATTGCATAATAACTTCAAAATATCAATAATCCCTGAATCAGTAATCCCCGAAAATATCAATATTAATAACGTTTAAACCTGATGACCGTAATTGATATTATCCAATCAAAATTGCTATATGAAAAATCAAATCGTTCTTTTCTAAAATATATTTTTATATCCATTTATTTATTATTCAAATCGAAAAAATAATAATTAAAATTAACAAACAGATTTAATTTAATTTCGTTTCTGAGCAACATGATATAAGATAGAATGTTCCTCATAACCTGCGAAATTGAATAACCATTTTGATTTCTTCATACTTTTTATTGTTCAGCAAAAGCTTGAGAAAAATAAATTAGAGATAGATTTCCAAGTTAAATCATGTTACAAACAATTCATGTTTTCAGAAAGTGACTAATTAGCGCAAAAAATCCACCATCAAACTCAGAGATAAAGTTTTAATTCACTTTCAAACGAATTTCAAGCTTTTCGTTTGGATAAACCACGGAGTTAGAGAGTAGAACTCCTAAGAAAAAGTTTCGTTTTTCATTAATATCTTGACAACCCCTGGTCTTAGATACTCGAAACTTGGGCTAAATTTATGGGGGCTATCCACAAAATTTCATTAAATTCAGTTCAGCCGTTCTCCCGTGATGATGAGACAAACGAAAATTTTGTTTCTTTCTAACATCTCAAGAACCACTGATCGTAAAAACTCCAAACAGTTAATTTTAAGTGGGACTATTTCCAGGCTTCCCATAAAATTTCATCAAACTCGGTTCGGCCGTTCTCCCGTGATGATGGGACAACCAGGCAGACAGACTGACAGATTTTCAATTTTATTTTTATAGATTATATTCGTCTGACATATTACAGAGTGCTCTAACAGATAGAATACCAGATGTCATGACGGCGCAATTCGTTGTTTTGTGCATACTTGCATGGTTCTACAGTTAGTATAATAACTACACCAGCCATGACGTTACATGAAAATATATTCTCCTGCAGAGGTGAATTTTGCTCTCATGGTTTCTATACGATCTATACGAATAGGAAATGCTTAAGCTCTTTAAATTGCCTACTGGTTTATCAACGGTAGTCCTTTAAAAATATGTTATCTTTACCATTTTCACATAAAATCCCAACCAATACCGCTGGAACGCATCCTGGAAGGTTCAATATATTATACCATTCAAATTTCCTGGACGCTACTTTTGGGGACATAATTATTTGAACACTCGAAATTCATCCAGTGATTAAAGAACCCTCAACAATAGCTTCCGAATCCATCAATAGAGGTTTAAATTCGACGAAGTAGATAAACACGCAGAATCGTCTGAGTTAGTTATGCCGCGCAACACAACTTTTATGCTAGAGTAAGATATTTGGGGCTCATTAGAGTCTCAATTATTTATAGTCAAACTGCATTAAAGTGAATATATTGAAACTAGAAGGTATGCCCGTTATATTACAGGATCAAAAAAGTTGGGAAATATTACTTCCCCTCCACCCCCCCGGCAGGTCTTGCTCTCTTACTATCTACGGACACATGCGGGTCATGCACCTTTCTCAATAAATATTATTCTTATACTGTTCCTTATCAAAACATACATGCCGTATCATCCCCTAAATCTAAAACATCGCAAACAGGCAGGGATTATCAAAATAATTGGACTTATCTTTCGAAGATATTGAAATTTTATCAATTAAGAGTCATCTTCATTGATTTAGCGCTAATTTTATTAATTCGTTGATATTTTTATAAATTTTACAACATTTTTATTAATTTTGATCAACATTTTTGCTAATTTGACAACATTAAAAATGTCACCAAGTTCGCGATGTTAAATTCATTACCAAACAATTACAGACAGACAGATGGAAAAATGGCTTATGCTTACAGTGAATATTTATCAATTTGCCACCATTACACTTGAATAATAGGACATCGAATCGATCACTATGAAATCTCTATTTGTCATTATTATGCAATAAGCCAATGTTATGACAACGCATTACAACAAAAAATACTTTCATTGGATTTTGAATTTTTCACAATTTATTTATTTTACTAAACTATGGTAATTAGTCTAGTCTATGAGGTTAAATTTAATCAACAAGGCAATGCAGCATACTTAATTTAAGTTAATTTATTTTGCAGCAGAAATCCAAAACAGATTATCGTACATTCAAAACGATGTTGCATATAAAACTTTTCAGAGAATTTAATTTTTCTACCTCGAAGCATTTAAAATTATGTTTCCTTTCGTTTGTCCTTTGCCTTCGGGCATCTCCATCCTCTTTGCTGAACCATACATTGATGACTTTGTAACACATGGATCATCAGCATTTAGATATTTTATAAACAACTACACATATTTTATATAACTTATTTTATAATACTTTAATAACACTGCGAATATAAATAATATTCATTATTATAATCATAAACTTACCTTATCCTTTGGTCTTTGAATCCGTAAAAGTACAACTAAAGGCATATTGATATTTTCAGAGTAATAAAGAAAATAATAATAATAATAATAATAGATTCTGATAATGGATAAAATTAAATGTTTCTGAACGCAACTTCTCATACCAGAATCAAATTTAAAGTTTGTGATTTTTTTATCAAATTAAAAAAAAATTCTATCGTTGGTCCAAAAACTATTTTGATTGATATATTGTACCCTGTTTGATTTATATATCGCACCCCTTCTGAGGGGTAACTTGCCTCCTGAAGCGGCTAATGGCGTTAAAAGGACAAAAATTGTATAGCGGACATTTTTTACTACAATAATTGAAACTGTTAGATTTTGTATTCATTGAGCCATAAATAACTCCTTGTATGCATAATTATGTCAAATTCGGTTCCTTGGTACATTGTTAAGTAAATATGATATTTCGAATCTATTTTTAAGTTTTCACTCGAATTTCGAAAAAATTCCATCTAGTTCTAGATTTTTTGTCATCCAATTCGAGAAAGTTTCGAGAAAATTCATTAATATGTGTAGCAGCTATCGTACATAAGAAATCAACCACAGACAGACACCCCTCTAAAAATAGTTAAAACGTGTTAAGGAGGTCCAAATCTCGAAATCGAAAATTTTTCTTAAAATATCACTTTCGCCATACTGTATTCTATAGTATGAAAAAGTAAAGATTTGAAATACTGTTTTTATTGAAACTTTTCATCCTATTGAGTAAGATGTATCTGATGTGTGTCCAAAGAGCAATATTTGCTTTGAGATAGTTGTTTTATTGATAAGTCACCCCTCCCCCTTTCTAAGTTCATTCTGTTTTTCTGTTTAGTTATAATAACAGCTGTATGGCTAAAACTAGCTTCAACCGTACCCAAACTTGGAAAAGTAAGTGAGAATAGCTCAAGAGCTGCAAAAAGACGGAAGCAAAAGTATTGACATTGCTCCAATAATCACTTAAACCTTTATTTTTGAATAATGATTTTGCTACGAAATATATAGTCATTTCAATGAATGCTTGCTCCAATTGAGAGTTAATTTCTACATTTTGCATTTCCGAATCAAACAGTCTAAGAAACCGGTCAGGTACGTGCATTTTTCTTGTAATTTGTCACGATGTAAAGCACGCCCCAAACACTTGCTAACACTCTCTCGACCTCTCAGCCATTTAGCAACCCCCAAATAGTCCCATCGATATCCATGATATGCTATATCGATGATATCGATCCCTTGCATTGGAGGTCGATATCAGCACTTTGGTCTAACTCTGATATAAAAAGACTATCACGACGTCATTACTCAGTGGAGGAAAAGAAACATTTGTACTGTACACAGATTTTTAATACAGGAAATAATTTAAAGTTTGCAGGTAAAAGTTTCTCGTGGTTTTCGTAACGGTTTTTACATCCTGCAAGATAATTAAATCAATCAATTGAATTATATTTATTATATTGTATTGAAATTTTGCCAGAGTACAAGGTAACTGTTCTTAGTTATATCCATCTTCAGAAACCAGCTGCTTTATGTGTTTTTAATATTCTTAATTCCGGTCTCATTTACTTTTTTTTTTCACTTTACCATTATTTGTTTGTTATTTTTAAAGCAATTGGATCGTATTTTATGTAAAGAAAATGCATGGAGGTAGATTATATAGATTCTTAAACCGAATATTTTTTAATTTTGTTTATATTTTTCTATTTTTAAAGCAGTTTGATCGTATAATATTTGGATGTAATTGAAGAGGCTAATAAAGTCTCCAAAGTTGGTTGTCTTTAATTATTGTCATTTACTTAATTTTTGCTGTCTGTAATTTATCTTTTATTTTCTTGACAGTCATTTTGACAGTCATTTTCACAGTAATGTTTTAGATGAACTTAGCTTATTACTTTCCTTATATACATAATGTATAAGGAAAGTATTGTGACGGGGTCTAAAATTCGAATTCGAGTTTTCGACGGGAGAGCACGTTTCAAGCATCCCTGATCACGAATCAAACAATTTTGAAGTGATGTCTGTGTGTGTGTGTGTGTGTGTGTGTGTGTGTGTGAAAGTATGTGTGTGTGTGTGTGTGAAAGTATGTGTGTGTGTGTGTGTGTGTGTGTGTGTGTGGCAGTGAGTCTGTGGAGACGATAACTGACGAACGCTAACATGAACCGTTCCCGAGATACTGGACATTTTTTAAAGAAATTATCAAACAGTTTTATAAAATAAAAAAATATATATTTCCTATTGAGAAACATGTTCACTTTTCATATGTAATACCATGAGATAAATTGGGTGACATTATTCTCGTGGACCTAGCTCGTTCCATTCATGAGAAAAGATACTTTGAGTAATACTTTTGTATTTGAACGCAAATAGTCATTTATCTGCTGTAAGAATAATTTATTTCTCCGTCTATAACCCTTGGCGAGAATTTGGCGACGTATTTGGCGGAATGTCGCCAACTTTGCAACATTTTTAATTGTTGCCAAATTAACAAAAATCTCTCCAAATGGTTAAAAATGACGCTCAATCAATGAAAATGACGACTCATTGAAGAAAATTCAAAATCTTGGAAATATCTACTATAAGAATAAAAATGTTTTAACTGTAAAAGTAGTAAATTCATTGCATTATATAAGGAAAGTCATGTGTTGCCCACATCAGATTTTTTAATACTGAAATAGCATGGCCCCTTTATTTCATTATATACTATATATTGACGTGGTATTGTATACGGTTATCTCTATTTTAATGTTTTTCATGCTTTCTTCATTATTTATCCCTGTTTGTTACTATTTGTATTGCTATATTTTTTCATTCCAAAATATTGTCTATATCTTCGTTCTAATTGCTCATAGTTTTCTTCTTTTTACCAGTAAGCAAATGGTTTCCATTTCTTTTCTTGCCGATTTATTTCATATATTATATAAATGCTGTCTCTCCGTCCCGTTTCCTTTGCCTCTGTGCACGAGTGTGGAGCTCAAGTTGACGTGCTTGTGGTTGGGTTCGATTTCAGTGGTTAGTACCACCCAGGACCGAATTATTGCCTTAGGCTCTGTTTGAATACTGGTCTCCTTGCTCTGTTTGAATACTGGTCTCCTTGCTCTGTTTGAGTACTGGTCTCCTTGCTCTGTTTGAATACTGGTCTCCTTGCTCTGTTTGAGTACTGGTCTCCTTGCTCTGTTTGAATACTGGTCTCCTTGCTCTGTTTGAATACTGGTCTCCTTGCTCTGTTTGAGTACTGGTCTCCTTGCTCTGTTTGAGTACTGGTCTCCTTGCTCTGTTTGAATACTGGTCTCCTTGCTCTGTTTGAATACTGGTCTCCTTGCTCTGTTTGAATACTGGTCTCCTTGCTCTGTTTGAATACTGGTCTCCTTGCTCTGTTTGAATACTGGTCTCCTTGCTCTGTTTGAGTACTGGTCTCCTTGCTCTGTTTGAATACTGGTCTCCTTGCTCTGTTTGAATACTGGTCTCCTTGCTCTGTTTGAATACTGGTCTCCTTGCTCTGTTTGAATACTGGTCTCCTTGCTCTGTTTGAATACTGGTCTCCTTGCTCTGTTTGAATACTGGTCTCCTTGCTCTGTTTGAATACTGGTCTCCTTGCTCTGTTTGAGTACTGGTCTCCTTGCTCTGTTTGAATACTGGTCTCCTTGCTCTGTTTGAATACTGGTCTCCTTGCTCTGTTTGAATACTGGTCTCCTTGCTCTGTTTGAATACTGGTCTCCTTGCTCTGTTTGAGTACTGGTCTCCTTGCTCTGTTTGAGTACTGGTCTCCTTGCTCTGTTTGAATACTGGTCTCCTTGCTCTGTTTGAATACTGGTCTCCTTGCTCTGTTTGAATACTGGTCTCCTTGCTCTGTTTGAATACTGGTCTCCTTGCTCTGTTTGAATACTGGTCTCCTTGCTCTGTTTGAATACTGGTCTCCTTGCTCTGTTTGAGTACTGGTCTCCTTGCTCTGTTTGAATACTGGTCTCCTTGCTCTGTTTGAATACTGGTCTCCTTGCTCTGTTTGAATACTGGTCTCCTTGCTCTGTTTGAATACTGGTCTCCTTGCTCTGTTTGAGTACTGGTCTCCTTGCTCTGTTTGAGTACTGGTCTCCTTGCTCTGTTTGAATACTGGTCTCCTTGCTCTGTTTGAATACTGGTCTCCTTGCTCTGTTTGAATACTGGTCTCCTTGCTCTGTTTGAATACTGGTCTCCTTGCTCTGTTTGAATACTGGTCTCCTTGCTCTGTTTGAATACTGGTCTCCTTGCTCTGTTTGAATACTGGTCTCCTTGCTCTGTTTGAGTACTGGTCTCCTTGCTCTGTTTGAGTACTGGTCTCCTTGCTCTGTTTGAATACTGGTCTCCTTGCTCTGTTTGAATACTGGTCTCCTTGCTCTGTTTGAATACTGGTCTCCTTGCTCTGTTTGAATACTGGTCTCCTTGCTCTGTTTGAGTACTGGTCTCCTTGCTCTGTTTGAATACTGGTCTCCTTGCTCTGTTTGAATACTGGTCTCCTTGCTCTGTTTGAATACTGGTCTCCTTGCTCTGTTTGAATACTGGTCTCCTTGCTCTGTTTGAATACTGGTCTCCTTGCTCTGTTTGAATACTGGTCTCCTTGCTCTGTTTGAATACTGGTCTCCTTGCTCTGTTTGAATACTGGTCTCCTTGCTCTGTTTGAGTACTGGTCTCCTTGCTCTGTTTGAATACTGGTCTCCTTGCTCTGTTTGAGTACTGGTCTCCTTGCTCTGTTTGAATACTGGTCTCCTTGCTCTGTTTGAGTACTGGTCTGTTTGAGTACTGTTTGAGTACTACTGCTCTGTTTGAGTACTGGTCTCCTGTGCACGAGTGTGGAGCTCAAGTTGACGTGCTTGTGGTTGGGTTCGATTTCAGTGGTTAGTACCACCCAGGACCGAATTATTGCCTCCTTGCTCTGTTTGAATACTGGTCTCCTTGCTCTGTTTGAATACTGGTCTCCTTGCTCTGTTTGAGTACTGGTCTCCTTGCTCTGTTTGAATACTGGTCTCCTTGCTCTGTTTGAATACTGGTCTCCTTGCTCTGTTTGAATACTGGTCTCCTTGCTCTGTTTGAATACTGGTCTCCTTGCTCTGTTTGAGTACTGGTCTCCTTGCTCTGTTTGAGTACTGGTCTCCTTGCTCTGTTTGAATACTGGTCTCCTTGCTCTGTTTGAATACTGGTCTCCTTGCTCTGTTTGAATACTGGTCTCCTTGCTCTGTTTGAATACTGGTCTCCTTGCTCTGTTTGAATACTGGTCTCCTTGCTCTGTTTGAATACTGGTCTCCTTGCTCTGTTTGAATACTGGTCTCCTTGCTCTGTTTGAGTACTGGTCTCCTTGCTCTGTTTGAGTACTGGTCTCCTTGCTCTGTTTGAATACTGGTCTCCTTGCTCTGTTTGAATACTGGTCTCCTTGCTCTGTTTGAATACTGGTCTCCTTGCTCTGTTTGAATACTGGTCTCCTTGCTCTGTTTGAGTACTGGTCTCCTTGCTCTGTTTGAATACTGGTCTCCTTGCTCTGTTTGAATACTGGTCTCCTTGCTCTGTTTGAATACTGGTCTCCTTGCTCTGTTTGAATACTGGTCTCCTTGCTCTGTTTGAATACTGGTCTCCTTGCTCTGTTTGAATACTGGTCTCCTTGCTCTGTTTGAATACTGGTCTCCTTGCTCTGTTTGAATACTGGTCTCCTTGCTCTGTTTGAGTACTGGTCTCCTTGCTCTGTTTGAATACTGGTCTCCTTGCTCTGTTTGAGTACTGGTCTCCTTGCTCTGTTTGAATACTGGTCTCCTTGCTCTGTTTGAGTACTGGTCTGTTTGAGTACTGTTTGAGTACTACTGCTCTGTTTGAGTACTGGTCTCCTGTGCACGAGTGTGGAGCTCAAGTTGACGTGCTTGTGGTTGGGTTCGATTTCAGTGGTTAGTACCACCCAGGACCGAATTATTGCCTCCTTGCTCTGTTTGAATACTGGTCTCCTTGCTCTGTTTGAATACTGGTCTCCTTGCTCTGTTTGAGTACTGGTCTCCTTGCTCTGTTTGAATACTGGTCTCCTTGCTCTGTTTGAATACTGGTCTCCTTGCTCTGTTTGAATACTGGTCTCCTTGCTCTGTTTGAATACTGGTCTCCTTGCTCTGTTTGAATACTGGTCTCCTTGCTCTGTTTGAATACTGGTCTCCTTGCTCTGTTTGAATACTGGTCTCCTTGCTCTGTTTGAGTACTGGTCTCCTTGCTCTGTTTGAGTACTGGTCTCCTTGCTCTGTTTGAATACTGGTCTCCTTGCTCTGTTTGAGTACTGGTCTCCTTGCTCTGTTTGAATACTGGTCTCCTTGCTCTGTTTGAATACTGGTCTCCTTGCTCTGTTTGAATACTGGTCTCCTTGCTCTGTTTGAGTACTGGTCTCCTTGCTCTGTTTGAGTACTGGTCTCCTTGCTCTGTTTGAATACTGGTCTCCTTGCTCTGTTTGAATACTGGTCTCCTTGCTCTGTTTGAATACTGGTCTCCTTGCTCTGTTTGAGTACTGGTCTCCTTGCTCTGTTTGAATACTGGTCTCCTTGCTCTGTTTGAATACTGGTCTCCTTGCTCTGTTTGAGTACTGGTCTCCTTGCTCTGTTTGAATACTGGTCTCCTTGCTCTGTTTGAATACTGGTCTCCTTGCTCTGTTTGAATACTGGTCTCCTTGCTCTGTTTGAATACTGGTCTCCTTGCTCTGTTTGAATACTGGTCTCCTTGCTCTGTTTGAATACTGGTCTCCTTGCTCTGTTTGAATACTGGTCTCCTTGCTCTGTTTGAATACTGGTCTCCTTGCTCTGTTTGAATACTGGTCTCCTTGCTCTGTTTGAATACTGGTCTCCTTGCTCTGTTTGAGTACTGGTCTCCTTGCTCTGTTTGAGTACTGGTCTCCTTGCTCTGTTTGAGTACTGGTCTCCTTGCTCTGTTTGAATACTGGTCTCCTTGCTCTGTTTGAATACTGGTCTCCTTGCTCTGTTTGAGTACTGGTCTCCTTGCTCTGTTTGAGTACTGGTCTCCTTGCTCTGTTTGAATACTGGTCTCCTTGCTCTGTTTGAATACTGGTCTCCTTGCTCTGTTTGAATACTGGTCTCCTTGCTCTGTTTGAATACTGGTCTCCTTGCTCTGTTTGAATACTGGTCTCCTTGCTCTGTTTGAGTACTGGTCTCCTTGCTCTGTTTGAGTACTGGTCTCCTTGCTCTGTTTGAATACTGGTCTCCTTGCTCTGTTTGAATACTGGTCTCCTTGCTCTGTTTGAATACTGGTCTCCTTGCTCTGTTTGAATACTGGTCTCCTTGCTCTGTTTGAATACTGGTCTCCTTGCTCTGTTTGAATACTGGTCTCCTTGCTCTGTTTGAGTACTGGTCTCCTTGCTCTGTTTGAATACTGGTCTCCTTGCTCTGTTTGAGTACTGGTCTCCTTGCTCTGTTTGAATACTGGTCTCCTTGCTCTGTTTGAGTACTGGTCTGTTTGAGTACTGTTTGAGTACTACTGCTCTGTTTGAGTACTGGTCTCCTGTGCACGAGTGTGGAGCTCAAGTTGACGTGCTTGTGGTTGGGTTCGATTTCAGTGGTTAGTACCACCCAGGACCGAATTATTGCCTCCTTGCTCTGTTTGAATACTGGTCTCCTTGCTCTGTTTGAATACTGGTCTCCTTGCTCTGTTTGAGTACTGGTCTCCTTGCTCTGTTTGAATACTGGTCTCCTTGCTCTGTTTGAATACTGGTCTCCTTGCTCTGTTTGAATACTGGTCTCCTTGCTCTGTTTGAATACTGGTCTCCTTGCTCTGTTTGAATACTGGTCTCCTTGCTCTGTTTGAATACTGGTCTCCTTGCTCTGTTTGAATACTGGTCTCCTTGCTCTGTTTGAGTACTGGTCTCCTTGCTCTGTTTGAGTACTGGTCTCCTTGCTCTGTTTGAATACTGGTCTCCTTGCTCTGTTTGAGTACTGGTCTCCTTGCTCTGTTTGAATACTGGTCTCCTTGCTCTGTTTGAATACTGGTCTCCTTGCTCTGTTTGAATACTGGTCTCCTTGCTCTGTTTGAGTACTGGTCTCCTTGCTCTGTTTGAGTACTGGTCTCCTTGCTCTGTTTGAATACTGGTCTCCTTGCTCTGTTTGAATACTGGTCTCCTTGCTCTGTTTGAATACTGGTCTCCTTGCTCTGTTTGAGTACTGGTCTCCTTGCTCTGTTTGAATACTGGTCTCCTTGCTCTGTTTGAATACTGGTCTCCTTGCTCTGTTTGAGTACTGGTCTCCTTGCTCTGTTTGAATACTGGTCTCCTTGCTCTGTTTGAATACTGGTCTCCTTGCTCTGTTTGAATACTGGTCTCCTTGCTCTGTTTGAATACTGGTCTCCTTGCTCTGTTTGAATACTGGTCTCCTTGCTCTGTTTGAATACTGGTCTCCTTGCTCTGTTTGAATACTGGTCTCCTTGCTCTGTTTGAATACTGGTCTCCTTGCTCTGTTTGAATACTGGTCTCCTTGCTCTGTTTGAATACTGGTCTCCTTGCTCTGTTTGAGTACTGGTCTCCTTGCTCTGTTTGAATACTGGTCTCCTTGCTCTGTTTGAATACTGGTCTCCTTGCTCTGTTTGAATACTGGTCTCCTTGCTCTGTTTGAGTACTGGTCTCCTTGCTCTGTTTGAATACTGGTCTCCTTGCTCTGTTTGAATACTGGTCTCCTTGCTCTGTTTGAGTACTGGTCTCCTTGCTCTGTTTGAATACTGGTCTCCTTGCTCTGTTTGAGTACTGGTCTCCTTGCTCTGTTTGAATACTGGTCTCCTTGCTCTGTTTGAATACTGGTCTCCTTGCTCTGTTTGAATACTGGTCTCCTTGCTCTGTTTGAGTACTGGTCTCCTTGCTCTGTTTGAGTACTGGTCTCCTTGCTCTGTTTGAATACTGGTCTCCTTGCTCTGTTTGAATACTGGTCTCCTTGCTCTGTTTGAATACTGGTCTCCTTGCTCTGTTTGAGTACTGGTCTCCTTGCTCTGTTTGAATACTGGTCTCCTTGCTCTGTTTGAGTACTGGTCTCCTTGCTCTGTTTGAATACTGGTCTCCTTGCTCTGTTTGAGTACTGGTCTCCTTGCTCTGTTTGAATACTGGTCTCCTTGCTCTGTTTGAGTACTGGTCTCCTTGCTCTGTTTGAATACTGGTCTCCTTGCTCTGTTTGAGTACTGGTCTCCTTGCTCTGTTTGAGTACTGGTCTCCTTGCTCTGTTTGAATACTGGTCTCCTTGCTCTGTTTGAATACTGGTCTCCTTGCTCTGTTTGAATACTGGTCTCCTTGCTCTGTTTGAGTACTGGTCTCCTTGCTCTGTTTGAATACTGGTCTCCTTGCTCTGTTTGAATACTGGTCTCCTTGCTCTGTTTGAATACTGGTCTCCTTGCTCTGTTTGAGTACTGGTCTCCTTGCTCTGTTTGAATACTGGTCTCCTTGCTCTGTTTGAATACTGGTCTCCTTGCTCTGTTTGAGTACTGGTCTCCTTGCTCTGTTTGAATACTGGTCTCCTTGCTCTGTTTGAGTACTGGTCTCCTTGCTCTGTTTGAATACTGGTCTCCTTGCTCTGTTTGAATACTGGTCTCCTTGCTCTGTTTGAATACTGGTCTCCTTGCTCTGTTTGAGTACTGGTCTCCTTGCTCTGTTTGAGTACTGGTCTCCTTGCTCTGTTTGAATACTGGTCTCCTTGCTCTGTTTGAATACTGGTCTCCTTGCTCTGTTTGAATACTGGTCTCCTTGCTCTGTTTGAGTACTGGTCTCCTTGCTCTGTTTGAATACTGGTCTCCTTGCTCTGTTTGAATACTGGTCTCCTTGCTCTGTTTGAGTACTGGTCTCCTTGCTCTGTTTGAATACTGGTCTCCTTGCTCTGTTTGAATACTGGTCTCCTTGCTCTGTTTGAATACTGGTCTCCTTGCTCTGTTTGAATACTGGTCTCCTTGCTCTGTTTGAATACTGGTCTCCTTGCTCTGTTTGAATACTGGTCTCCTTGCTCTGTTTGAATACTGGTCTCCTTGCTCTGTTTGAATACTGGTCTCCTTGCTCTGTTTGAATACTGGTCTCCTTGCTCTGTTTGAATACTGGTCTCCTTGCTCTGTTTGAGTACTGGTCTCCTTGCTCTGTTTGAATACTGGTCTCCTTGCTCTGTTTGAATACTGGTCTCCTTGCTCTGTTTGAGTACTGGTCTCCTTGCTCTGTTTGAATACTGGTCTCCTTGCTCTGTTTGAATACTGGTCTCCTTGCTCTGTTTGAATACTGGTCTCCTTGCTCTGTTTGAGTACTGGTCTCCTTGCTCTGTTTGAATACTGGTCTCCTTGCTCTGTTTGAATACTGGTCTCCTTGCTCTGTTTGAGTACTGGTCTCCTTGCTCTGTTTGAATACTGGTCTCCTTGCTCTGTTTGAGTACTGGTCTCCTTGCTCTGTTTGAGTACTGGTCTCCTTGCTCTGTTTGAATACTGGTCTCCTTGCTCTGTTTGAATACTGGTCTCCTTGCTCTGTTTGAGTACTGGTCTCCTTGCTCTGTTTGAATACTGGTCTCCTTGCTCTGTTTGAATACTGGTCTCCTTGCTCTGTTTGAGTACTGGTCTCCTTGCTCTGTTTGAGTACTGGTCTCCTTGCTCTGTTTGAATACTGGTCTCCTTGCTCTGTTTGAGTACTGGTCTCCTTGCTCTGTTTGAGTACTGGTCTCCTTGCTCTGTTTGAGTACTGGTCTCCTTGCTCTGTTTGAGTACTGGTCTCCTTGCTCTGTTTGAGTACTGGTCTCCTTGCTCTGTTTGAGTACTGGTCTCCTTGCTCTGTTTGAGTACTGGTCTCCTTGCTCTGTTTGAATACTGGTCTCCTTGCTCTGTTTGAGTACTGGTCTCCTTGCTCTGTTTGAATACTGGTCTCCTTGCTCTGTTTGAATACTGGTCTCCTTGCTCTGTTTGAGTACTGGTCTCCTTGCTCTGTTTGAATACTGGTCTCCTTGCTCTGTTTGAATACTGGTCTCCTTGCTCTGTTTGAGTACTGGTCTCCTTGCTCTGTTTGAATACTGGTCTCCTTGCTCTGTTTGAATACTGGTCTCCTTGCTCTGTTTGAATACTGGTCTCCTTGCTCTGTTTGAATACTGGTCTCCTTGCTCTGTTTGAATACTGGTCTCCTTGCTCTGTTTGAATACTGGTCTCCTTGCTCTGTTTGAATACTGGTCTTCTTGCTCTGTTTGAATACTGGTCTCCTTGCTCTGTTTGAATACTGGTCTCCTTGCTCTGTTTGAATACTGGTCTCCTTGCTCTGTTTGAATACTGGTCTCCTTGCTCTGTTTGAATACTGGTCTCCTTGCTCTGTTTGAGTACTGGTCTCCTTGCTCTGTTTGAATACTGGTCTCCTTGCTCTGTTTGAGTACTGGTCTCCTTGCTCTGTTTGAATACTGGTCTCCTTGCTCTGTTTGAGTACTGGTCTGTTTGAGTACTGTTTGAGTACTACTGCTCTGTTTGAGTACTGGTCTCCTGTGCACGAGTGTGGAGCTCAAGTTGACGTGCTTGTGGTTGGGTTCGATTTCAGTGGTTAGTACCACCCAGGACCGAATTATTGCCTCCTTGCTCTGTTTGAATACTGGTCTCCTTGCTCTGTTTGAATACTGGTCTCCTTGCTCTGTTTGAGTACTGGTCTCCTTGCTCTGTTTGAATACTGGTCTCCTTGCTCTGTTTGAATACTGGTCTCCTTGCTCTGTTTGAATACTGGTCTCCTTGCTCTGTTTGAATACTGGTCTCCTTGCTCTGTTTGAATACTGGTCTCCTTGCTCTGTTTGAATACTGGTCTCCTTGCTCTGTTTGAATACTGGTCTCCTTGCTCTGTTTGAGTACTGGTCTCCTTGCTCTGTTTGAGTACTGGTCTCCTTGCTCTGTTTGAATACTGGTCTCCTTGCTCTGTTTGAGTACTGGTCTCCTTGCTCTGTTTGAATACTGGTCTCCTTGCTCTGTTTGAATACTGGTCTCCTTGCTCTGTTTGAATACTGGTCTCCTTGCTCTGTTTGAGTACTGGTCTCCTTGCTCTGTTTGAGTACTGGTCTCCTTGCTCTGTTTGAATACTGGTCTCCTTGCTCTGTTTGAATACTGGTCTCCTTGCTCTGTTTGAATACTGGTCTCCTTGCTCTGTTTGAGTACTGGTCTCCTTGCTCTGTTTGAATACTGGTCTCCTTGCTCTGTTTGAATACTGGTCTCCTTGCTCTGTTTGAGTACTGGTCTCCTTGCTCTGTTTGAATACTGGTCTCCTTGCTCTGTTTGAATACTGGTCTCCTTGCTCTGTTTGAATACTGGTCTCCTTGCTCTGTTTGAATACTGGTCTCCTTGCTCTGTTTGAATACTGGTCTCCTTGCTCTGTTTGAATACTGGTCTCCTTGCTCTGTTTGAATACTGGTCTCCTTGCTCTGTTTGAATACTGGTCTCCTTGCTCTGTTTGAATACTGGTCTCCTTGCTCTGTTTGAATACTGGTCTCCTTGCTCTGTTTGAGTACTGGTCTCCTTGCTCTGTTTGAGTACTGGTCTCCTTGCTCTGTTTGAGTACTGGTCTCCTTGCTCTGTTTGAATACTGGTCTCCTTGCTCTGTTTGAATACTGGTCTCCTTGCTCTGTTTGAGTACTGGTCTCCTTGCTCTGTTTGAGTACTGGTCTCCTTGCTCTGTTTGAATACTGGTCTCCTTGCTCTGTTTGAATACTGGTCTCCTTGCTCTGTTTGAATACTGGTCTCCTTGCTCTGTTTGAATACTGGTCTCCTTGCTCTGTTTGAATACTGGTCTCCTTGCTCTGTTTGAGTACTGGTCTCCTTGCTCTGTTTGAGTACTGGTCTCCTTGCTCTGTTTGAATACTGGTCTCCTTGCTCTGTTTGAATACTGGTCTCCTTGCTCTGTTTGAATACTGGTCTCCTTGCTCTGTTTGAATACTGGTCTCCTTGCTCTGTTTGAATACTGGTCTCCTTGCTCTGTTTGAATACTGGTCTCCTTGCTCTGTTTGAGTACTGGTCTCCTTGCTCTGTTTGAATACTGGTCTCCTTGCTCTGTTTGAGTACTGGTCTCCTTGCTCTGTTTGAATACTGGTCTCCTTGCTCTGTTTGAGTACTGGTCTGTTTGAGTACTGTTTGAGTACTACTGCTCTGTTTGAGTACTGGTCTCCTGTGCACGAGTGTGGAGCTCAAGTTGACGTGCTTGTGGTTGGGTTCGATTTCAGTGGTTAGTACCACCCAGGACCGAATTATTGCCTCCTTGCTCTGTTTGAATACTGGTCTCCTTGCTCTGTTTGAATACTGGTCTCCTTGCTCTGTTTGAGTACTGGTCTCCTTGCTCTGTTTGAATACTGGTCTCCTTGCTCTGTTTGAATACTGGTCTCCTTGCTCTGTTTGAATACTGGTCTCCTTGCTCTGTTTGAATACTGGTCTCCTTGCTCTGTTTGAATACTGGTCTCCTTGCTCTGTTTGAATACTGGTCTCCTTGCTCTGTTTGAATACTGGTCTCCTTGCTCTGTTTGAGTACTGGTCTCCTTGCTCTGTTTGAGTACTGGTCTCCTTGCTCTGTTTGAATACTGGTCTCCTTGCTCTGTTTGAGTACTGGTCTCCTTGCTCTGTTTGAATACTGGTCTCCTTGCTCTGTTTGAATACTGGTCTCCTTGCTCTGTTTGAATACTGGTCTCCTTGCTCTGTTTGAGTACTGGTCTCCTTGCTCTGTTTGAGTACTGGTCTCCTTGCTCTGTTTGAATACTGGTCTCCTTGCTCTGTTTGAATACTGGTCTCCTTGCTCTGTTTGAATACTGGTCTCCTTGCTCTGTTTGAGTACTGGTCTCCTTGCTCTGTTTGAATACTGGTCTCCTTGCTCTGTTTGAATACTGGTCTCCTTGCTCTGTTTGAGTACTGGTCTCCTTGCTCTGTTTGAATACTGGTCTCCTTGCTCTGTTTGAATACTGGTCTCCTTGCTCTGTTTGAATACTGGTCTCCTTGCTCTGTTTGAATACTGGTCTCCTTGCTCTGTTTGAATACTGGTCTCCTTGCTCTGTTTGAATACTGGTCTCCTTGCTCTGTTTGAATACTGGTCTCCTTGCTCTGTTTGAATACTGGTCTCCTTGCTCTGTTTGAATACTGGTCTCCTTGCTCTGTTTGAATACTGGTCTCCTTGCTCTGTTTGAGTACTGGTCTCCTTGCTCTGTTTGAATACTGGTCTCCTTGCTCTGTTTGAATACTGGTCTCCTTGCTCTGTTTGAATACTGGTCTCCTTGCTCTGTTTGAGTACTGGTCTCCTTGCTCTGTTTGAATACTGGTCTCCTTGCTCTGTTTGAATACTGGTCTCCTTGCTCTGTTTGAGTACTGGTCTCCTTGCTCTGTTTGAATACTGGTCTCCTTGCTCTGTTTGAGTACTGGTCTCCTTGCTCTGTTTGAATACTGGTCTCCTTGCTCTGTTTGAATACTGGTCTCCTTGCTCTGTTTGAATACTGGTCTCCTTGCTCTGTTTGAGTACTGGTCTCCTTGCTCTGTTTGAGTACTGGTCTCCTTGCTCTGTTTGAATACTGGTCTCCTTGCTCTGTTTGAATACTGGTCTCCTTGCTCTGTTTGAATACTGGTCTCCTTGCTCTGTTTGAGTACTGGTCTCCTTGCTCTGTTTGAATACTGGTCTCCTTGCTCTGTTTGAGTACTGGTCTCCTTGCTCTGTTTGAATACTGGTCTCCTTGCTCTGTTTGAGTACTGGTCTCCTTGCTCTGTTTGAATACTGGTCTCCTTGCTCTGTTTGAGTACTGGTCTCCTTGCTCTGTTTGAATACTGGTCTCCTTGCTCTGTTTGAGTACTGGTCTCCTTGCTCTGTTTGAGTACTGGTCTCCTTGCTCTGTTTGAATACTGGTCTCCTTGCTCTGTTTGAATACTGGTCTCCTTGCTCTGTTTGAATACTGGTCTCCTTGCTCTGTTTGAGTACTGGTCTCCTTGCTCTGTTTGAATACTGGTCTCCTTGCTCTGTTTGAATACTGGTCTCCTTGCTCTGTTTGAATACTGGTCTCCTTGCTCTGTTTGAGTACTGGTCTCCTTGCTCTGTTTGAATACTGGTCTCCTTGCTCTGTTTGAATACTGGTCTCCTTGCTCTGTTTGAGTACTGGTCTCCTTGCTCTGTTTGAATACTGGTCTCCTTGCTCTGTTTGAGTACTGGTCTCCTTGCTCTGTTTGAATACTGGTCTCCTTGCTCTGTTTGAATACTGGTCTCCTTGCTCTGTTTGAATACTGGTCTCCTTGCTCTGTTTGAGTACTGGTCTCCTTGCTCTGTTTGAGTACTGGTCTCCTTGCTCTGTTTGAATACTGGTCTCCTTGCTCTGTTTGAATACTGGTCTCCTTGCTCTGTTTGAATACTGGTCTCCTTGCTCTGTTTGAGTACTGGTCTCCTTGCTCTGTTTGAATACTGGTCTCCTTGCTCTGTTTGAATACTGGTCTCCTTGCTCTGTTTGAGTACTGGTCTCCTTGCTCTGTTTGAATACTGGTCTCCTTGCTCTGTTTGAATACTGGTCTCCTTGCTCTGTTTGAATACTGGTCTCCTTGCTCTGTTTGAATACTGGTCTCCTTGCTCTGTTTGAATACTGGTCTCCTTGCTCTGTTTGAATACTGGTCTCCTTGCTCTGTTTGAATACTGGTCTCCTTGCTCTGTTTGAATACTGGTCTCCTTGCTCTGTTTGAATACTGGTCTCCTTGCTCTGTTTGAATACTGGTCTCCTTGCTCTGTTTGAGTACTGGTCTCCTTGCTCTGTTTGAATACTGGTCTCCTTGCTCTGTTTGAATACTGGTCTCCTTGCTCTGTTTGAGTACTGGTCTCCTTGCTCTGTTTGAATACTGGTCTCCTTGCTCTGTTTGAATACTGGTCTCCTTGCTCTGTTTGAATACTGGTCTCCTTGCTCTGTTTGAGTACTGGTCTCCTTGCTCTGTTTGAATACTGGTCTCCTTGCTCTGTTTGAATACTGGTCTCCTTGCTCTGTTTGAGTACTGGTCTCCTTGCTCTGTTTGAATACTGGTCTCCTTGCTCTGTTTGAGTACTGGTCTCCTTGCTCTGTTTGAGTACTGGTCTCCTTGCTCTGTTTGAATACTGGTCTCCTTGCTCTGTTTGAATACTGGTCTCCTTGCTCTGTTTGAGTACTGGTCTCCTTGCTCTGTTTGAATACTGGTCTCCTTGCTCTGTTTGAATACTGGTCTCCTTGCTCTGTTTGAGTACTGGTCTCCTTGCTCTGTTTGAGTACTGGTCTCCTTGCTCTGTTTGAATACTGGTCTCCTTGCTCTGTTTGAGTACTGGTCTCCTTGCTCTGTTTGAGTACTGGTCTCCTTGCTCTGTTTGAGTACTGGTCTCCTTGCTCTGTTTGAGTACTGGTCTCCTTGCTCTGTTTGAGTACTGGTCTCCTTGCTCTGTTTGAGTACTGGTCTCCTTGCTCTGTTTGAGTACTGGTCTCCTTGCTCTGTTTGAATACTGGTCTCCTTGCTCTGTTTGAGTACTGGTCTCCTTGCTCTGTTTGAATACTGGTCTCCTTGCTCTGTTTGAATACTGGTCTCCTTGCTCTGTTTGAGTACTGGTCTCCTTGCTCTGTTTGAATACTGGTCTCCTTGCTCTGTTTGAATACTGGTCTCCTTGCTCTGTTTGAGTACTGGTCTCCTTGCTCTGTTTGAATACTGGTCTCCTTGCTCTGTTTGAATACTGGTCTCCTTGCTCTGTTTGAATACTGGTCTCCTTGCTCTGTTTGAGTACTGGTCTCCTTGCTCTGTTTGAATACTGGTCTCCTTGCTCTGTTTGAATACTGGTCTCCTTGCTCTGTTTGAGTACTGGTCTCCTTGCTCTGTTTGAATACTGGTCTCCTTGCTCTGTTTGAGTACTGGTCTCCTTGCTCTGTTTGAGTACTGGTCTCCTTGCTCTGTTTGAATACTGGTCTCCTTGCTCTGTTTGAATACTGGTCTCCTTGCTCTGTTTGAGTACTGGTCTCCTTGCTCTGTTTGAATACTGGTCTCCTTGCTCTGTTTGAATACTGGTCTCCTTGCTCTGTTTGAGTACTGGTCTCCTTGCTCTGTTTGAGTACTGGTCTCCTTGCTCTGTTTGAATACTGGTCTCCTTGCTCTGTTTGAGTACTGGTCTCCTTGCTCTGTTTGAGTACTGGTCTCCTTGCTCTGTTTGAGTACTGGTCTCCTTGCTCTGTTTGAGTACTGGTCTCCTTGCTCTGTTTGAGTACTGGTCTCCTTGCTCTGTTTGAGTACTGGTCTCCTTGCTCTGTTTGAGTACTGGTCTCCTTGCTCTGTTTGAATACTGGTCTCCTTGCTCTGTTTGAGTACTGGTCTCCTTGCTCTGTTTGAATACTGGTCTCCTTGCTCTGTTTGAATACTGGTCTCCTTGCTCTGTTTGAATACTGGTCTCCTTGCTCTGTTTGAATACTGGTCTCCTTGCTCTGTTTGAGTACTGGTCTCCTTGCTCTGTTTGAATACTGGTCTCCTTGCTCTGTTTGAATACTGGTCTCCTTGCTCTGTTTGAGTACTGGTCTCCTTGCTCTGTTTGAATACTGGTCTCCTTGCTCTGTTTGAATACTGGTCTCCTTGCTCTGTTTGAGTACTGGTCTCCTTGCTCTGTTTGAGTACTGGTCTCCTTGCTCTGTTTGAGTACTGGTCTCCTTGCTCTGTTTGAGTACTGGTCTCCTTGCTCTGTTTGAGTACTGGTCTCCTTGCTCTGTTTGAGTACTGGTCTCCTTGCTCTGTTTGAGTACTGGTCTCCTTGCTCTGTTTGAGTACTGGTCTCCTTGCTCTGTTTGAGTACTGGTCTCCTTGCTCTGTTTGAGTACTGGTCTCCTTGCTCTGTTTGAATACTGGTCTCCTTGCTCTGTTTGAGTACTGGTCTCCTTGCTCTGTTTGAATACTGGTCTCCTTACTCTGTTTGAATACTGGTCTCCTTGCTCTGTTTGAGTACTGGTCTCCTTGCTCTGTTTGAGTACTGGTCTCCTTGCTCTGTTTGAGTACTGGTCTCCTTGCTCTGTTTGAATACTGGTCTCCTTGCTCTGTTTGAATACTGGTCTCCTTGCTCTGTTTGAGTACTGGTCTCCTTGCTCTGTTTGAATACTGGTCTCCTTGCTCTGTTTGAATACTGGTCTCCTTGCTCTGTTTGAATACTGGTCTCCTTGCTCTGTTTGAGTACTGGTCTCCTTGCTCTGTTTGAATACTGGTCTCCTTGCTCTGTTTGAGTACTGGTCTCCTTGCTCTGTTTGAGTACTGGTCTCCTTGCTCTGTTTGAGTACTGGTCTCCTTGCTCTGTTTGAGTACTGGTCTCCTTGCTCTGTTTGAATACTGGTCTCCTTGCTCTGTTTGAATACTGGTCTCCTTGCTCTGTTTGAGTACTGGTCTCCTTGCTCTGTTTGAGTACTGGTCTCCTTGCTCTGTTTGAGTACTGGTCTCCTTGCTCTGTTTGAGTACTGGTCTCCTTGCTCTGTTTGAATACTGGTCTCCTTGCTCTGTTTGAATACTGGTCTCCTTGCTCTGTTTGAATACTGGTCTCCTTGCTCTGTTTGAATACTGGTCTCCTTGCTCTGTTTGAATACTGGTCTCCTTGCTCTGTTTGAATACTGGTTTACCTGCAACGTCGAAGATATAGCATATCGGCTGTAAAGAACACACTGTTTTCGACCTGAGAAAGAGGGCTCAAAATTCCCTCCAAACATTTATAGTCACCTAATTTACCTCTGCTTCCTTCAAGGAAGTATAATAAGGTAAAACTGTCATTGATGCCAGGTTTATTTATTGTTTTTAAAACTGTTTATAAGCAAAAAAATTTCTAAAGCAATTTAGAAGACGTTTTTCTTGTTTTTATTACTTAATATTTTACTTATTTTCTTCTCCCGACGAATAAAAGCTAAGTACATTAGTGCTGAGCTAAATATCTCCCAACTGGCAGCTTCAGAACAGTTTTATGGAGATTTCATTTGTGTCTAACCTAATAAAACCTAGAAAATTAACTATGCTGAAACTGTCAATTAAACAACTTAAAATGTAATATTAACGAATGATGGCATTTATTTTAAAGATGGGTACGAATTTTTACGGATTTTGCATATTTTACAGTTTAAACAAATCATTTTCTTTCTAGCAAGTTTCTCTTCTCTTTAAAATATTGTTTGTTTACAATGCGTTTACTTCTGCAACTAAATAAACTTATCAATCAGCATTTAAAAAAAAATCTGATGTGGGCAACACATGACTTTCCTAATATGATGTAATGAATTTACGACTTTTACGGTAAAAAAATAGGATTTTCTTATAGTAGATACTAATATTCTTTCCAAAATATTGAATTTTCGACAACTAGTCGTCATTTTCATTGATTTAGCATCATTTTTATCCATTTGGCGAGATTTTCATTAATTTAGCAACATTTCAAAAAAGTCGCCAAGTTGGCGACATTCCGCCAAATTCGTCGCCAAAATGTCGCCAAGCCTTATGCACTAAGAAAAAAGTTATTCTTACACCAGATAAATGACTATTGACGTTCAAATACAAAAGTATTATTCAAAGTATATTTTTTCATGAATGGAACGAGCTAGATCCACGAGAATGATGTCACCCAATGTATCGCATGGTATTACATATGAAAAGTGAACATGTTTCTCAATAGGAATTTTTTTTTTTTATGCGACTTTTTCATAATTTTTTTGAAAAATGTACAATATCTCGAGAACGGTTCTTATTATCGTTCTAAAATTTATGCCAATCGTTTTCTAATGAAAAATTACATAAGAAATGTCTATTTGCGTAACTTTATTAGCGGTTTTGGTTTTTTGACGATTTTTTCAAAATTTCATTCGAAAATTTAGGGGGGTTCTGAACACTCGATTACGTATAAAAACAACAGGCTTCCAGTGCTTACGGATTGTGATTTTTGTACCAAATTTGGTTCGAATCGGTCCATTCGTTCGTCAGTTATCGTCTCCACAGACTCACTGACACACACACACACATACTTTCACACACACACACACAGACATCACTTCAAAAATGTTTGATTCGTGATCAGGGATACTTGAAACGTGCTCTCCCGTCGAAAACTCGAATTCGAATTTTCGACCCCGTCACAATACTTTCCTTATACATTATGTATATAAGGAAGGTAATACGATGTGGGCAGCACATGACTTTCCTTAAATAATGCAATGAATTTACTACTTTTACAGTAAAAAAATAGATAATTTTATACTAGTTATTTATATTCTTTACAAGATATTGAATTTTCGTCAATGAGTCGTCATTTTCCATGTCGTCATCAATGAGTCGTCATTGATTTAGAGTCACTTTTATCCATTTGGCAAGTTTTCGTTAATTTAGCAACATTTAAAAAATTTGCCAAGTTGGCGACATTCCACCCAATTCGTCTCCAAAATCTCGCCAAGCGTTATGGACGAAGAAATAAGTTATTCTTACAGCAGATAAATGACTATTGGCGTTCAAATACAAAAGTATTACACAAAATATCTTTTTTCAAGAATGGAACGAGCTAGATCCACGAGAATGATGTTGCCCAATTTATCGCATGGTATTACATATGAAAAATGAACATGTTTCTTAATTGGAAATATTTTTTTTTATATAACTTTTGATAATTTTTTTTAAAATGTGCATTATCTCGAAAACGGTTCATCTTAGCGTTCCAAAATTTATGCCAATCGTTTTCTAATGAAAAATTACATAAGAAATGTCTATTTGAGTAACTTTGTTAGCGGTTTTGATTTTTTGACGATTTCTACAAAATTTCACTCAAAAATTTAGGGAGGTTCTGAACATTTGATTCCGTATAAAAGCAATAGGCTTCCAGTGTTTACGGATTGTGATTTTTTTACCAAATTTGGTTCGAATCGGTCCATTCGTTCGTCAGTTATCGTCTCCACAGACTCACTGACACACACACACACACACACACACACACACACACACACACACACACACACAGACATCACTTCAAAAATGTTTGATTCGTGATCAGGAATGCTTTTAACGTGCTCGCCCGTCAAAAACACGAATTCAAATTTTCGACCCCGTCATAATACTTTCCTTATACATTATATATATATAAGGAAAGTAAAAATCCCGATTTTTTGACAATGCATTACGAACGTAATGGCAAAACATACAGTTCTGTGATTTTACATAAACTGTATGAACCCGTAGATGTGCAAGATGGGTTTGGAATTTTTATTTAGGTCTTCGTTAAGTACATATTTATTAAAAAAAAAATTCATTACCAATATGGACCGAGATTCTTCTCTGGGGCATTGAATTGATGCATTGAATCTGCTATGGTTCCAAGATTCTTCGCTGTAATGAGTTGTTGGCAGAAGAAACGTCACAGAGATGGCAGAAGAAAATAATGTATGTTATTGTTGATTCTTATGAACACAGCACTTGGAGACTATTGTGGTCATAAATCATTACGATTAAAATGCAGTTATTTCCGTAGTTAACATTTATATCTCTTTGTTGATTCTTATAACAAAATAAATCTGAAAACTAATTTTTCATGATTGGCACAACTTTTAGCACGCTAACAGGAATTAAAGTTATTTTTTTGTTTGCGTTTTTAATTGCTTGCGCTATAAAATCCATTAAATCTCGAATTAAATAGTTACCTAATTATTACTACATATCTGCACCGATTTCTTACATTATTCTAAATTCCCACCAAACAAAAAATGCTCTTATCGCACTAGGAATGAAAATAAAAAAACGCTCTACAGCTGTTGGTAGCCAGTCAGATTTAGGAACAGGAGTTGTCCGCCTGTTCTCTGGGCAGTCGGGGTGAAGTAGCTCTCAGAGCGAATCCAGATGCTTGGTGAACGTCAAAGAACAGACGAAGACTAAGCGGGCGTATTACGCCTGCATCGAGAAAGTTGGCTGATCGAGAAAGTTGTTGAAACGATCTCAAGGAGTTGGCGAACTTCAGCGACACGGGAGTGGAGCCCCTGATTCTATTAGATTAAAACGAAACCTAAAAGATGTAGGAAATCAATCGGATAGGTTCCTTAGTAGATTCATTTTTATACGTTTAGTAGAAATATGTATTAACATGATTACGTGATAACGATGTAGCCCTTATTGGAAATTTTACTTTACCACAGTTTGTGTAATACATTTGATTCATGTTTTTATTTTCATATTTTGGAAGTGTAAATCAAATTTTTCTTGAAGTTTTTAAGAAGATGCGTTATACGTGTGTGTTTAAAGAAAATAGTAGTGGGCAGTTCAAAAGTATACGGCCACGCGTAATATTTAAGATTCACGGAGAGGGCTTTTATTGAATATAAAACAAACTTTCAAATTCCATTTTCGCTTTTTATGCCGGGAGAGAATGTGCAGGTTGTCGTAAATTCCTTGCAACGGCTTCAAAAAGGATAAAAAGTGAATTAATGTTTACCTATATATACTTCTTGACATAAACAATTTCTTGAATAACTATTTTTGCCTATAAAAGGAAAATATTTTTACTCCACTATCTTAGGAAAGCGTGATAATACTATTTTTTTCTGTTCTGCAAATTTATTTTCAAGTTTATATTCTGTACAGTTTTAAGTAACAATTAATGTTCGTAAACTATATAACCACTACTGGGATACACACAGGATTTTTCTACAGAGTGAAATCATGAATATTAAAATTTATAATTACTGAACTTTTATAATTTAACTAGGACTTAAGCCAATCAAAGACGTATAGTTTGAACGGTACAAGACAGAGAAATCGGTAGACGTGCCGATATGAAAAAAACGTTCACTTCAAAAGTGCATAAAAAGTAAAATATCTCCAAAACTACATCGAAACTAAAAAAAAGGGCTCTATCTTGCAAACACTCACCCATGTAGGTACCTGCCTACAAAAATTCGTGGTCTTGCTATTGTTAGACTATCCAAGACGCGAACTCGCAGATCAAATATTTTGTCTTTGACACTAAATATTTCTTAAACTGCAT
The DNA here is from genome assembly GCA_951213105.1 of Amaurobius ferox. Taxonomy (NCBI): domain Eukaryota; kingdom Metazoa; phylum Arthropoda; class Arachnida; order Araneae; family Amaurobiidae; genus Amaurobius; species Amaurobius ferox. Next base: position 136,710,912 of record OX578148.1, read on the forward strand.
TATAAAACAAAAAACGGTTTATTTCAACGTATTTCCCAAATCTTTCTCTACAAGTGTACCAAATTTTATATATTTTACAAGTGTACCAAAGTGTATCAAGTGTACCACTACAAGTGTACTAAATTTCATATACAACATACTAAAATATCATTTTGATAAAGCCATTTTTACGGCAGTTATCGTGCGAAAGGTAAGACAGACAGACAGACAGAATAAATGAACAAAGTCATAAACAATTACAAACTATGTTGGAAAGTGTTAAAAAGGGATCTGTCTTGTAAAAATTCACCTATGTATGTACATACCTACAAAAAATCGCCATCTTGCTATTGTTAGTCTGTCCCGGAAGTGCACTAGCAGTTCAAATATTCTGCCTTCATCCAATATTTCTTAAACTAAAGATAAATCCAAAAACGATTTACTTCAGCGCATTTTCCTAATATTTCTCTTCAAATGTATCCAATTTTATATTTTTGTAAGTTATAATTTTATCAAACAAAATATGTCAAGCTACGGGGTCAGCCACTTCTGTTAGTTGAGAGGGATATAGCGAATACGCGTCAGAATGAGTCTTCTGGGAACATCCGGTTCCGTTAGATTAGGTCTAATGAACGATATTATGCGTTATTATGATAATGCTTATTATGCCTTCTAAATCATTAGGAACGCCTAGAGGGTCTGGAAACAGGTTTATAGAAACAATAATCTTTCTCTGCCTCTTTCCCCCTGGCAATAATCCAATAAAAAGTGCAGCTCTGTTGCGTTCTGTCCCACCAGTCGACACTCTAAATGTGTCAATTCGTGAGTGTCCACGCATACGTGATTTGATAGTGCTCACGCATTACGTGAATCGAATTCAAACTTTCGACTTGACACAAAGTATTGAGTCACAATACTTTTCTTATACATTATACTATGTACTATATAGTCAAAGTAAGAAAATAGTGCGTAACTGCGTTACTCGTTTAGATATACATTAGATATACATTACCATTTCGCTTATTTACAATGGAAAAATGTTAACGTGTGTTTTTTGTGACGAGGTTACAGGGTACCTAAAATGTTAACGTGTGTTTATGTGACGAGAGTACAGAGTACCTAAAATAAGTCTCCATATTTTGAGGATATTTAAAACTATTTCCAATTTTGATGTACAATTATATGGTTTCGATATATAGGACCACAAACTAAGAACCTATTTGACTATGAAACGCTTAGATTAAATACAAAAACATTTGCATCCGGCAGGCATGTGGTCGGCGCAAGCAATAAGTGCATACTGACGTATATCTCAGATGTCAATGGACAGGTATCGCTGCTTTAAATGAACATGTGTTCAATCTTTTACACTTTTCTAGCAGAATTGTTTTATAATATAGCTTAAAGGGTATACGTAAACGGAAGAAAAATAACATAGCGTCTTCTGTATTGAGTTCAGGAGATATTTCAACCATATCATGACAACAACACAACAGAATGATGAAGCGCTAATATACCCTCTGTAAATATTCTGAAAAAAGCTCGAAATTCGTGAAATTCTAATTTAATCTACAAAATTCGAGAAGTTTCCAGAACTTATTAAAAGTCGTCAAATTTGCGACATTCTGCCAAATGTGACGGCAAGATAACCGAATGAGTCCCCAAGGTCAAGCGCCCCGAACCTTTAAATGACAACAATGGTTTCCTGTTAGGTATTTGTAATATTAGGGTGCTACTTCTGTGGAATACTTTCATTTCCTCCCTGTCACATTTCTTCCACGATTTACGTCATATTCCGCACTCTGAGATGTTTTAAATCAGAAACTTGCGTACCGAATTAATTTTAGTAAAATCATGAAACTATTCCTCTAAGTTTCAGAATATTTAAAAACTCACGTAAGTGTCTTTTCATGAGCGGGCCCTATGGCAAAATACTTATTCAAAACTTTAATAACAATACAAACTCCGTTAGATAACTATGGCTGTTGCAGTGCTTTTATGAGTATCTTGAAACTACGAATATTTTAGTTATCGACTTCTTCCATGTCTGGTGTCTACCAAGAAAGTACCAAGTGTTTGTATTCTCAAACACAGCAGTGATATCCACTGTGTTAACTATTTTTTTTTCAAACAATTTTAAAACTTTAGCTGTGTATCTCTTTAAATCCTTCCGCCTAACTAACAGTAAGTGTATCCGACTCCTCTGTAAAGTAGTCTATATAAAAATAAACATCTTGTTTCGAAGCATAATAAGGCTTGAATTTTCACAGTCTCTAGCTCTGTTACTGTAGCAAATGTAATTTGGGTAAAAATTCTAGCGTGATCAAAGTAATTCCGCAAATGCATCTTCAATGTATATATTAATTTCTTTTATAAATGTAGCTATCCAATAGGAAGAACAATTCACGAACTGCGGAAAAGATAGTTGCGTGTTTCTTTAAAGCATGTGTTCACGACCTATTTGTAATATTTTAAAAACGATGATACCGTAGCAAAGTGACGATTATTGTTACGCTTATGGAAATAAAGGTTAGAAAAATGTATAGCAATTAAGCTTTATAAATATTGAATGTGATATTTCAGAAAACTTTTAACAAAGAAAATATCACACGTTGTGAAAAATGATGCCCCACAGTTCCCATTTTGGTAAATACTTTCCAACCATTCAGTTTAAGTTTGGGGTCTTTATTACTTTCCCTAAATACACAGTGCAATGTATATGTGAAGTATCCAAGGGTGTAATAGGCGAATTAGTCTTTTCGACGGATTTTCGTTATTGCTGAACTGATTTGAAACAGCTTTGGCTGTAAAGAACCTTGCTGCTCCAACCGGGAATTGAACCCTGAATCTCCGAACTGGCCAGCCAACACTTCACCGTTGAGCTATTGGGACGAAATTGCAAGCTCTTATTTTCGAAGTGAACTTTGCATTCTCCACCCTCTAATATCGGATTAGCGGGCCACTGACAATCTGACTGATCAGATCCTGATATTTTACCCCAGGTTAGCCGCCTAGTACTTCTATGTGGTCCAGGTTAGTATCCTGCGGGCTCGTTATCCTCTCAATTTGAAATCGGCGCTCCATCTTTCAGGTCCACTGAATCCGTGATAGTCGCACTAGAGTCACTTTCACACATATTTTTACTAACCTAGGGGGTTGATTTGTTCGGGCTTCATTGTAAAATGATTGCTGCCCCAACCGGGAATCAAACTCTGAACCTTCGAACTGGCCAGCCGAAGCTCTACCGATGAGCTACTGGGACGAAATTGCAAACTCTTATTGTCGAAGTGGGCTCTGCAAGGTGAATACCTTATATTAGAATAGGTGTAAAACGTTTACTGTTTTAATTGGCGAAAAAAAAGTTATGGTCGTCTGTTTCCTGTGGAATAATATCCTCGATTCTCAAATTTTAATCTGGGCGATTTTGAGTCATAAGGATATCTTAGTAACACCGATAAGTGATAACATAACACATTTATTGCAGTTAAAAATGTCATAATTCGGCATGTTCCTAACATTCATTCTACTTGACATATTACGAGTAACTGCACAGAAAGCACAATTCGCCTTCAACATGTTGCAATAAAGCTTGAAGATAACTTGGAACATTTGTTAAGTTGAGTATTAACTGTAAAATTATTTTTAAAGTCAACACTAACGATAAAATGCTATGTGGTTCCTGATGTCACCTGATGGTGACCTTAGGAACTAATCATTAATATTGCCGAAACTAAAATTCCATGATCTTCTTTGTTGTAGTACCAAGTTTGGAAGTCTTATATCTAGTGGTTTTCGTTTTGATTGGGTTTAAAATTCGAATTTTAATTATGATTACACTATAATTGTAAATCTGTTTTATGTCTTCTGACAAAAAAGTTATTTTTAGTTCATGGTTTACACAGAATATAACTGAAATTTGGTAGCAATAACTCAAGAACAAATTTATATTCTGCTATAAAATTTTACGTGTGAATATATTATGGAGGAAGCTAATACTATGCATGGTTTTAAAAGAATTACCCTGTTTAGAATTTGTAATGTTTTGAATTTTTTTAAGTAAAATATTAAAATTTTCCAAAGTATTATTACCTATTTTCTCGTAATTTAAAATATGTATAAATTCTAATTATATTTATATATTTTTATTTCATTAAAATGTCGAAATTAATTCCTCTGTGAAAAATGAAAAATATAAGAATATCTGTTTTTCGTCATATAACATTATTACCGCAGGTAAATCTGAAGAATAAAACATCCTGGTTCCATCTTTAAATCAATATGGAAAAGTAGGAGGTTAGTAAAATGAGACACTGAAATGGAAGGAAAAGTCATTTCCGTACAATTTTTACTCCGTTGTAACATTCATTTAAACACATCCGGAACTATATGAATGTAAAAACATTTTTCAAATAATATATTAATCTTATATTCCATGACCTTGATTGATCTAATAATATCAAAAAGATATAATACGGTCTATTTATTAAATTTAATTTCATATCCATTTCTGTTTTATTGAAATAGATTAAATTGTATGAAAATCGTCTACCACATAAACTCATGTATACTTGCGTCAAACCTAACTTAACAGCAGATAGGTTTAAGGAAATCGTAAACCTCCGCTACATTATGCACTTCCTCAACGCACACATAATAGGCGTATGAACACAAGAATGAGTTAATAGTCTATCCATCAGTGCCAAAGTACGTTTGCATCAAATCTAATTTAATTCCGCTGTTTTTCTTCTTTCTTACTCAGGGTATCTCTTTAAAACATGTACGGGGTTGAAGGTTGAAGTGGGGGAAAAATCGTGTGTGGCCTCCAGTCTAATAGAGCCGAAATTTTTTTGCATGAATAACATTCTGTGAAATAAAACCCATCTTTTGTAATATTGAGATAATAAGAACTCGGTCCCAAATCTGATTTTATACACTTATAGGGCTTTCAAAGAAATACAAATTCTTGCTGCCTTTAGTTTTTAAAATCTAAGCATGACAAACTTAATAAACAGAAAATTTCCACTCTTCTTCAACTTGACAAGACGATGACTCGAAAACTATAAGAGCTATTTTGATAATAAATATAGATTTGAATATTAAATTCTTTAGAATATATTTTTGTCGTTTACTATTTATATCTATCTTTTCTAATTTACAATATGCTTCAATTGAAAGTCAGAAAAAATTAAAAAAAAAGAACGTTAAGATATTGAAATTATTTTTATATATCCATATTCTGGACCCTATTTCCAACAGAACTAGAAAAGGTATTTACATTTTTATTTATTAGGTTTGGAGGTATAAGCGTCTAAATCTTTCGTAACACTCCGCTAGACACCAACAATAGATATTATTCACATCAAAACTATACTAAATTTGAAAACAATCTCTTAAGAATTGTTGATTTGTATACGGAACAGGCATACTTTTTATTATTATTATTATATATATATATAATACAAAATTAATAGATTCATAAAAATGAAAGTAAATTAAATGTAATAATAATACTTAGCTAGTGTGAACAGTTAGGAAAACTTAATACTAACAGACTGAAAAATAACAGATTGAAAAATACATTCATTTATTGGGCAAATGCAACCTGTACAAAAAATGATTCTAATAATAAAAATAGTTTATGATAATCCAAAGAAATAATGCAGCTAAATTGTAACATCTAGATAAAACCAAAAATTAGTAAACAAAATTAGATTGAAATACTTACTGATGAGCTATTACTACGGAAAAGAAAAATCCAAGCTGTAAGCACCATGACTTTCTAAATCGTAAAAAGTAAAAGATATAACAATTAAGAGTGTATAAAAGTGAAACAGTATCTAGTAGTTAGCAATCAATGAATAATAAACAATAATAATGATGGAAATTTTAGAATAGAAAAATAAAGAAACGAAGCAATCAAGTCGATAAAGTGGAATAGAGCTAGGCTTAAAATGGAGATCAATTTAGAAAAGATTTGTCGCTAGCCTTGATGTGAAATTTTGTAATATTCCTACTTAAAATTGAGTCCATGTTTTGAGTTTCTAGCACCTGTGGTCGTCGAGATATTAATAGAAAACCAGAATTAAACCTTTCATAGCGAAAGCATTATGCAAACGATGTATTTTTCGGAAATTTATTTAGATAAAATTATATCATGTCGCTTAGCAAAGAAATTAAATCCAATATGTTTATACAGCAGATGATTTTTTATAAAATATTTTCCAATTTAAATAATAAAGATATGTATATAAAATAAACTTTATTCAAATTGCATGTATGACTTTATATTGCCTTCGGGTTTAAAGAGTACGAGGATTATTGATATTTTCCATTTCTTATATATATATACGTTATTTGTTTTATTTTGGCAAATATTTTTAAACTCATGTATTGTAGTTAGTGGAATATCTTTTAATCCACAAGAATATAAATATAGGTGTATCTTCCAATACAATCTTAGCGCTTTCCCTTTAGCATACATTGATTCAATTTCATATGTTTCGTAAATTGGTTTAGGAACGGAGTCAGGATGCTTTATTCTTCAGAACTGCCTGTAAAGATAATTTTGTGAAGCGAATACAGAGTTTCTTTAATTTCGTTTTAGGCGCATTCATTTAAATATTTTAATAGAATGATTTAAATAACAATATCGTTTAAAATACTATAATAATTTGCACATAATTGGGAATTTTAATTATCTTTATATTATATATTCCGTACGAAGAACGGGTATATTATTGGTAATTTATGAAAAACGAAACTGATCAACAGATACTAGTCGCTGCATTGTGATTGGTGATGTCAAGTTCTCGATATTACCCTATTGGCAGCTTATGTAACTATCATTCTCCAATAATACTCGTTTCCTCATAGAGAATAATGTTATTAACAGGCATTATTGGAATATAATTTACGCCTATTCACATCATATAAATTAAAAATGCATCATGAGTTTACTAATTTTGAGCATTGTTTAATAAGTGTAACTTTTACGAGATAGTATTCATTTGTTTTAGAAATATCGTTTGCATACATCTACACAGGGAGAAAGGCATTACTACAATAATATTCAAAAGGTGTTCAAGAGGTTTCAAAACGTAGAATTATGTCTAAATCTTTCATTCCAGAATCTATGCCCTGGAATGAAAAAATGTTCTGGAAAAAGAAAATTCTACACACTACAATACATTTACTCTTTCTTCATTCTTATAGTCACGTACAAGATCGAATACAAGATTATTCTATTCTATAGATGAGTATGTTGCGGGTATACATACCCGCACTCATCTCTGTCAACAAAGTGACTTAACTCAAACTTTGTTATTTCGACCTTTCGGCCCAAGGTATATAACACAGAACTGCACTGAATAAATCAAAATAAATTTATTATGCGCTTCACAAAAACTACAGCAGCGTGTTGTTTAAAGCAATGGACAACATATACAGGGTGTCCCAATAATATTGAAACGAGTTTTAATTATTTACCTGTTGGAGTTAAGTGGGCAATGTAAATTGCAAAAATGTTGAAAGTAAGGTAGGAATAAGACTACGTTAATGAAATAGTCCTCCCATTCATTTTCAAAAAGTTACACTTTTTGAATTTTTCTACGACCCCCTTAGAAAAATTGGGTCAATCAGAAATTTTTATTTTTAATGCAACAAGATCATTAAGAAACGCCGCATATCTGTATCATTAAAATTGAGCGAGTAATATGTAATTGAAAATTGAACATTGTGAATAGGGACCCTATATCAAATTAGAAATGTAAATTTGTGACATATCACAAAAAAGATAAAACTGGATGATATAATACATAGGATACCCAACTACGTAGTGTGTATTCTAGGATTTCTTCTAGGCACTGTAACAGGGGTTTCCTTCCACGCACTACTCGAATCCTCCATCCTCTTGTCACTCTACACCAGAAACCACTAGTCGAGAAACCCTCTTTCCTTCCAAGCACTCTCTCAAAATACGCCCTTTGAACTCACCCGATTCAAAACTTATTCCTACTCTAACATAAGAACGCACATAATGCTGATTAGGTCGGTGATTTGTCTGACAACCGAACCAGTTAGGATGGTTAGTTTAAAGAAACATAAATTATAATGAAAACTGAGGGATATAGTAATCGAAAGGTTATTTAGACCTCACAACTTTTCCTATACACTATACATTCCATACATTAATTACTTCCCAACTTATATAAATTCCACATTTAAGCAAAGTTCTTTTGAACTGTTTATCTGTTAACCGCTAGAGACAAAGACATTCACGATCCTTTAAAGCGGAGATTTACGATTATTCCATTGAAATATCCTAATTGTTGTTCTCTAAGTAAATGTGTATTTTAATTACTCTTGTAGTATTCGTCCTTGCCTTAAGTTACAGATTAATTACTTTGAACATTCAGATTCATCTGGAAGCTGTATATGGGTTTAATTGTGTGGTCAATCAAAATTGAGTCAAACGAAACAGGATCGTTTGTATTTAATATTTCATTTTGCTATAAATAATTGTTTTCTTACTCTTTCTAAAATTTCATTATTAGAAAATTTATTATTTTTGTGGCCTATACTAAATTAATGTAACATATAATTGCCATTGCAAAGCATATGACGTCAATAACCCACCCATTATCCGCGTGTTGCCCTGTGTTTTCTAGGAAATCAAATTGATTCATGGGCATGCATTTACATTTAGCACAATAATGAGGCATTATGGGTCAAATCAAAATTTATTAAAATATTATTTATGCTAAACTCGCTCAAGATTAAATTCTTCGTTAAAATTTTGTATTTTACAAATCATCCGTTACCAATATTGTTACATATTATTGTGCGGAAATGTGGTTCAGTGGGGGGATTTTTAATGACATATTATATGAGTAACTGACTTCCAGTCAGTCATAAATTATTTTCCTCGAGTATCGCATATAAAATGTTCACTTTTGGTGCACCGCTTTGGACACAAACTGGCACGTTCTACTCCCCGCGACACATTTTTCAAGAGCACTCCAATTTTGCTCTGACTGACTCCACATATTTTTAGCACTATAAATCGAACTGGATGGTATCGATTGAGATTGCGACTTCTCTGCCTGTGATTTAATACAACTATAGAAGTAAGCAGGAAGTTAATATATCTCATTTCCCTAAAAATTGCAACAATTCCCCGTAGACTACATATAGTAAACCTGAATAAGTAAACTGTACTTTGTAAAAAGGATAAGTAAAACTTTAGCAACGTATATGCGCACAAATAACACAATGCAGCATACAACTGTTCTGAGGATAGCCGGTATGCCCTTTGTTAGTGAAAGAGAACCAACAAACTTCCTTCGTTCCACTTTTTAACCTTGGAGGCTCTTATATGTTGTTTTAACCTATATATTGTCTTGTTGGGTCTCATTTATTCTTGTTTGGACTTAACTCATCTTATCGGGATATTTCTGTTGTGCCCCCCCCCCCCCCCAGTAAAGAAAACAATACTTACACATGCTTCTTTCAAAAATCCTGGCTGCACCACTATGGTAATATTACTACTCAGGCACATTCTATTACTATAAAATATTTCTTGTCGACCTAGTTTTGTTTCTTGGCTAAAGGTTTCAACCTAGAGCTTACAATAAAGCTGTGGTATAGTACAATTGAAAACTTTAAATTTTAAATGTATATTATACGGTTATAGCTATCATTAGTTAATTCATATCCCTCCATAATGATTATATACGGCACTGTTGAAAATAAATAAATATTTTTAAAACTAAAATATATCGACCAAGACGCATTGAAACGTGGTATATTTAATTAATAAAATATAATAGGTTTATCATTGATTCTTGGGATATATATGTAGTGATGATAACAAATATGGTAAATGTACAAAATAAAGAGAGCGTATAAACAAAATAGCACCATGCAAGTTGCCCATTAATAAATGTCATTGGATTCTACATAAAATATATTGTAAAATTAAATTAAAATTTAGCATCATTCTTTTATATATATAGTGAAGCATAATGCTGCAATTTTGTCTTTACACTTACTTTTTCAATGTAATGACAATTAACAAAATTTTACCTGACTGAAACTTTACCGCAGAGTCTTTAAAGCGAAGTGTAAACATTTAGGTACAATATCGCTAAGAGCATGCTCACCTAGCAACAAAAATCGAGTTTTTTCTCAGTTGACAGTTCATTAACTAACAGTTGGACATTACTGGTAAATACACATTATGTTACATAAAATTAATCTGTGTCAATAATTCTACATTTAACCATTAAATAAGAGATATATTTAGACGGATTAGTAAAGAGGTGGGGCAGTCTAGTGGTTACTGCGCGGGGATTGCACTCGGACAACCGAGTTCGTTTCTCGGCTCTGCCCAAACTGTCCCCGTGTTCCCTCGGAGTACGGGCACGTTAAATATGTGAGTCTGTATGTCCTTCCAAAAGGTTGGTGGTAGGGGAAGGAGGGTTCCGGTCTAAACTGCGTGGTACTTTCAGGCCGTCGAATCAGATATCTTGCACTTTCTGGTAGGTCTGATGGTCTGGGTCGAAGACGGATTACTAATAATAATAATATTTTTGGGTCGCTTTTGTTTCACAAAAATTGAACGTATTTTTTTGTATATTGTCTCTCTCTCTCTATATATATATATATATGTATGTATGTATGTATATGTATGTATGTATGTATGTATGTTTTGTCTTTGTATATCTGTATATACTGTGTTTCTATGTATGTCTATGTATGTATTTATGTATTGTTTTTCTGTGTTTTTACCTTCTATAACAACTTTTGGGTGAGATGAGTGGTTTGGGTGTATATGTATTGAAGTCAAAAGATAGCAATTGATTTTGATTCTGCGATACAAATTCGCTACCGTTAACAAAAATTTCATCACAATAAAATAATTTAAATTTTACACATTTTATACGGAAAATACCACAAATAAATCGTTCATAATAATGCATTCGCTTAATGACCATTTTAAAAATGATAACGTGAACATAAACCGTTCGTATGTAAACAGAAACAATAAACATTTATATGTAAATTAAACAGAATTTAAAAAATAATTAATATTAATCTTATTCAAAAATGACCAACACGAACACACCAGTACGTAGATTATTCAGAAGCTAAAGCTACTCATTTTCTTTGTGATTGCCATTTTTCTTCATTGAATTGGCATTTAAATATTAAAATTGATGTTTTTAATATGGAAATTGTATTAATAGTACATTTTTGTGCTGGAATTGATTATTCACTTCAATCATCGTTTCAGAGTATTACCGTGAATGTCACAGGGTTCTTTTGAATGGTCCAAATTTTCACCCCATATTATATTCCATAGAGTCGGCCAACGTTTGTCTCCAGATTCCAAGCAATGGCGGCCCCACGCCGGTGACGTTTTGTTTCTTCTTATGCTAACTTATTTTGAGAAACTCAGTAGGTTCAACAGAGGCTGGCGCAATAACGGCTATCTTGGCTTCCAGTTGAATGATGGCCGTACATGGTAAAAAGAGGATTACTTCGACGTCCTTTTCTCAATATTTCGAGAAAATCAGAACATTCTAGTCTACTTTCCTGGAATGATGGTGCATTATTTTAAAAGAAGCACCTATTTTGCAGATGAATTGCGTATCAAATATCAGCTATGTAAACTGCGCTCGCCATTAAAATATTACAGGCAGGGCAGACGATAACTAATTGTAGCGGTTGGAGTCAAAATGGCGGTTCAGTCAGCCCGAATATACTTAAGAACCTTAATTCCAAACAGTTATCCTATTTCGGAGAGTCTACTTAGACAATAAGAGCTTACGATCTCGTCCCAATAGCTCAGAGATAGAGCGTCGGCTGGCCAGTTCGGAGATCCAGAGTTCGATTCCCGGTTGGGGCACCAATGTTCTATACAATGGCGCCCGAACTAATTAACCGTTAAACTCAGACAATGGCGCCTGCCACAAATGGCATAAGACAGCTTATAAGCCCATGGCCGGAACTAATTAACCTTAACCTTGTAGGTTAGTGCAAATATGTCGGAAGGTCTGAAAGTGGCCCTATTACAACTAGTACGTATTCAGTGGACTCTGGAAGGTTGAGCGCCGATTTCAAATGGAGGACAATGACCACGCAGGATACTAACCTGGGTAAAATGAGTAGTATCAGGAGGCTAACCTGATGTAAAAGTAGCAGGAAATGGTCAGTCAGATTGTCAGTTGCAAGCCAATCTAACATTAGAGGGTGGAGAATGCCGAGTCCACTTCGACGATTAGAGCTTGCAATTTCGTCCCAGTAGCTCAACTGTAGAGCGTTGGCCGGCCAGTTCGTAGGTCCAGGGTAGGACCCCCGGTTGGGGTAGCAAGGCTCTTTAGAGGTTCAACAGAGGCTGGCGCTAAATCGGCCATCCTGGCTTCCAGTTGAAGGGATGGTTGTTCATGGCGAAAAGAGGATTACTTTTACGCCCTTTTCTCGGAATTTCGAGAAAATCAAAACATTCTAGTCTACCTTCAAGAATGATTGGTACATTATTTTAAAAGAAGCATCTATTTTGCAGATGACTTGTGCATCCAATATCAGCCATATAACATGCACTCGCCATTAAAATAGTACAGGCAGACGATAACTGACTGCAACGGTTAGAGTCAAAATGGCGGTTGCGTAAACCCGGATATATGTAAGAGCCTTAGTTTCAAACAGTTATGTAATTTCGTAACAAAAGAGGCACGTGAGACAACTCCAATTTCACAAGTTTAATTCACGCGTTTTAATTTATTTGCAGAGCGTCATTTTCCATGTGGAGAGCCATCCGGACTATCCCCAATTTCTCCAGTGTGTGAGTTTCAACTTCTTTCCGACGCCCTACCATAAAATGGCCTACAACATATTTTGTCTTCTGGCCCTCTACGGTGTGCCATTGTTCATCATCATAGTGTGCTATTCTAGAATTTTGTGGGAGATATCGAAGAGGTCACGTGATACGGATGGTGAGTATCCGAGTTATTTAATTTTCATATGTTTTAATAATTTCTGAGGCTTTTCATCCCTCTTACATCGCTGGTATCCTCTTACACCCCTGGTTTCAATAATATAAAGTGCATATTATTTTCTCCGGGTTTGTCTGGAATGTGTCCATTTTTGCCATACGGATTAAATGGGATCTCGACAAAACAAGCAGCGTGACTATAAATGCATGTACTCGAAATATCGCGGTATGCACACTTTTAAGATATATACAAGCGATAAGACATCTTTAATCGGACACCTCTTAAAACCATTTCATTTACTCTACACCTTGAACGTTCCTTATTAAAAAGCTTCACTGCATACTTTTATGCAGATAAAAATAATTTATTGTCTTACAGTATTTTTTATATTAATAAAATTATAGCACAGAAGACATAAAGCATAAAAATTGAATATACAGTAAGCAAATGCTTTATTTCACATAAAATAATTTAATTATAAATATATTTTTTTTCTTTTGAAGAATTTATGTACAGAAATCTTAAGTTTCTCATAATTTTCGTTAATTATATCTACAATATTAAAGCGCGATCAACCACACGCACACACATCCACACTGCAAACTTCCTGAATTTAGTAATATTTAAATAATATTTAATTGTTTCTTCATTTATTCGTTAATTAGAAATTTTTTAAACCTCTAAATTAATTTTTTTATAATATTCTTAATTAAAAATGTTCCATTTCCTACATTAATATTACTTTTGATTTGTAAATTTATAAAAATGTTTATTTATTTGATTCCCCTTAAATTCCCTTTAATATGATGCCTCAATTTTCCATTTTGGTTAGAAATTCCGTTTGTTCTATAGTTTCCAGTTATTTCCATGCTCAGCGTGCTTCAAAAATTTCAGTTGCGGCCATTTTGGAATTTTTAGTTTTGCGCGCATTTTACGGCGATTGATATGCCACCGAAGTGATTTAGCGCTTTTTCGGAATCCGTGAATTATTTTAATTGGCTGGCATTTTTCCAGATCGTCTGCAATTGGAGTATTGAACTTTAATTTTACAATTCTAATTTCGGTATGCTGATTTTAATTGCTGCCATTTTTCTAAACTTTTTTTGATTTCTGCTCGTATAAATACGCTCGAGGAATATTTCAGTTTGAGTTTTTTGTTGAAATTCCTGGTTTTCATTTGCGCTAAAAGCGCGCTGGACACTTTTCGATGGAATTTGCATTCTATGCGATGTTTTCTATGAAACATTACGTTCCCTGCTATATATTTTAACACTTCTTTTTTAAAATAAAGTTTTTTTTTTGTTCTTATGATTTAAATACGGCGCGATTCATGGTGTAATGCAATATTGAAATTTTTACGTGTTCTATGCTTTAAGAAACGTCTCGGAAAGCTTCCTCCGGCTGTTTAAGAAAATCCGAGCGTCCCACAGTAGAAGTTAGGCCCTTTTTGCTGATTCATCCGAAGGCTGTCGGTCATATAAAGCATGGAGTTCACAAAAAAAAATCCTCTGGGAGATTCCGTCTCATTCCAGTGTATCACCGGATTCGGAACTTTCCCCCAGTTCAATTGGGCCGTCTACCTCCATCCTCTGATTCCATCTGATAACCCGGTTGAGTGAATATGAAAATTGAATTATTGTTTTGGAACTTTTAATTTATTGAATTCTGAATATATGATTTATCAATATCTGAAACGTTTGATTTCAATTTTATTCTTCGAATTTAAAATTCTAAAGCTGTATTTCTGAGAGAACAATTTTTTAAACCTTCCTAAATTTATAAGAGCCTGGAAAAATTCTTAATTTTAAAATTTAATATTCTATTGTTAATATTTCATGATGAGATTTAAATAGGTTTTTCTAGAGTAAAGTTTTTATACTGATTTTTTAATTTAACGTCAGTAATTCTTAATTCTAAATTTTCTTTCTTCTTTTTAAGTCAGTAATTCTAAAATTCTAAGTATGTCTGTGATTAAATTTAATTTAAACTTGTTTATTCTTCCTAATTTGCAGCTCCTTCGAGCAGAGTTTTGTAATTTGTTCTTTGAATTAATTTAAAGTATCAATTTAATAAACTAATTTTCTTGAAACTCATTATGTCTCCTTTTATAATTTTACACACAACAGGGTTTAATGAGAAACCCAACACAGGGCATCTAAATAATCCAGATCATCCCATATTTTGAGTGGTTGAACATATGTGGAGAGATCTCAAGATGATGTTAGCTCGTGGTTGTTTAAAAATGATATAATTGCATAATACTATACAACAATGCTATATATAATAACATAAAGCAGACAAGATGCTTGTCTGCCAATAACTTGATGCATTAATTCAATAAATCTCTGTTTATAATATATATGGGTACTGTTTATAATATATAACAATTTTTGGATAAATTAACTAGTCATTATTATTACTTTTGGTTTCTAAATACACTTTTTTTTCAAATTTCATTAAAATCACAGTTATGTCAGTTGGCAGGTTTATGTTATTACAGTTTGAATTCATTTGTAAACGAAGAACATAAATACATACTTAGGACTTCAACTAACACAGTACTTTATTCATGACCACTCAAACTACTGCTCATACCTCAAGGTAAGTCGAGTGGTCTGGATTTTCGACGGTACTTTATCCATGCAGTTTTGAAACTGAAGGCCAGAGCGCTAACAGTCCAATTTTAACACTATAAGAGTTCATGCATTAGACTAGATTAAATATATTGATACAAAAAAGAAACCTTACATTTTAATTTCTGCATGAAAAGATTATTCATATTTTCATGACAGCAATGTATTTTTCTAAAAACATATGGAAACATTTAAAAGAATACCCTCGTGTAATAAAGCGTTTATTAATTTTATCAGTTTACATCTACTTCAGAACTCAACTCTTCATTAAACGCTCTGATGTCAGTTTTCCAGCAGCGCACTCAATACTGCTAGAAAATCCCCAGGCATTTCACGAATATCAATGTTATCTATCTTGATAGGCGCAAATAGAAATTACATTTTATTGATATTTGATGTATCTTCTCCAAAAGTCTGAAATAACTGAAGTTTGAGTGCATAAAATACCTAAATAGTGTGAAAATGACAAGCTCTTTGATAGTTGAGATTTAAGATTTTTCTGGCGTTGTATAAATAATAGATATTACTTTCCTTATGTACATAGTATAACGTATAAGGAAAGTATTGTGACGGGATCGAAAATTCGAATTCGAGTTTTCGATGGGAGGGAAAGTTTCAAGCATCTCTGAACACAAATCAAAAGTTTTTTAGATGTCTGTATGTGTGTGTGTGTGTGTGCCAGTGAGACAGTGAAGACGATATCTCACTAACGAATAGAGCGATTCGAACGAAATTAAGTACAACAATTACAATTCATGAATACTGCAAGCCTATTGTTTTTATGCGGCATTGAATGTTCAGAATCCTCCTAAATTTTCCAGTGAAATTTTGATAAAATCATCTAAAAATCAAAACCTTTAAAAACATTACTTAAATAATCATATCTTATGTAATTTTACATTAGAAAACGATTGACATAAATTTTACAACTCTAGCATGAACCGTTCTCGAGATATTACACATTTTTCAAAAAACATCATAAAATTATATAAAATAAAAAACAAATATTACCTAGTGTGAAATATGTTCACTTTTCATAAGTAATATCGTGCGATAAATTTGCTGACATCATTCACGTGGATCTAACTCGTTTCATTCATTCTTGGACGTCCTTGGGTTTCCTTGGACGTTTCTTTGAGAAGCTAAATTGAGTTTTTCTCTGATGTGTAAACGCGCACGGAACGTAACTTCCTTAAATTTGGAATTTAGAAGATACAAGCACCAGCACCATGAAAAACCCGCGATCGAGAAAGCCGCAAATAACCACTTAGGTGCACCCTCCTGTTCGGGAAGTAAATCTCCAACATGACCTGCCCGAAAACACAGAAGAACCAAAGCTCAAAATAACATTTAAAACCCAAACCATTACCTTTGAAGAACTTCTTCTTCAGAAAAATATTAAAACAAAATCAGAGAAAAATCTAAATAAACACGCAGAATTTTGAAGTTGAAATAAATCATTTATTAAAGTTACGTAAGGAGTTATCAGCACGCATAAGCTGAATCTTTATCAGCAAAACCACCACTGGACTCAGACCCAAAAGACCTTATTCAAATGCCACAGGCTTCAGAGCCGTAAGAATCAAATGTACTAAATCAGTGGCAAACCTCAATAATAAATATATAATTATGTGGTATGGTCAAGGAAACAGGGGAAGAGCATTCGAAGATCATTAAAAATAGAATATCTGATTTTTAGTTATAAAACTTTATAGATAATCAATTCGTTCTTTAAATAATTAATGAAATCAAAAGTAATTAAATAATTAAATTGGCTAGCCGGTAATTTTTGTCATGTTTGTAGAGCTCATAGCTCTTGAGTCAGTCAACAGCTCTTAAATTCAAGACGCCGGAGAACCACATGGTTCCGAAACAGGAACGGAAAGGGTTTACCAAAAGCCACGAAGAAGAAGTCATCACATCCGAAGATGAAAAATCATGAGAAGCTAAGGAGATCAGCAAAATACCCAAACAGGGTTATTTCCCATTTTCCGTGAAAAAAGGTCGGCTCACACATGTTAATAGGCTGCGACAGACATGGCCCGGCCCGGGAACACAGCGTCATTTTTCTCTCTCAGCGCTTTTCTCTCTCAGGCACGGAATCGGACCCGGCATGGGCTCGGGCCAATCCCACAGGAAGCGCCATTGTCACTCTTCGATCCGGAAGGCCTTAGATCATCCGACGTCAGGAGGGACACATTTCCCCAGGCTCACGGACCTCAAGGAACCGACGTGGTGGTCAAACTCCCGGTGCCCGTCGTAAGCATCGAAAATATCAGGGCCAAAGCCCGACTGCCGTAGAGTAGTCTGGCAATCAGATGAGGAAATGCGCACTGAAAAAACTGTATCCAGAGTTTTTATGTCCACTCCACGGACGCAGAGAGAGCTAGTCATTCGAATCCAATCGCCAAATTTCTTCCCACGCCATCAGTACCATATGCCTCTGAGTCGCTCCAACAAAAAGGGGAAAACCTTTCTTCCGTCGCGCCAGCCACCACCTCTACACATTCTTCACAGCAGAAACGTATACATTGCATACTAAACTTGGCACTTCCTTTTCGCCAGCCAAAATGACTTCGAATTCTAACGGAAAAAATAAAGTCTCTTCGAATGCTCAAATGATACTTTAATAAAAAATGAATTCAGATTATAGCTTAAAGAATTAAATGTTTCTGAAACATATCAATTACATAAATAAATGGCAAAAGGGTTTCCCGAGCAGAATTAAATAATTTAAAAGCTTTAAATAAATTAGATGACTTGAGATACATTATGAGTTTATACACTTTATACAAAAGTAATGCGGGGTTTCGAATCCCAACATTACAGATGCGAAAGGGAATGTGAAACTCCTAAATTAGTTAAGTTTATTTTTTCATTCACTGTTGAAGGATCAACGGAGATCTATAACTTCACTCTTTACTGACGTCATGAGAGGAATGCGGGGCTATGTTCCAATGTCAATATTGCTCGCATGATGTTTACTATCACTCCGCTGTTTTGTTGAAAAAGTTTACGAGTACCCTGTATACAGTCCGATGATTTCTGTTTCTCAGCGTGGGAGACGTGTTGCAATTAAAAATATAGATATTTTAAAAGAATAAACGTACTAAAAGTGAAGAAAATGTGCGTTTTCAACACTTTATAACAAAGTTGAAAAGTTTTTATGACTTTGTTCATTCTATGTGTGTGTGTGTCTGTCTGTCTGTCCGTTAGCACAATAACTGCCGTAAAAATGTCTTTATCAAAATTAAATTTTATTATGTTGCTCAGACGGTCTGTGGGACCAATGGGAATATAAATGAATAATATCACCCAATTAGTTTTGGATTGAACCCGGGTTGAAAAAATGAAATAAATTGAACCCTATAAGACCTAATTTTTCAAGCATTTTTAAGCGGATTTAAAATTCACAAATTGCTTCGAAAGTTTTAGGAAATATTCAAATTATCCCATAAAATATATAAAAAAAAATTCAGCAAAACATATTCAGTAGTGTTTTAAATGAAAATAAAAATAATAATTACACATTTTATAGGAAGCGATCACGTGACCATTATATGAAGAGATCACGTGATCCACTTCAAAATAAAATATGGCATCTATCTTGTGTCAAAATCGTGATTTTCAAAGTTCTTTTTAATTCATATTGAGTGTTGTATCCGTCCTAAAATCGCTTTATTTTTGCTTAAATTCTGTGTATCTACATACTGAAACAACGCAATTACAATATATTTGAGTTTAAATGATCATCCAACTTTGATTATTTCTACAACGAAGCCTAATTTTCACTTATGGAGAATGTAAATACTAAAAGATGTAAAATGAATTGTATGAAAATTGCTGAATTTCTTTAACGCAAAATTATTTAGCTCATGGAGTCTGCCATATAGCTGATATGAGTGAAATATTCATTAATTTTCCGCAGAGAAGGACAATTTTTTCGAAGTTTTAAGCATAGAGTTTAATTACTTGTACCTCCATGGTCTTATGTTTTTAAATAAAATAAATTATTATAATATTGTGATGAATCATATGAATGGAAAAATGTGTATGAATGAGATGCTTCTTTTGTAGAGAGAGCCAGGCGTGTTATATTTCGATGACGTCATTTGAATAAATTTCATTTGTTTTCGATGAAGTTTTCAAATATAATAAATTATTGTAGTATTATGATAATTTTTAAAATATTACCGAAGAATATATCGCATTTTAGAGATGCTTAAACCAGGCAATTTATATTTCAATGTCGTCATTTGAATGAAGTTCATTTTTTTTGGATGAAGTTTTAAGTTTTCAAATATAATAAATTAATATAGTATTGTAATAATTCTTAAAATATTACAGAGGAATGCATAGCATTTTAGAAATGTTTAAATAAAATTGCATTGAAGTTGGAAAGTGTTTCATAATAATTGCCTTATGCATGATTGATCCTTCTTGTATTTTACGGTCTGATGATGAGAATAATGCAAGTAAACCTAAAATGCACGATAAAGTTATGGAGACTTGCATTTCAGATATTTTTCAATCTTATGCTGATTATGATACCAAAAGAAAATAACATGCAGAAACACAATGCCTTACAAAAAAAATTTTTTTCGCATTAAATACTAATACAAAATATGTTAATTTCATCTACATATATATGTGGTATATTCAACATTCAACTTGTAAACTTAAATTTTGCTAGATATTTCAATATTTACATAAAATGTATTTTAGTTCACTATTCTTCTCTTAATTCAAATTTCAAAGCTGATTCTTTCTTATATAATTCCGAAAAATGTATGTATGTATTTAAAACGTGTTTCAAAATGTAGATTCCGAGAAACATCTCCTGTCAGTAACGTCATGTAAACACTTTGGCTCTAATATTAAAATGTAAATTTGAAAGTTTTAAAACATTTCATAAAGAAGCGACGTCAAAAATGTAGTTGTCAACATGTTTACTCATTTTCATTTCTTTGTTGTCTGCAAAAGTGAAATTAATTTCATTGCTAAGTAAAGTATGTGTTGAGATAAGAGACCACAGGAAAGGAAAATTAAATTAATAAATTCAAATCATTAAAATTTTCTTGCAATCTCTTGTTACAAGCATAGGGGATCGGACAGCCTCATGTCGTCTTTAAGATAATTAACTTAAAATTATAATGTTATAATTAATGTTGGGGGTGTCATACAGTGGGAAAAGAATTTTGAAAAGGGAATATAATGCGTTGTAATTGTAAAGAGTATAATATTTATAAATTGACTACATGAGGGGCCAAAGAGTAAAAAAAATTAAATCAATTATACCATAATATAATTAGAGAATCATAAAATCGGTAACTACTTTCAAAAGTCATAACACCTTCGACTGTAATATAATACTCCATTTTTCTTGCTTACCTGTTGCCTTCCTATTTTTTAAAGTGTTATAGTAAAAAAAAATATGAACCTTCTCCTAGCGACTATCAAGTCAATAATTGGATTGATATTCACTAATGTTCTTGAATAAACAATGTGTTGTGGGATAGATATCAATCTATGTGTTGTCTTCGAATCATAGTTCAATATTCATCAGAGCAACTCATTCTCAGATTTAATTATATAAATCCATATTGGATTATTATAAATTATTCTTCTTCACTGGCGCTACAGCCCCGGGTGGGCCATGGCCTTCCTTTGAATTCCATTCCATGCCGTCTTGTTCTTGGCTAAGGTTTTCCAATTAATCACCTTAATAATTTTCAGATCTTTTTCCAGGCTGTCACACCACCTAAGATTTGGTCTCCCTCTTCCCCGCCAAGAAGATTTTTTTGTGGCTCGACTGTCATCCAATCTCATTAAGTGTCCTGCCCATTTAATCTTCTGTATTGCTATAAATTTAATAATATCTGGTTCTTTAAATAATTTTAAAACCTCCAAGTTAGTTCTTCTTCTCCAATAATTATCACACTTTATTCCTCCAAGTATACTTCTCAAGATTTCTCTTTCAAATATTATAAATACTAAGGTAATATATATACATACAACAACCTGCTTTATGCATGTATTAGAGGATTTTTCAGGAGACCACCATTTTTAAAGGATTCCGCATGAAAATTGATGGGAGAACAGTGTAAGGATTCACAACATCACACATATTATTCTAATCAATATTAAATTTATCAATTTTTTTATTAACGTCTCTAATATATATATATATATATATATATATTATTCTAATATTGGTTATTATAGATTATTATATTAATATTTGGTATATGGGCCAATCATCTGATAGAAAATCCAAGGAGAATGGTGTTTTTCAAAAATGTTCATTTAAGAGGGTGGGTACTCCACACAAAAACGTTCGTAATGTGAAATGATAGAAAAAACATGCGTCTCGATGAGATAGATACTTTAAATTTGATGTAAGGGTAGATAGTTAGAAAGGAAGAAAGTGTGCAATTTCAGTTTTTCAATATTTGCTGTGCCGCAAACTAAAATGCTTGATTTGGCAAACAAATAAAAAATGCCTCCTTTACAATGTGATAAATACTTGAGACTTGAAATTTAGTATATGGGCTAATCATTTGATAAAATACCCAAGATGAATACGGTTTTTCAAAAATGTTCATTTAAAGGAAAGCTACACAGAAAAATGTTCGCAGGGTGAAATGATAGAAAAAGCATGCTTCGGACAGAGACTTCAAATTTGGTGTACGGTATAGATAGTTTGAACTAAAGTAAATGTACAATTTCAGATTTGCCAATATTTTTTACTTTAGGGAATGCCGTACACCAATATGTTCAATTTTCCGAATAAATGAAATAAGCTTCCTTTTAAATGTGATAGAAGCTTAATATTTGGTATATGGGACAGTCATCTGATAAAAAACCCAAGACGGACGAGTTTTTTTTAAATATTCATTTATGGGTGTGCTCCGCAGAAAAACGTTCGAAAAGGAAAATGATAAAATAGCACGTTTCGGGATGAGATAAAGACTTAATTTGGTGTACGGGTAAATAAGAAAGAAGTGCAATTCGCAACGAAGAAGTATAATTTAAGTGTTCTAATATTTTATTTTTTAAGGAGTTCTGCACACCAAAATATTCGATTTGCCGAATAAATGTGATTCACGAAATATTAAAAAATGTATATTATTCTGGGGTTGCTTATCGTGAGACTTGATTTTCAGCGGGTATTCGGTTAGTATATATAGTTTATTTTCTATAACTTACAAATAACTTGTCTGTACTATTAAAAAAAATGTGATTTTGATGACATTTTTATTATATTTCTCTCTTCAAATATGTGCATAATGTCTTTATAGTTTCATTAATTTTAGCTGACCTCACGCAGGAGCCTCGATACAGACGTCGACTCTGCTTGCGTCGTTCAGACATTGCCCATATAGAACGAGCCAAGTCAAGGACGCTGCGCATGACCATCATCATTGTCCTGGCCTTCTTTTGGTGCTGGACCCCTTATGTGGTCATCGTTCTGTGGTACCTCTTCGACCCTGTATCTGCTGACAAAGTGGATGCCAGGATACAATCTTCCCTGTTCATGTTTGCAGTGTCTAACTCTTGCGTAAATCCTCTTGTCTATGGTAGCTATGTTCTCAACTTCAAGGACATGTTCAAAAGGTGCTTTTGTAGGCAGGCTGGTTCAACCACAGGATCTCTTGTCAATACACAAATGACTACTCCGGCCAGACGGGCTCCTGTGAGTGGCCCCGTCCAAAGGGCGATCTCGGTCCATCTGAATCTTAATGGGGTAGGAACCTACCCTGTCATTGTGAAATCGAACGAACTTCCCTTTTCGTCCAACCTTGGACAATGTCCATTCAGCAGTAGTTGTGGAAGATTGGCACCAAAAGAGAGGTTTACGAGTAATAGTAATGCTGAAGTTGTCATTCATAGCTTGGACCGGTGATGGGAGTGAATGCCAGATAAGAGCTTTATATATATATATATATATATATATATATATATATATATATGTGTGTGTGTGTGTGTGTGTGTGTGTGTCCAAATTACTCGTATATATAGAGAGTAATTTTGACCCTTACATTTTATCTCTATAAAACCATATTTGCATATATACTAATACTGTGCCTTGGTTCAATATGAGCATGCATTCCAAACTTCACAAGCATGACTGCTCAGTTGTGAAAATCCCAAATAAATCAAAAAGGTATTAAAAAACGTTTGCATATTGATTTCTTATACGGTTTCAATTTTTGTATAACACATTATTGTGTTTGTGAGAAAACAGTGCATTTTTCTACCATACAAAAAATAAGATCCACTTAATCAAAATCAAATTTATCATTTAATAATTCGATTAAATTTATTATGTAATAAACTAAAATTCATAATTTGTGAAATAAATTTATAATTTATTTAAACTAATCTTATCATTTATCAATTTAATGTATCATGTAATTTAATTTTATCATTAAATTTATCAATTAAATTAAATGTATCATTGTGAAAGTTTGATGTCGCAATTATTTATATTGTTAAATTATATCCATTTAAAAATAATTTTATTTCACGATGCATTAAACTGTGTTTAATTACCGAAAATAACATGGATAGTTTTCTGATGTTATTACCAATTTGCCTTTTTAATTCATCTTCGTTTCGTTTAGTAACTTCACTTTAAATTCTTCAGGTCCTCAAAACTATAAAATACTAAAATATCTGGAGAACGGTTCATCCTATAGTCACGGGGTCAGTCTTATTCGCTTTGTTGTCAATAATTATCTGAAGAACGGGTACTGAGAACGGTATCTGAAGAACGGTATATATATATATATATATATATATATATATATATATATATATATATATATATATATATATATATATATATATATATATATATATAATGAATTTATTGCAACAGTTTCAGTCATTTATTTCAGATTTTTACGATCTTCGCGTGCCATTTTGAAAAAAAAGAGTTATATTTTTTCGAATCACGTCAAAATCTAATCAGTCTCCGGATAACAACCAAGGGACTTAACTAAACTTTTGATTAATTTTTGAGTTTTAAGAAATTTTAATCAAAAGCTTTTTAACTGCAGTTGATAACATTTTCTATCCCTCAATATTAAATATTTAAATAACATTCATAATTTAAATATTATCTTATTTAAGTATCATTCTTTGGTTCATCTTAGAATAATGGGGTTGGTCTTATTCTTTTTGTTGTCAAAACTTACGTGTAAAAGATGCATTTAAGGGATACATTTGAGCATATGTAATCTTTTATTTTAGATCAGATATTTTAAATGTGTAGGCCCTTTTGTTAAAAAGACGCGGATTCCTTTCTTCCGAATCGTTCAAAAATCTAGCCAACACTACGATATCCCACAAACGATTTATCTACGAAATTTTGTATAGTTTGGTCAATTGCACCTAGAGTGAAAACATACGATTTTGATGGTCATTTAGCGAAAAATGGCAGGTTCCTTTTTCTCGAATCGTACCAAAATCTAATCCACACAAAATCAAATCCACATCTGCCAAATTTTGGGAAATTGAGTTTATTAGAGTTTTAGCTAGAATGGATACATACAATTTTTGCATTTATCCCCAAGCATCTATCAAATTTTTGAAATTCGGTCCATTAATTTTTGAGTTATACATTGCACACACACGCACTCGCTCAGAGAGAGAGACACACACACACACAAACACACACAGATGCCACGCTAAAAAAATGTCTTTTGTGTTCTAGGGTACTCGAAACACTTAGATTCGTTTAAGATTCGAGTTGCGATTTTTGACATGATTACAATATTTTCCCTGTACATTATCATGTATTTCAGTAAAAGGAAAATATAATCTTTTCCACGCAACTAATTGAATTCATATTAAATACATGCTTCTGTTCTAGATCTTGTTTTCGAACACTAGTTAAAATTCAATCTCAATGGAATTCGTTAATAAATAAATTGAAAAGATGAGAACAATATTCAGACCAGTGAGTAAAAGTGGTGTAACTACAGTCATGACTTTTAACATGTATGTTTATTTGATAACGTATAATATTATGATAACTGAAGAGAAATATTCTTACAAGAATCCTGCCAGAATTTAAATATATATATTAAAATCATTCTATTGCAACAAGAAATCATTACAGAAATATGTAACCATTGTGTGTACTACTAATCTGTCTACATTTTCATATCAAAACTGTGAGCACATCTCTTTTTACTTCGTCTACAATACATGGTAATGTAATGTATAGGGAAAGTATTGGAATCGTGTCAATAATCGCAACTCGAGTTTTAGGCGGATCGGTTTCTGAATTGTTAGGGTGTTTATCATAAGAGTCTCCCATAAAGTAAGTCAAATAAAATACCTCTTAAATTTAACCAACATATGAGAACTAAATAAGATGTATAAGTCTATAATTGTTGACAGTTCTTGTTTACCTAACCATGCTTTTAATTTTTCGAAAACTAATATCACTTTTACTTCTAATTCTACTTTCGATTTGGACTTTTCTTGGATCGATTTGGATTTTTTGGAGAGAACTTCTTGGAATGGAAGTTTCTCTATTGTTTCTCAGTCAGACTCCTCTGTTTAAATATGTTGCTTAAAATATGTTGATTATATATATATATATATATATATATATATATATATATATATATATATATATATATATATATATATATATATATATATATATATATATATATATATATATATATGTTTGCTTATAATGGAAAAGAAGTATTTTATAGTTTAAAAAAACCATTTATAGCAAAAATCTATACCACATATGCTGTGAAGAATGGGGATTTTAGAGAACTAAAATGCTTAAAAAGAAATAAAGAAATGTTAATAGCAATAGAATCACACGAGCTAATTGTATTGGCCCCAAATGTACAAAGTATGGACAAAAAGATATTAATTTCAAATTTATAAATATGATTACAATTTTTAATGATTTTACATTTTTTTAGTATATTCAATATTTTTAAAACCACTATTTAAATAAATGATTGAAAGTGTATGTTATCTGAAAATTTAATTTAAATATAAATCTGCAAAACCATGTATTTAAAGCGAAATTAATCATTTTATTTGCTGTTGTAAATACATTTAATGTTTGTATTCCACGAAGTATCACTACTAAAACAATCTTTAACATGACATTTTTTAAAAATAAAACATTGAGTTGAAAAGAAACTGCTTTTTCAGTTACTTCAAGTTATTATAGTTTAGACAATTTCCGTAATAAATATAAACCCATTTTAATAGCTGTAGAAAATAAACAAAATATTCAAGAGATAAATATTATTCCGTAAAAATCTAATGAGTTTGATGATGTAAGATATACCTCTCTAAGTCTGTACTCTCACCATTTGAGATTCACATTTCGTAGCAGTTTCAGGTTGCCAGAAACACATATAAAGGAACACTCAAACAGGGTAATTAAGCTCAGATTGATATAACGAAGCGGCATACAACTATTTCGAGAATACGTTGGATTCCCTTCTTCCGTACAATATAGACCAAACAAACCCAAATTCAAAAAGACAAAATGGATACAAATAAAGAACCAGAGGGATGAATATCCACATCTTAGATTAACACTCCTCTCGACATAGCTAATCAGATAGCAGAATGATTGCCAGTCCAACAAAATCTGAGAACTACACAAAATCGATAAAGACCGAATTCCCACAAATGCTGAAACAGAGGAATGTACAAGGTGATTTAAAAAAGATGGTCCAAAGTTTACGGTGTAGTAGTACACACCAAACTAAGCATTTTTTGTCAGAGTTTATCAGGTCGGAAATGCGGTATAGGGAACCTACTCGTTGGGAAGCGGCCGCTCCGCAAACTAAAAAGCCTCATTCTGGTTGTTATTTTTTGGTTGAAGAAGAAAACCACGTATGCAAATTTCGTCTGGAGACGAAGAATTCTGTGGGGATATCTCAAGAGTCTCGTCTATGACACTCCTCTTGAATCTGAAGAGGAACTCGTCTCCAGAATTTCGACCGTTGCTGCCGATGTGTGTGACATGCCTGGTCTGTTCGAGAAAGTTTCGACAATCCCTCCATCGCGGATGTGAGGCGTGCGACCAGGTTAACGGTCGCTCTTTTGAGCCATTGCTGTAATTATTATTTTTCAAATGTCGTTTTATAACTTCAAAGTCATTCTTGTGTTTTCGCTTTACCTCATCGGTTTCACCATTAAGCGCCCACTGACGCCTTTGCGTTTTATTTCCGATCCGGTAAATTTTGACAAAAAATGCATGGTTTGGTGTACACCTCGTAAAGTTTAACCCATCATTTTTGACTCACCCTGAATTTTACCCGAGTCATGCATTGATTTGTCAACCTTTCTCTTATGATTTAAAGCGGTCCAATCTTGTGTATTTGTTCCCTATTTCTAGTGGGATGAGCTGTTAATCATTCTGCTATCTGATTGGCTCTTTCGAATGGACTCTTAATTCAAGACGTAGATAAGATACATTCATCTGGTTCTTCATTTGTGTTCATTTCATTGGTATGGCTTTTCTTTTATTTGGTCTATCTATCACTGATAAATGGGATTCTGCGTATACTCGAAACAGTTGTATGATGTTTTATTTCATTAATTTGCTCTTAATTACATTGTTTGAGTTTTTCTTTATCATTTGCATAATTTCGTTTTACTTATTACTACGATACATATATCCATAGTCTGGTAAGATTGTCATTTCTTATTTAATAACGGCAGTATTTATTCTTTTATTCATATTAAATATTTCAATACATTTAATATTTCATGAACTAATGTAAAATACAAAAATTGTTTACTTTTATACAAAACTTTCAACTAACTATCAATGGGATTTTCTATTTAAATGTAAATGCGATATTGTGTCTGATATTTATTCAAGTCAATAATTGTAATTTTCTGAATAAA
Source organism: Amaurobius ferox (assembly GCA_951213105.1). NCBI lineage: Eukaryota > Metazoa > Arthropoda > Arachnida > Araneae > Amaurobiidae > Amaurobius > Amaurobius ferox. The sequence goes on from OX578148.1 coordinate 136,739,434, forward strand.
ATTTTATGTCTTCTGGATTTGACATATTTAACTTAAGTCTTCCTATTGATCAATGTGTTAGCATACTTTCATTTTTTATTGCTTGTATTGAACTTTCATTCAAAGCAGTTAATGCTTAAGATAAAATATGTGTATGGGAAACAGTCATGTCAATGCATTTCATTAACTTTTGTTTCAAACTACTTTCGTTAAAATAAATATCGGAAATGATAAGAAGAGCATTTCACTTCCAGTATTCTATTACATTTAGTTACGCAATGTTTATTTATGAGTTGCATTGTTCCTAAATCATATAAACAATTAAATAAACGGTAATTGTATCAGTAACAGTAATCGTAAGTTGGTGAAACTTACTGTGAGTGTTAAAAACAACAGAACTTGCTTATGTGTTAATGCATTATAAATATATTTTTGAAAATTGTTCTTATTTTATTAAAAAGTTATACTCAATTTTGCATAGAATTTATAAATGTAATGAAGTTCAAATAAAATCTCAATTTCGTTTAAAAATTTATTCAAACTACTGGTTGCGATCATCTGTAAAAAGGTACTTATCTTAGTAACATTATAAGCAGTTGATTAAAAGCATCCACTGGTTTCGATCTGTTGACAGCCGGTTACTTTCGTGGTGTAGTGTGGTTGCTTTAATCATGTCATCCTAAAATTACTCTGAATAGTACTTATAACCTCTGAAAACGGTTGTTATTTCTAATCCTTTGCGTATGGTGTTACTAATATTTTTATTTCGAAACATATCTGTATATTGAATTATTCTTAAAAACTGTATGTTATTTCACAATTAAAATATTTTTGAAATTTTCTCATTTTTGTAAGCTGAACATTATTAATCATTCGATACGTTTACTTACTTCTCATACGCGTATAATTCAGTATACAGGGGTCCTAGGAAACTCCTCAGAACCCAGGTGACTTTGATAGTAGAGGTCCATGTATAGAGCCCGGAATTTTCCTATTTGCCTATTTTTCTCTTAGAATCATAGAATTCTAGCACATGTATGCATTTATCTTTGTAAGGTATTTTTATGGTGTATGCATTTTATTAATGCTTGTGTGTTAATTTGACGTTTTGCAAGTATGACATTTTGTCGTCGACTTTAACATAACGATATATAGTATTTGATGAGCAATAATTTTTAACCAGTGTTTAAATTATTTCAGTGTCTGTTTTGGATTTTAATACCTATTTTAATTGCCTATTTTGCCTTTTGAGTGCTTATTTTAATTGCTTATTTCATCTTTTAAGTGCTTATTTTAATTGCTTATTTTATCTTTTGAGTGCCTATTTTAATTGCTTATTTTACCTTTTAAGTGCTTATTTTAATTGCTTATTTCATCTTTTAAGTGCTTATTTTAATTGCTTATTTTATCTTTTGAGTGCCTATTTTAATTGCTTATTTTACCTTTTAAGTGCTTATTTTAATTGCTTATTTTATCTTTTGAGTGCCTATTTTAATTGCTTATTTTACCTTTTGAGTGCTTATTTTAATTGCTTATTTTACCTTTTGAGTGCCTATTTTAATTGCTTATTTTACCTTTTGAATGTATATTTTAATTGCTTATTTTACCTTTTGAGTGCTTCTTTCAATTGCTTATTTTATCTTTTGAGTGCCTATTTTAATTGCTTATTTTACCTTTTGAGTGCCTATTTTAATTGCTTATTTTACCTTTTGAGTGCCTATTTTAATTGCTTATTTTACCTTTTGAGTGCCTATTTTAATTGCTTATTTTACCTTTTGAGTGCCTATTTTAATTGCTTATTTTACCTTTTGAGTGCCTATTTTAATTGCTTATTTTACCTTTTGAGTGCCTATTTTAATTTCTTATTTTACCTTTTGAATGTATATTTTAATTGCTTATTTTACCTTTTGAGTGCTTATTTTAATTGCTTATTTTACCTTTCGAGTGCCTATTTCAATTGTCTATTTTATCTGAGTGGCTATTTTAATTGCTTATTTTACCTTTTGAGTGCCTATTTTAATTGTTTATTTTACCTTCTGAGTGCCTATTTTAATTGCCTATTTTACCTTTTGAGGGCCTGTTTTAATTGCTTATTTTATATTTCGAGTGCCTATTTTAATTGTTTATTTTATCTTTTGAGTGACTATTTTAATTGCTTATTTTACCTTTTGAGTACCTGTTTTAATTGCTTATTTTACTTTTTTAGTTCCTATTTTAAGTGCTTATTTTATCTTTTTAATGCCTATTTTAGGAGCCTATTTTACTTTTATAGTGCCTGCCTGTTTTGAGATTTTTGTGCCTATAAACCCGGTCTCTATTAGTATATGCATCAGCTTTATGTATAATAAATAAACTCATTTTTGCACATGCCAGAACAAAAGAAACTGCACTGCAGCGCATCCCTAGCGAAAGATTTAAAAAGTTAAGATAACGAACTCGTCGACGAATCGAGATGATGATAAAAGATAAATACAGAGTTGTAGAGCATTGTGTGTGATGAGTAGGATTCGTACCTGGGACGAACAAAACGCGGGTAATGCAAGGAAGATCATTAAGACCTTTCATACGTTAACACCTGCGGTGTATCTCAAAGTACTAAGGTAATACACTTTCTGCAATTCTAGTATGCATTGTCCCTGACAGATTTTTAAACTGGTTCAACATTAGATTTCTGTTCATGTAAGTGTTATTTACATATTGTATAATTTCTGAATAGGACAGATATATGCCTTTCCGTGACAGTCAATTCCTACTCATTATACAATGCTCTTCAACTTGTAATTTTATTTTTACTTCTATATCGCTTTGTCGCCGAGTGTGTTATCTTACCTTTTCTAATTCTCCGCTAGGGGCGCTTTAATTATTTTTATTAGATCGGGCAGGACAATCTTACTGTAGATGGACCTATAACGCGCACACTCATGGACCTTTTCCTTTAGAGGTATATCTTAGTATGTTTATATTAAAATATTTTGGGGAATATTACAACATGGATGACTATAATAGAATTACTTAGTAACATATGTGATTGAATAATAAATGCTATGACAAAAACTTGCGAGTATATAATAAGATAACTTGGTTAACCAATAAATTTTCTGTAACAAAATCTAATGATATACAATCTATTGAAATTAACTGGAATTTGACTTAACTCTGTTTTCTCACACCAGAATTCATGTTTAAGTAGCTTGTGATTTTTTTTTTTTTTGGCAAATTTTGCAAAAAACATTTTGAAAAATCTATATCATTAATCCAAATGACCGCAAATGTAGCATTCTTACCCTTCATTTTAAAGGGCTTGAAAAAATATTGCTATTAATACGAAGATTGACAATGCACCGACTCGGGATGGGGGAATATGTTTATGACGTCATGGATACAAAAATATCTCTCGACTTTTACTACAATGATTGAAACTATTAAGCGTCGTGATCATTGAGCCATAAACAACCTGTTTCATGTATAATTATGTCCAATTTTGTGCTATGCTATCATGTTAAGGAAATATAAAATAAAATATATTTTTAAATTTTCTTTCGGAAATAAAAAAATATATATCTAGTTCATGATTTTACGTTAAGTCTGATATAAAGTTTAATAAAGATCTGTTAATATTTTTGGCAGCTATAGAAATAGAGCACAAGAAATAGAGCTCAGACAGACATCCCTCTGAAAATAGTCAAATAGTTCGGGAAGTCTTTAAACATATGTTAGCATTAAAATGGAAAATTTTCATGGAAACAACTCTATACTCTGTACTGCATGAGAAAGGACAAGTATTTAAGCTTTTAGTAAAAATGACTGACCATTAATTTGAATTTGTGGTTCAAAACCAATGTTGTTATATGTCTAGGGAACTATTCTACATTGGATACACTTTTTGATTCCATAAAAAGCTTTTAAAAATTGAAAAAAACATTACAGTAAATGTTCATATGAAAACAGATTTGTTACTAGGTTACCGAGTCAAATTTCTAACTCATACGAAAGAAAAATTATAAAACAGCAGTTTTTGTTTGATTTCTTAAAATGAAAGGTAAATATTTGTCCAAGCAATTTCGTATATATATTTAGCGCTCACATTTCTTGCTTTGGGGCATCTATTCCAATACAGCATCACCTTTATCAAAAATATAGTTAGACAGGAGCCTGGTCTTCAAATATTAGAAGGGCATCATTTTAACCATAAATATATTAATATTACAAAAGAAGAAAATATTGTCAAAATTAAGGTTAAAATAAAGTTCAAATAGATTTATTTTATTAAATGGGCTGTCGATGTCAATGTTTATAAAATTGATAGTAAAAGGTTATTAAATGAGCAATAAAATGTAAGGCTTTAATGCCAATTTTAGCAAGACCTGCAGTTCTATATCATCGAATTCTAAATAATTATAAACATGTGTAAGTACTCAATATTCCCAATTATTCACAGAATTCGTACCAGGTATCGCTGGATTCGAAGCTTAGGCTTATTAACCATTCAGGTGTAAGAGGAAAATGTTTCAGAAAGAGGATGGAGTTCTCGTCCAGGTCATATCGGGATTATTTTTTTTTATCTGACGTATATGATGCCAGTAGAGTAGGAAACGCGCACATTTTGATCTCGGAATATCAAGAGCGACCGAACTTGCTACTTGCGACAGTCATCTTACACCACTATATCTCTAAGACGTCAGTGGGTCCTGTGTACACAGCATATTAAAAAAATTATGTTGTTTATTTTTAAATATTGCAACTTCAAAATAGACAAGCAATTTAACTGTAATAATGCTACAACTTGCTGTATTTTCACAACTCCTCTCAAAGCCTTTCACGGACTGTCACCTGACAAATGAAGAAATCCTACTTTAATGAATTCAGACAACTCTTTGATCCCTTGCGGGGCAGACAGTCCAAACCCAACATTATATTAAAGAAACTTGGCGTTTCATTCAAAGCTTTTCCAGTGGCTGTCCTGAAGATTTACAGAGTTTTATAGAGACCAAAATCTTCATATGTGTTCTTCAGTACTGTTTTGTCTTGAAAACAGGCTATTCAGACGTTTAATACAATTCGGTTACTGAAGGATTATTCAATCTGACTTATCATCAGCACCAAGGTTCTTTAATATAAGATTGGGATTTGAGCCCGGCAACCAATCAAAAAGTTGTCATCCGGACGCCGTCCAGAGTAGCATTTCGTCATTTATGTCGCCACAGGCCAGAAGAGTTGTTGCCAAAACACAGTAAGTTTTCCTATTATTATAATTAAAATATAGTTTTTTATTTGAAGTGGCAATATCCAAACATAAACAACCGGCGTAGAGATTTGTAATTGTGCTGTGCACATATAACTCAGTGATGTCAACAGAGATTCTCAGTCTCCTCAACAGCCCAGATAGCGTTCGTTTCTATTCTCGTGACATCATATACTCAGAGCCAGAATAAAAAATATCTGATGTGGGCAGTTCAAGACTTTCCCTGCACGTTATCTTTATTACTCCAATAATTCATTAAATTAAGTTTAATTACACAAAATAACACTCAGAATTATTTTAAATTACACTAAATTTGCACATTATAATTCAATTTTCGTTTTCATTGGGCATCTCGACTTATATTCAAAGGTTGCGCTGAGAAAATGCGAAAAATATAAAATATCTCGAGTAATGGGGTCTTATTCTTTTCATGGTCAAAAATTACCTCTAAAACAAGCATTTAATTGATATATTTGAACATACGTAGTCTTTTATTTTAAATTTCGACGATTTTTGCGGGCCATTTCGCAAGGAAAAACAGGGTTTTTTTTCCGAATCGTACAAAAATCTAATCAGCACCAGAGTAACACGCAAGCGACTTATCTATCCAATTTTGTGAAATTGGATCTATTAGTTTTTCAGCTTGAGGAAATACAGGCAATCTTTTCGGACTATTTCGCAAAAAATGGCAGGTTCTTTTATCCCAAAGCATACCAAATTGTAATCAGCATCAGGGTCACCCTTAAGGAACTTACCTATCAAATTTTATGCAATCCGGCTAATTAGTTTTCCAGTGAAAGTGGATGCATACATTGCACATACATTACGCTAAAAATGGTTTTTTTTTTGTGTTCTAAAGATTCCGAAACGTGTAGATCCGACTTGTAACTCGAGTTGCGATTTTCGACATGATTCCAATACTTTTCCTATGCATTACCATGTAAGGCAGGGAAACTAAAATTGAAGTCACTCATGCCCGAAATGAAACCCGTGATTAGCACCGTATATCGAGTTTAATAAGAAATACATAGTGTGGGCGTATGTCGCCAAATTTGTGCCAAATCCTGATGTGGCGATTACTAAAATTGACAACCCAAGCTTCAGCGTGTTTACTACGAGTATTATAGTTTCATACCTATACATTGATATAGTTCACAAAACGTAGATGTTTTAGTTGTCTTAAATTTAACGAAATTATTTTGTTTTATAAGGTGTATGTATGATCAATAATTAAAAGCAAAATAACGGTGGGAAATAAAAATTGAACTAACCCTTGCCGTCAACAAACAAGTCATAAAGTTAAACTTATCCGAAGACTTATGCGTTTGGTTTGATCCATCAGGACCTTAACCAGAGCTGTGCCTTGAATGCTTAGCCTATCTACCTTACAGGTATGATTTTAGATTTTCTTCAAAATAATGGTTGTAAATGTTAAATACTTGTGAATGTTTCTACAGTAAATGCAAAAGAAATAGATCGTGATGTTTGTGTAAACGTGGATTCCATCTTAACGGTTTATTTCGCTGTACTGTAATGTTAGACAATATATTGATCAATGAGTCCCACTTTAACCAAATAATGAAGCACTACTTCGAACATAATTATTAACTTCAGAACAAAGTTACTTAGGTATGAAAAAAAATTAAAACTATGGGGGTCAACGACACAATTTTTTTTTTCAGACTACTGCTAAATATTCCTCTAAAAAGAAGTTTTAATCAGCAGTGTGTCCGTTTTTTTTTATAAAAATTCTCCCATTCCACACTTGTTAATCTACGCGTTTTGTAGTCACGATAATGATTTTTTTAGTAACTTCACAGTAGATTCGAGTGTTTGCATCTGAATGTTTAATTCACTGGACTCAACTTGACTTTGCCATACCAGAATCCATTTTTTTACAAATTTTTTAAGAAAAAAAATTGAAATATTTGTATCGTTGGTCCAAATTATCGCAATTATGGCATGTTACTTTTCATTTTAAAGGGCTTGAAAAATGTTTTCGATCGGCACTAAATCTGACAATGTACAACATAGGAAGGGTAACTTGCCCCTCCCCAAGAGATGCTATTGAAGTTAAGAACACAAAAATTGTACCGCTGCTATATTTCATTACTATATATATATATATATATATATATATATATATATATATATATATATATATAACAAGCTTACAAAATAAAGGTATAAATCTGAAATCTACAATTAAATGGAAAAAAATATACAAAAACAAATTCCGAATCAACAAGTTAAAGAAAGTTAGGTTTTTCGAGTTAACAGCTTCTCACTTTTCTTTCAGTGGACGTTCAAACTATTATTATTATTGAAATCATTTTATTTATTAGCTGCATTTGCGCAATAAATTAAAAGTAATTTGCATTGGCATTCCTATTTACTCATTTTTTACATTTGCATTTTTGCAAAGTACCTTTTATTTATTAGTATGCTACGGTAATTACAGTAATTATATATATATATATATATATATATAAGGAAACAATTGAAAAATGTGTATAGCTGGTCCAAATAATTACAATTATAGTATGTTACGCTACGTTTTAAAGAAAGTGAAAAAGTATTTTGATTGATACCAAATTCGACGATGGGGGGGGGACTTAGAGAAAGGAGGTATATTCCACCCTGATGGGGTTATTAGCGTTACGAACACAAAAATCGCATCCGACTCTATTTCACTGGAAGGGTTGAAACTGTTAAGTTTTGCAATCAGTGAGCCATAATATAACCCTTTTTATGCATAATCATGTCAAATTTTATACTACGCTGTCGTAAAATTTCGAAGTTATCGCTTGCATTTCGAAAAATTCCATCAAGCTAAATTCTGAAACTTTATATACAGGGTGGCCATAAAAAAACTTTCCCGATATATGAATCCCTAGCGGCCTATCCGCTCAACCAATCGAAAGGAAATTTCAGATATTGTTATTTGAAGGTATGCGCTCGAGATTGTGCTGATTTCAAACAATAGAGCTCTCACGGTTACGGTTACAGTGCAAAAATTTCGAAATTTTCGAATGACAACACCCACTTTTTTCCTGCGCAAATTGATCAGAGCATTGAAAACCCATAAATGCCGTTGGAACGATACACGTATGACGAAAATTGGCGGCGTCAAACATTTGCAAAGAAGATCATTGTAAAGGACCAATGACAACACAGAGAGGAGGTGCATTGGCGTACTCTGCATAATTCACAGGGATAGACAGTAGAAGCACCAATCACAGAACACCATGTGCAAAGCATTGCTTGTGGAAAACCTGTAATAAGTAGTGTGGGAAGATTGTTTCTTCAATTAGGTGTTCGAACGTGCCAACAAGATGACACTTACAGGGAAACAACGAGGTGAATTGATAAAGCTGTTTTATCCGAATGGTGAAAATGCTGACGAAGCAGTGCCAGTTTATCGGCGATATCGTAAGCTAAGACGAGGCCCATGTTCCGTATGAACTGTACGTAATTTGGTAAAAAAATTTGAAGAAACTGGATGCACATGTAATAGACCACGATTTGAACTACAATCTGTTCCTGTTGAAGTTGTTGCGGAAGTACATAATACGATTACTGCAGGTCGGTTGCGTACTGCAAGAAGTTTTGCCCGTATTTTGGATGTACCGAAAACCAAAGTCCTCAAGCTTCTGCGATCTGTTTTACGGATGTTTCCTTATCGATTCCAGCTCGTCCAGATGTTGCAACCTAGAGACGAGCGACAGTGTGTCGACTTTGCGAATTTTTTCCTCATCAGATGTGATGAAGATAGCAGGTGGCCCCTGCGAATATTATGGACGGATGAGGCACATTTCTCCTTAACTGGGAACGTAAACTCCAAAAGCTGCGTTTACTGGTCTGACGAAAATCCTCACGATATGGTACCAGTGCCTTTACACGAAGCTAAAGGGACTGATATCGCAAGCTCATTCGTTCTCGGTCCGTACTTCTTCGAAAAGGTCACTTCCAATGGCATGCAAACGTGCTCCATCACAGGTCCTCGGTATAAAACCATGTTGCAAAATTACGCAAATCTGGAATTGCAGCTGAGATATGTCGTTAATGGCATTGTATGGATGCAAGATGGTGCTCCTCCACACGTCGCTACATGTGTTCGACAAGTGCTGCAACAGGACTTTGGTGATGGAGTCATCTCCCGTAACTTTGCAGTTTCGTGGCCACCACGATCCCCCGACCTCACTCTGATGGATTCTGATTCTGGGGTTACCTGAAATCTAAGGTGCACATATAAAATCCACGAGATTTGACAGAATTGAAAGATGCCATAAAACATGAAGTTATACAGATTCCTCCTGCGATGTTACGTTCGTCATTGTTGTCAATAATCTCCCGCATGCAATGCTTCATCGACTGTGAAGGTGGGCACGTTGAAAACTTGTAATTCCAATAAAAGTTTTTTTCCCTCTTTTCTCTTGTGTTGTCATTGGTCCGTTACAATGCTCTTCTTTGCAACTGTTTTCCGTCGCCAATTTTAGTCATACTTGTATCGCTGCAATGCCATTTATGGTTTTTCAATGCGCTGATCAATTTGCGCAGGAAAAAAGTGGGTGTTGCCATTCGAAAATTTCGGAAATTTTTCACTGCAACCGTAACCGTGAGAGCTCTATTGTTTGAACCATCACAATCTCTAGCGCATACCTTCAAATAACAATATCTGAAATTTCTTTTCGATTGGTTGAGCGGATGGGCCGCTAGGGGTTTATATATCGGGGAAGTTTTTTTATGACCACCCTGTATGTTTCATTGAGTTTCGTCAAATTTATTAATGACTTTGGTAGCTATCGGGTATACAAAAAATCGACTGTAGACAAACAAACAGATGGACATTACTCTAAAACTTGTCAAAACGTGTTCACGATTCCTAAAATATATATTGGCATTGAAATATCGAAATCAAAAATTTTCAGAATAACAATACTTTCTCTATATTCAATAGTATGAGAAAATAAAAATCATTAATGCAAAAATATTGTCAGAAATCTGTCACCTTACCGGTAGGTACCATTTTAATTTTGCTCGCGTAAAATTCATTATTCTCAAAAGGGTTTGTAACGACAGTTGTGTATTCTGCAACTGAGTGCACGAAAAGCAATGTCTCATCATAGTTCCTATATACGTTAATATCAGACAATCTTGACGAAAATGCGGCTTATAAAAGTATTTGTGGTACTTGTATAAGCTGAAAAACTCGTATTTTTTATTATTAATTGTTTGCATCTACCCTGTACCCGTGGAGATCCCAGCAAAACAATTGTGTGTGTGTGTGGGGGGGGGGCATTTCCTATTATTTCTGTAATATCATTTCTCCGAAGTTTAGTCCGGACAGGTTGCTAGGGGTGTTAAGATTTCACCCCACTTTTGGCGATTTCACTGCTGCATATAATGACGAATTGATTTGTATTTTATATACTACCACTGAAATGAATTGAAAAATCTCGAGCTTGAGTCCCCACTCTTTTATCTCAAACATTTCTCTTCTAATATCCCTTATTTTATGACCCTACATTTCAATATCTTTGGAGTAAAAAAAACACGTTCTCGTGAGTTTCTGATTGTGAGTCTTTTTTACGAGCTAGCACATGCCAAAACATTCGTTTGCCGTATTGACTACTTTATTGTATCACTCTTTCGGGAAGAATCATTATTCGCAGTCGAAAATAATATCGCTACATTAAAAAAAGTAGTTGATTCCACCGCCGCAGTTTGGAAAGTTTTCCGTTCCTCGACTTTCTCTGTCTCGAACTATAATGTACAAATAAATTAAATTTAGTACATTTATGGGAAAATGTTAGGGAAATGCGCTGAAATAAACCGAATTTTGATTTAAATTTTAGATTGAACTGAATTTGATTTAAACTGTAATATTTAATGTCAAACACAGAATGTTTGAGCGACGAATTCGCATCCTGGAATACACCTACATAGTTGAAGGTTTTGCACATCGGAGTCCTTTGTTTTTTGAATGTTCAATGTAGTTTATGAATTTTTCTACTTTTTATGCACTTCTGAAATGAAAAATGCTTCATCTCTCGAGCTTTTCTTTCTCGTACCACAAAATTTATAGCATACAAAAATATGATATTTGATATATTTGTACAAAATAAGTAGGGGAACGCACTGAAATGAACTGTTCCTGGATGTGCACATTAGTTCTGCTTGAAACAGCTCGCGAAGCAACCTCAGCAAACACCTGCGAGAAAGAGACAAAGCTTCGAAAAGCAAATTACGGGGGGTGGCAAAGCAATTTACGAGGAAGTTACGGGGTCGACAAAAGCCAGTTACGAGAGTTGGTAAAGCAATTTACGAGGAAGTTCCGGGGGTTAACAAAAGCAAGTTATGGGTGTGCGCAAAGCAATTTACGGGAAGTTATGGGATTGCCAAGAAAATTTACGAGGAAGTTACGGGAGTTGGCAAAGCAATTTACGCGGAGGTTACGGAGGTTGACCAAAGCAAGTGACGGGGGTTGGCAAAGCAATTTACGAGGAAGTTACGGGGGATGACAAAAGCAAATTACGGGGGTTAGCGAAGCAATTTACGGTAAAATTACGGGAGGTTGCAAAAGTAAGTAACGGGATTGTCAAAGCAAGTTAGGAGGAAGTTACGGGGTTGGCAAAAGCAAGTTACGGGGGTTGACAAAAGAAAATTACGGGGAAATTATGGGCATTGGCAAAAGTAAGTTACGGGAGTTGTCAAAGCAATTTAGGAGGAAGTTACATGGGTCGGCAAATCAATTTACGAGGAAGTTATGGGGGTTAGCAAAATCAAGTTATTGGGGTGTGCAAAGCAATTTACGGTGATATTACGGGGGTTGATAAAAGCAAGTTACGGGAATTGGCAAAGCAATTTAAGGGGATATTAAGGGGCTTGATAAAAGCATGTTACGGAGGGTGGCAAAGCAATTTACGAGGAAGTTACGGGTGTTAGCAGAAGTAAGTTATGGTGGTTGGCAAAGCAATTTACGGAGAAGTTACAGGGGTTGGCAAATCAATTTGTTGGGGGTTGACAAAAGCAAGTTAAGGGAGTTGGCAAATCAATTTACGAGGATGTTACGAGGGTTAGTTAAAGCAAGTTGCAAGGGTTGGCAAATCAATTTACGGGGAAGTTAATGGGTTTAATAAAGCAAATTAGGGTGTTGGCAGAGCAATTTACGGGGAAATTACGGGGATTTGCAAAAGTGAGTTACGGGATTGTCAAAGCACTTGAGGAGGAAGTTATGGAGGTTGGCAAAAGCAAATTACAGAGAAATTGTGGGGGTTGGCAAAAGTATGTTACGAGGGTTGTCAAAGCAATTTAGGAGGAAGTTACGGTTGTTGGCAAAAGCAAATTACTGGGAAATTATGGGGTTGACAACGGTAAGTTAGGGGGTTGGCAAAGTCCCTGATTGTTAAAAAAATATTTCATTGCAACAGTATACAGGGTGTCCCCAAAAAGATTGAAACGCGCTTTAATTTTTTACTTGTTGGAGATAAGTGGGCAATGTAAATTGCAAAACTGTTGAAAGTGAGGTAGGAAATAAGACTGCGTTAATGAAATAGTTCTCCCTTTCATTTTCAAAAAGTTACACTTTTTAAATTTTTATACAATCCCCTTAGATAAATTGGGTCAATCAGAAAAATTTTATTTTTAGTGCAACAAGATCACTAAAGAAAAAAGCATATCTGTATCTTTAAAATCAACTGAATTATGATAAAGGAAAAAATCTGACTTATGCCACATTTCCGTACCATGTGAAAGACTGGTTTATCAGTGAAATAGCTATTATAAACAAAGTGACGATGGAAATTGTTTAGATCAAAAAAAGGTTAATATGTGTCAAATTTTTTTATCACAAATGCATCTAAATAAAGCATTACACAGACAGAGATCATATAAAGCAGTAGTACTCACTACGCAGTTGGGTATCCTATGTATTATCATCCAGTTTTATCTTTTTTGCGATATGTCACAAATTCAAGTTTCTAATTTGATATAGGGTCCCCATTCACTATGTTCAATTTTCAATTAAATATAACTCGCTCAATTTTATAGATACAGATATTCGGTTTTTTTAATGATCTTGTTGCATTAAAAATAAAAATTTTCTGATTGACCCGATTTGTCTAAGGGGATCGTATAAAAATTTAAAAAGTGTAGCTTTTTGAAAATGAATGGGAGGACTATTTCATTAACGTAGTCTTATTCCAACCTTACTTTCAACATTTTTGCAATTTACATTGCCCACTTATCTCCAACAGGTTGAAAGCCCAGATCATCCGACTCGTCCAAGGACTAAGAGCAACAAAATGGATGGTCGGTATCTCCAACAGGTAAATAATTAAAACGCATTTTAATGTTTTTGGGACACACTGTATATTGCGATCCAATATATTGCAAATATTTCATTGCATACTAAATATTTCATTTCAAATACTATTTAAATCGCGTTAATTGGCAAAAGCTATTTCTAGTTCTAGCTTTTTCCATACATTACCTGCATACTATGTAGTTATGTAGCAATGCAGACACTCAAAGTTGATTTATTGAATCTACATATCAGAAACATATATGCAGGTGTGTTTTCAAAATAAGTTTGGAATGTGAACAGAAAATCTTAAAACATATTTTTTCAATTAACAATCCAAATTCGATAACCTTCAGGGTAAAAATACTTTATACAACAGTACGGGATTTGCGTCTCATGTAAATGTATTTGTTTTTTCAGAGCAATTCTTAAAGATATTTTAGGGATTATGCCTTCAAAAATTTTTACTCTTATCTTGAGGGTGTAATGTGTTTAAAGCAAAATGAATCGGGATACTCAATGGATGAAAGATTGATATTTGGAAGATTGTTCTGACTACTTTATATATACAACATGAGGCTGAACATCTTTTCGCCGACCTATTGTCGAGTCTGTTGTTTGACATCCTTGAGTAGGTGTACCCCGGGTCTATGCATAGAGTTTATTGGGAGTACACAAACATGTTTCAGTGAGGGTGAACGCTGACATATTGATGTTCTTATAAACGAAATTCATTACTATTATTAAGACTATAAAATGAAATTAAACATAAATTCCATTTATATAAAAACCATATATATACATATTCTTTGAAATGATTCGAACTTTTGTCTAAGTCAATGAATTATCTCTAAATATTATCAGTCATATCTGCTCTAAGTAAATCCATCTAATCCATTTTGGATTCAACAGAAGTATTTTAGGGATGTTTTTATATGTGTTGTATCTGATATCAAACATTCGTAAAATAAAGATATAATAACAAAATGTGTCCACAATGTATTATTTTTTAGCACCTTTTCTCAAGTTTGGCTCTATTTACAGACTGTAATTTGACAGTAAGTTTGATAACAGTGTTAAATAGCAAACATCATGTTTGGATCGTGCAAAGCAAAGTTAAGCAGGTTTTTAAAACTCTTAAGTTCTCTTAAGTAAATTTCTAAACTTCATCAGGTTATTATCAAATTCGTTATGTTAAGAACTTTTACAATGTGAAGATCAAATTAAACGTCAAATATGGAAAAACATGGTCAAATTATGCATACATCGTAGTTATCCAAATGCGAATTTTATCAACGTCAAAATGCAGGTAATGTAAATATATGTTTAAAAATGTTTTTAATAATCTTATCTTATTTATTCCAAACACATCCTATGTCCGACAAAACAGATATAAAATATCAAACAAATATTTTAAATTCGCATCTTTACTCTTGTACTCTGTTTGTGAAATTAGATGCATCTAAAATATAAATTGATAAATTCAAAGTAAATAAGATATCGATAGTCCAATGGGTTTTTGATGACAATGTTTGATGTCAGAAAATTCTATAAACGGGAAAAGCAAAAGCATGAACAAAAAACTGTAGAAGAAAAGTAATACATATTTTGGAAACCGATAATTTCCTGCTTCTTCCAAATTTGATTTTTTTCTTTTAAGCCTTGTACTATTCCTTAATATATTTGCTTATTCTTGTTTTTCTTGATTACCATATTGTGTTTAGAAGCAATGCGAGAGTTATCGCATTAAAAGTCAGTTAATGTCAGTTTATAACCATGATCCACTCTAAGAATTTAAGAATACTAGTCAACGAGTTGGTCAAATTTGAAAATTATGCGCCGAGTATTAGTCAGCAGTTTTATCAGTTTTTTAATAACTTAAAATAACTTACATTTCAACTAAAAAAATCCAATATGGACAGTACATGACTTTCCTTATATAATGAAATAAATTTACTTCTTTCACAGTAAAAAACTGATAAAAAGATCCACTTTTCCAAATGACAACATATAATACTACTTCAAAGTACCCAATTAACATTATATTTCACACAACTCTAAATTAACAATTATTAATATTGACATCATCTTCAATAAACAATAGAGTCTATTTATCAAAATATTTTAATAATTAATTCATCAATTAGATATAATTTTCATTCATTTTGACTATATTTTCGTCAATAAGGGGCGAAATATCGCCAAGATGGCAATATTCCTCTAGATTATTCCCTAAGTTCTCAAATGTATAGCCTTTCGTCAATTTGGTTGCATTTAAAAGAAGTCGCCAAGTTGGCGATATTTCGCGAAATTTGCTGCTAAAATTTCGCCAAGCGTTATAGACGAGAAATAGATTATTTTTATAGTAAGTAGACTATTGTCGTCTAAATAAAAACTAGTACCTGAAGTATCTTCTCTCGTGAATGGAACGTGCTAGATCCACGAGAATGATGTTTACAATTTTATCACATAATATTACATATAAAAAGTGAGTCATATTTTACAATAGTTAATTGTTTAGGAGTAATCAATAGTAATCTTATGGAATTTTATAATGCATGTATTTGAAAAATGTGTAATATCTCGAGAACAGTTCATACTAGCGTTCTAATTTTTTGTGTCCAATCGTTTTATAATGAAACATTACATAAGAAATGATTACTTACGTAACTTTATTGAAGGTTTTGAATTTTGACGACATTTTCAAAATTGCATTTGAAAATTTACGGGTGTTCTGAACATTTGCTTCAGTTTAAAAACAACAGGGTTCCAGTGTTCACATATTGTAATTTTTGTACCCAATTACGTTCAAATCTCTCCGTTCGTGAGATATCGTCTCGACAGACTCACGGACACACACACACACACACACACACACACACATTTTCACACACACACACACACACACACACACACACAGACATCACCTCAAAAAGTTTCGATTCGTGTTCAGGGATGCTTGAAACGTGCTCTCCCGTCAAAAACTCGATTTCGAATTCACGACCCTGCCACAATACTTTTCTTATACATTATAATATGTATGGAAAGTAAATATATAATTTCGTACAAGCGCATAGAATATCTTTTTTGAATCCGATCGTATTTGCAGGGCTTTTAAGTTTACGTATTTGCAGGCGACTTAACGCGTTTGAAAACGTCGCTAGCATTTCCAGAATTCCAAAAAAAAAAATTAAATATCTCGAGAACGGTTTATCCTAGAGTAATGATGTTGGTGTTATACTCTTTGACATAGAAACATTTATTTAAGAAAAAATATGAATGTAATTAATGCATCAAACCCTATTCAGTCTTTCATTTTAGTGAATCTAGTCCACAGCATATATGCAAACATTTTTTCCAGAGTGTTTTAAATGTGTTTGTTCTCAACGTCTTACCATTCTTCTGAATTCGAAACTTTTAAGAAAATAAAACCGCATACGATAGTATAAGACAGTAAAAATCGGCTGTGTCATTCCTCGATGTCTTTTTAACCACTGGCTTGTCATTTTTCATTATAAACTATACTACACATTTTATATTTCAACGTACTCAACGAAATTGTGCTGACTTCAGATAACTTATTCACAAACTAATTACAAGTCTCGATTCCTGAATGTCACGGGGTAAAATCGATAAAATGGTCCAGAAGATAATTGCTAAAGTCAGTTATTCGCGTTCGATTATATAAGCCGATTCTTCCACTTATTACAATGCTTTTAACATTCAAGTTAAATACTTAACTTGTATGCATTCGATAAAAAGTGAAGTACAATTAATAATTTATAATTATGATATTAAAAGGAGATTGTAAATGAAGTCTTAGGTATTAAGTATAAAAATAAAGAATCTTAAATATACATACTACAAATATGGAAAAAATTTGATGTGGGCAGCACATGACTTTTCCTATATGCAATAAATTTAATTATTTCACAGTTGAAAGATAATAAAGATCCACGCCACAGTGTTTTTAACGTTGAACTGTACATTGGGCACTTTTCCGGATGACAATATGTAAATCAATTTCGTACCCAATTATGTATTTCAAGCAACTTTGTATTTCAAGCCCCCTTTGTATTTCAAGTAACTTCAAATTAACAATTATCAATATAGATAGCATCTTCAATAAGCAATATAGTCTATATATTTAAATATTTTAATAATAAATTCGCCAATTAGGCTCTATTTTCCTTAACTTCGTGTCATTTTTGCAATTTTGACGATATATGTTCGTGAATCTGGGACTAAATATCACCAAGTTGGCGATATTTCGCTACATGTTTCGCAAAGTTTGCCATATCTATCGTTAAGTGTTAGACACAAACGGAGAGAAGCGTTTTTCCTATATACTAGAAGGTATGCCACGTCATATGATGGAATTAAAATTTTGCAAAACAATGCCACCTATTTAGCGCCATTTTTATCAATTTGGCGCCAGTTTCATAAATTTGGCGATATTTTAAATCAATCTGGCAATATTAAAAGTTTGCCAAGTTTGCGACATCCCGCCAAATGTTTCATCAAGCATTACGAACGGACGGAAAAATGGGTTATTTTTATAGTCGTTTACTGTGTTCATTCTAAGATATTGAACTTTCTTAAATTAGTTGTCATGAATTTGGCGGCATTTTTGTCAATTTGGCAACATTTAAAAACTCGCCAATTTGGTGATATGCCGTCAAAATTTGTCGCCAAAATTTCGCCAAGCTTATGGAGCTTATTCTTGTAGTAGATTCTTATATTCAAGATGGAGCTTATTCTTGTAGTAGATTCTTATATTCAAGATGGAGCTTATTCTTGTAGTAGATTCTTATATTATTTCCAACATATTGAATTTTTATCAATTGTTCGTCATTTTCATTGATTTAATATCATTTTAATCAATTTAGCGACATTTTTATTAATTTTTCAGCAGATTTATCATTTTGGCGACATATGAAAAGCCCAGCCAAGCTGGCGATATTCTGCCTAATTAATTTCCAAAATTTCGTCAAGCATTATGGACTGATAAATATGTTATGCTTATAGTAGATAAACGACTGATGGAGTACAAATACGAAACTATTACCCACAGTATCTTCTCTAGTGAATGAATCGAGCTAAATCCCCGAGAATGGTATGGTGATAAGCAATTTTTCACATAATATCACAAATAAAAATGAACATCATAACAATATTTTTAATTTTATGTGATTTTTTGAAAAATGTATATGAAAAATGTGCAATATCACGGGAACTGTTCGTGCTAGCGTTCTAAAGTTCATGTTAGTCGTTTTTTAATGAAAACATATATATAAAACTATAATTCATGTAACTTTATTGAAGGTTTTAACTTTCTGAGGATTTTTTCAAAATTTCATTTCATTCAGAATTTGGAGGAGGGGTGCACATTCGATTGCGTTTAATAATAATAAACTTCAAGTATTCACTGATTGTAATTTTTATACCAAGTTTCGCTCAAATCGCTTCATTCGTTCGTGAGATATCGTCTCCATAGACTCACTGACAGACGCATAGACGCGCACAGACATCACCTCAAAAACGTTTGATTCGTGTTTAGGGATGCTTGAAACGTGCTCTCCCACCGAAAACTCGAAATCAAATTTTCGACTCTTTCACCATGCTTTCCTTATACATTATAATATGTATGAGTATGAAATTTAAAAGTCCAGAGTTTTCTTCGGGGTCACTAACTTAATCTTTGATACGCACTGTCAAGCTCTAAATGGTTTTGTTGAAATTTTTACCGTCTCTTTGGGAAACCTTCATTCGGCCTTCATTGCATCCATTGGCAAGGGTGAAGCCCGTTGACACCTACCCCAGTGAAGGGAATTCCAGAGATTAACGATAACTTAGTATCTGAAAATGAGTGATTAAGGATAGAAATGGGGGCGTTAAAAAGAAAGTTAGACTAGTGCCTTTTAAGTGGAATATTAGAAAAGCAGTTAGAAGAAAATAAGATTTCCATGGAGGAAGTTAAGAGAAAGGTGGGATTTGGTCAATACCCTGTTGCAATTCCGAAGTTGGCGCTCAGAGACTGGAAAGGGTTGCGAAAATTATACTGGTTATTAGCAGCATACCCGTTCTTCGTACGGAGTATATAATATAAAGAAACTTATAATTCGCAATCATGTACAAATTCTGTTAAAATATTAAATTTATTGCTCCTAAAGAGAAGTTTAACTAACAATATCTGTTCTCAGTATGCAAAATTATCTTCACGGGCAGAACTGAAGAATAAAACATCCTGGCCCTTTTTGTAAGCAAATTTACCAAAAAAAAAGGAATTGAATCAATATATGCAACCCCGTACTACTTATAGTGCCGCAGATTAGAAAATATTCCAGTGTGTTAGTAAAAGATTACCCGTATTACAATATGAGTCTCAAAATTCTTTGCCAAAATAAAGGAGATGACGTAATAAATTGAAAATATCAATAATCCCCGTATTCTTTACACCAGAAGGTCGTAATTGATTCAAATATATGCCAATATGTATCAAAATATATGTCAATATACCTGTACTACTTATATTCTCGTAGAGTAGAAGATATACCCGTGTATTTGTAGAAGATTACTCGTACAACGTAAAATATATGAGCTTAGACAATTTTTGTCATAATAAAACAATGGCATAATAACTTGAAAATATCAATAATCCCCGAAAATATCAATAATAATAAAGTTTAAACCTGAAGACCGTAATTGATATTATCCAGTCAAAAATGCTATAAGAAAAATCAAATCGTTCCTCTCTAAAATATATTTTTATATCCATTTATTTATTATCCATTTATTTATTATTAGAAAGTAATAATTAAAATTAACAGACAGAATTAATTTAATTGCGTTTCTGAGCAGCATGATATAAGATAGAATCTTCCTGATAAACTGCGAAATTAAATATCCATTTTATTTTCTTTATACGTTAAAGAAAATACTTATACCATGGAGATAGATTTCTCATTTAAATCATGTTTCAAACAATTCATGTTTTCAAAAAGTGACTAGTGACTAATTAGCGCAAAAAATCTCCCATCAAACTCAGAGATATAGTTTTAATTCACTTTCAAACGATTTTCAAGCTTTTCGTTTGGATAAACCACGGAGTTAGAGAGTAGAACTCCTAGGATAAAGTTTCGTTTTTCATTAATATCTCGACAACCCCTAGTCTTAGATACTCAAAACTTGGGTTAAATTTATGGGGGGCTATTTTAAGGCTATCCATAAAATTTCATTAAATTCGATTTAGCCGTTCTACCGTGATGATGAGACAAACGAAAATATAGTTTTTTACTAATATCTCGAGAACCACTGATCGTAAAAACTCTAAATATGGACTAAATTTTAAGAGAGATTATTTTCAGTCCACCCACAAAATTTCATCAAATTCGGTTCAGCTGTTCTCCCGTGATGACGGGACAGACAGACAGACAGACAGATTTTCAATTTTATTTATATAGACTAGCAGCATACCCGTTCTTCGTACGAAGTATATAATATAAAAAATTTATAATTCACAATCATGTGCAAATTCTGTTAAAATACTAAATTTATTGCTCCTAAAGAGAAGTTTAAGAATATCTGTTCTCACTATGCAAAATTATCTTCACGGGCAGATCTGAAGAATTAAACATCCTTGCACCTTTTATAAACAAATTTACAAAGAAAAAAGGAATTGAATCAATATATCCAACTCCGTACTACTTATATTGTCGCAGATTAGAAAATATGCCAGTGTGTTGGTAGAAGATTACCCGTATTACAATATGAGTCTCAAAAATATTTGCCAAAATAAAAGAGATGACGTAAAAAATTGAAAATATCAATAATCCCCGTATTCTTTATACCAGAAGGTCATAATTGATTCCAATATATTCCAATCTATATCAAAACATATGCCAATATACCCTGTACTACTTATATTCTCGTAGATTAGAAGATATACCCGTGTATTTGTATAAGATTACTCGTACAACGTACAATATATGAGTTTAAGCAGTTTTTGTCATAATAAAACAATTGCATAATAACTTGAAAATATCAATAATCCCTGAATCAATAACCCCCGAAAATATCAATAATAATAACGTTTAAACCTGAAGACCGTAATTGATATTATCCAGTCAAAAATGCTATAAGAAAAATCAAATCGTTCTTTTCTAAAATATATTTTGAAATCCATTTATTATTCAAATCGAAAGAAATAATAATTAAAATTAACAGACATATTTAATTTAATTGCGTTTCTGAGTAACATGATATAAGATAGAATCTTCCTCATAAACTGCGAAATTAAACAACCATTTTGATTTCTTTTTACTTTTCATTGTTCAGTAAAAGCTTGTGAATAATAAACCATGGAGATAGATTTCCCATTTAAGGGGACGGTGGACGTTGAAATTTTTTTATTTATTTATTGACTTAGAAACATGAAAATGTGTATACATATACTTCTCAACATTACTATATAAAATACCATTCAATTTTTTTTCAATGTTGTTATAATTTTGTATTATTTTTTAAATTTAATTTTTTTTAAGCGATAATTTGAAAATGCTCCTTGCGTGCCATTTGTTCACATTTTTGATTAATTTTACATTATAATCACTCAAAAACACATTATGAACAAATTTGGATATTCATTTTTAAATCCCTTAGAAAGTTAATTTTTTAAAATATTTTTTTGCATTAAAACTGAATTTTCATCATTTAATTGGGTTATTATTCACTTTTAATTACCTTAATAAAGTTCAATTATAAAATGCATACAGAGTTTCATTAAAAAGTATGAAAGGTAGCTTCTTACCGAATTTTATGCATCTCAAATAAAAATTAAGACGCATGGAGCATTTTAAAAATGTAAAACCTTTGAAAATTCCTTTTCGAAAAAAATGCATTTAACTTTTTGCTTACGGGTGGGACAGCGTCCATCCCAAACAAAGAACCTCCCCCAAAGACAGGTATTGGACATACTCTATCCCAAACAGTTCAACCCCCCTTTGCAGACATTGGCGTCCATGGAAATCGCCTGCAGAAGCATTGCACCTGCTGCAGCATTGCAATGTCTGCAAAGTGGGGTCGAACTGTTTGGGATAGAGTATGTCTAATACCTGTCTTTTGGGAAGGTTTTTGTTTAGGATGAACACTGTCCCACCCGTAAGCTAAAGGTTAAATGTGTAAAACAATGTTATATATTAAAAAAAAAAAAACTTTTTTTAGTCGATTTTTGCTCATTTCAACGTCCACCGTCCCCTTAAATCATGTTTCAAATAATTCATGTTTTAAGAAAGTGACTAATTAGCGCAAAAAATCTTCCATCAAACTCAGAGATAAAATTTTTATTCATTTTCAAACGATTTTCAAGCTTTTCGTTTGGATAAACCAAGGAGTTAGAGAGTTGAACTCCTAGAAAAATGTTTCGTTTTTCATTAATATCTCGACAACCCCTGGTCTTAGATACTCGAAACTTGGGATAAATGTATGGGTGGCTATTTTAAGGCTATCCACAAAATTTCATCAAATTCGGTTCAGCCGTTCTCCCGTGATGATGGGACAAACAGACAGACAGATTTTCAATTTTATTTATATAGATATCCAAGAAGAATTGTTCTTCTGGAATTTGGTACCAGCCTCTACGGAGAAACCTAAGGAAATTGGGATAGGTATAGACGAGTTTTTTGGATTGCCTGATGTGAGGCTGATCATGGATGTCCCTGGGGAGTCTGCTGCTGGCAGAGTCTACCGGGATCTAGTTAATGATCTAATCTTAAAGGGGAAGATAGTTCTTAAAAGACCTGTAAAGAGACCTCCCAAAATGATTTTCTTTGATATACCGGAGGATAATTTCTTGGAGGACGTTTTTTCTCAAAATACAGAGCTAAACTGTATTTTGAGAATAAAATACAGTTTATCAATTTGAAGTTGATTAAAATACAATTTTATCAATTTGAGGTGTACATTTTTAGGAGTTGGAGTTCAATGATTATGGAATCATAATTATTTCCGTTTATTTGTATTTTATAATGGCATTAATTTGGAATTATTGAAGGGTTGTTTAGTAGGTTGTTTAGTCTTAGGGGGTTGTTTATTCTAATTATTTGGAATTGTTTTGAAGAAGAAATAGAGGGTTTACGTTTGGTTGGATTTTAGGGTGAAAATTTTGATTAGTTAGAGTTTGTTTAAAAATGTTTGTTATGATATAGGCCTATTTCATATTGTCAAACATTTTAAATGTTTTAGATATTATTACTATATCACAATTTATTTGTTTATCGTGTTTAAGGCTATGAATATATGGATATAAGTTTCACACTGACGACAAAAGTGCCTTTTTTAAATTATTCTTTTCTCTTGTTGGAGGGGGGATTCTATCGCAATAATTGTACTTTTTGTCTCGGAATTAAAGCGGTTTTAAGGAGAAATACGAATCAAGGCATTCATTTTCTTAAAGACTGAGCTATAGAGTCCTGGAAATCGAGGTTTATCACGTCCAGTATAAAATACGCTTACCAGCTACGGATTCGAACAGGATGACTTGGCGGAGCAATAATCTTCCGCACATTTAAGACACATATACAAGCAGACGGCTTTCCGAAAGTCTTCAAAATGTATTTGTAATGTTTCATAGCCAGTTTTTTTATCAAATCTCTAATTCAAAAATTTAAAAAAATGCCGTCATCTTACTGTGCAATATTGTATTGTGCGAGCATTGCACTTTTCAATGTACCAGTAGTAAATATTTGATATTAAAATACACTCAATAGTAAAATACTCTATTAGAACTGAATCCTTTTAAGATTATAATTTTAAATAGTAAACAGGGCAGAAAGCTATTTCTAAGTCACAGCAACCTATCCTCATAGAACTACAGCTTGACATTTCTTCATTTTGAAGCCTTCCGATCCATGCTTCCTGAATTCCAGGATCAAGATGAACACTCCGACGCATATTTCGGAAATATCGGAGCGCATTTTTATTTGGGATGGCACGCATATTACGGGAATCCATGTCAACGCGTTAAATGCGCGTGATTGCGGAGTCATCTGGAGTGGAGTTCGAGAGATGGAATTCATATTTGGGAGAGGGGACGCCTTTCTAGAATATTGTTATCACGATGCGTTTCATTTAAATGTTGAATTTTAATAGCTCAAAGGAGAGGGGGGGGGGTGCTCATGTACGTGAAAAGTTAAAAATTGAAGAATTTAGATATTATCGATTTTTCTCTAAAAATAAGAATGAGGGTTATTCTATTGCAAAATGCAAAAAAAAAATAACTGGAGTGCTGCGCAATTTTTTATACCCAAATTTGCAAATTTTACATGAAAAAGTTGGAAAAATCGGTAGGCACAAATGATTACAACTGTGGCGAGGCTGCAACATTGCATCTCTCACTTCTACTAAAGACACCAAGATAACTCTCTCGGCCTTAGAGAATTCTTTTAGATCCGATGGCATAGCGCGGGACCAGCAATCTAATGGTTACAAGTTTGAACCCATCCCTCACGATCGGGGTCGACGAACCCCCACAGTTGGTGACTTTGGACATACGAGCACGCAACCATCTCTCTCTCTAATGATCTCACCTCTCTCATGAGATAGTAGCACAACAGATGACGCACACTTTCTCCTCTCTTCTTCTGGTTGACTACGACAGAAGTCACGAAGCCGTACGATGAGGTACGACATTCCTCCCGGCTATTTAGCTTTCGACTGAGTTTCAGCTTGGGAACGCGTTGGGGGTTTTCCGGTTGGCCCTCTCCTCACTGAAATTCGATCGAACTTGTTGCTCATAGATATCCTATCTACTTTCTCAACAGGAATGTAAGTGGCTGGTGGGACTGCAGTATTGCGTCACTCGCTGATACGAAAGACATCCTATATTATTCCCTCGGCCTTGAAGAATTATTTTGGACCTGATGGCATAGAGCGCGATCAGAAATCTAAATGTTCCGAGTTCGAACCTATCCCCTACCATCGGCCCCCCACAGTTGGTGACTTTGGACATACGAGCACGCAACCATATCTCTCTTCCCAACGATCGCACCTCTCTCACGAGAAAGTAGCACTACAGATAACACATACTTTCGCCTCTTCTCTTTTGGTTGACTACGACAGACGTCACGAAGCTGTACGATGAAGTACGACACTCATCCGGGCTCGTCCAAACTGTTACCTTACACCTTTCTGGTAGGTCGGACGGTCTGGGTTTCAACAATCAACTCATCCGGGCTATAGGTGCTCTTAGTCCCCTGGACGAGTCGGACGGTCTGGGTCTTCTACTCATCCGGGCTTTCGGCCGTTCAAATAGTTGCTCAAGTCCACTGGATGAGTCGGACGGTCTGAGTTTTCAACACTCATCCGGACTTTTCTCGGCCGTCCATTAAGCTGTTCTATGTCTTAGGATGAGTCGGTCGGCGTGGGCTTTCGACTCATCCGGGCTTATTCAAAATAAACCATTAACACAATACACATAAACAATTATTGCTTCCAGCCTAAAAACAACAAAATTTTATAAAAATCATATGTCACTATTTCGTCAATTATATTTACACAATATGCCTGATCTACTCCTTCTAAAAAATTTCTACAAGGAAAAACCCCAATATAAATACGCAACAAACCTTTGACTGCTGTGCCGTCCTCAGGAGACAAAGCCTACGACATTGCAAGGCTCACCTAAACGAAAAAAAAAATATAAAGAATTGTCAATTTAATCCCAAACAACTTTAAATAATCCCTATTAAGTCAGCCCAACTTCAGCTGAGCAAAATAAAACCTCCAAAAAAAAAAAAGTTCCTGCTCATAAATTATAATGCAATCCAACTAAAGAAATCAATGGAATTCCTAAACCAACCAATTAAAAAAACCCTAATTTTTAAGGTAGACTCCGGTCACAGGTACAATAAACCAACTCTCAACACCAAAATAAAATACAATAACACTAAGTCCACCCAGCAAACAAAGGAAATTACCCTCCTGACGCCTGCTCCGCCTTCGAAGGTACCTAAGGTTCAGCTGTCAACTAACCCCTCTAAACCAAAAATAGTAAATCGAACCCAGTTACCTAAACAACAAAACGAATCATACCCCAACCCGTCAGAGAAATAAACCCATTAATCCAAAGAACCACTTTTACCAAGTACCTCAAAACCTGGCACCATTAAAAAACTAAATCCTCAAAATACATTAGAATGGACAATCACCAAAGTCATCTCCCAAAGTTAAAAGTTTTTTAATAATAAATGATCCTCAATCCCCAGATGCTATATAATCGTACGTCAATATAAGACGCTATATATGATGCTATATATCCCGACTATTTTACTTCCGACTGAGTTTCAGCTTGGGAAAGCGTTGGGAGTTTTCCGGATTGCTCCTCCTCAAGGAAATTCGACCACAATTGTCGCTCATAGATATCTTATCTACGTTCTCACCAGGAAAGTAAGTAGGTGGCGGGGTTGCAGCATTGCGTCACTCACTTATACGAAAGACATCCCACATTATTCCCTCGGCATTGAAGAATTCTTTTGGGCCTAATAGCATAGAGCGGGATCAGCTAAGGTTCCGAGTTCAAACCTATTCCCCACCATCGAGGATCTGCGGCAACCCAGACAACTATAGCGTATTACCATTTACTTTAAAGGGTTTGAAAAATATTTCGATTGATACCCTACTTGACAATGTACTTCCCGGGGGTTTAACTTCTTCCCCAAGGGGGCTAATGACGTCACGAAATAAGTTAATGTGTATCGAGGCTATTTTTCACAATATTAATTGATACTGTTAAGTATCTCGATCATTGAACCCTAAGTAAACTCTTTTCATGCATGATTATGTCAAAGTGTGTTCTATGCTGCCATGTTATAAAAAAAAAAACATAAAATTTCGAATAAATTTTTAAGTTTTCGCTGGAATTAAAAAAAATTATATTTTGTTCTGGATCCGTCTAATTCACGTCAATGAATCTGTTCTATACGTTATCAGTCATACCCGCTCTAAGTAAATCCATCTAATCTATTTTGGGGACACTGTGCAAATTAATTTTTAGACATTAATTTCAATTATAGTATATGAATATATATGTACAAGTATTTTAGGGATATTTTTATATTTGCTGTATCTGATTTCAAAATTCAAAAAATAAAGATATAACAACAAAATTTGTTCACAATTTGTTATTTTAAGCACTGTCTTCAAATTTGGATTATTTACAGAGGGTAATTTGACAGTAAGTTTGAGAACAGTGTTAAATACCATGCAACATGTTTGGATTGTGTAGAGCAAAGTTAAGCAGATTTTAAAAACTGTGTTTTCATCAAGTTATTATAGCTGAGAACGTTTAAAATGAAGATCAAATTAAACAGTAAATATGGTAAGACATGGTCAAATTATACATACAGCATACTTATCCAAATACTAATTTTATGAACGTCAAAATACAGGAAATACAAATCTATTTTTTAAAATATTTTTAATCTCCTTATCTTATTTATTCGAAACACATCCTATGACCGACAAAACAGAAAAAAAAAATATTTCACACAGTCTTTAAATTATCATCTTTACTCTTGCACTTTGTTTCTGAAATTGGACGCATCTAAAATATAGATTGATAAATTCCAAGTAAATAAGTTATCGATAGTTCAATGGGTTTTTGATGACATTGTTTAATGTCGGAAAAATTTATAATCGAAAAACGGTAGAAGAGAATAACTATATATTTCGGAAATCGATAATTTTCTGCCTCTCCTGCATTTCCTGTTTTCTTTTAAACCTTGTAACATTATTTCCAGTGGCGTATCTACAAAAACTTGCGCCAATGGCAAACATTGAATTTGCGCCCCTATCAAAACATATAACACTATTTGTTTACATAACCTTACCATAATATCAAGTCAGAAATACAATTCAAGATCGTAGCTTGTTAATCATTTATTAAGCATATTATTGTATTACATGAAAATTATAATTGGACCTTCCTTGCTTTCATTGTTGCAAATTGATCAATGATATACTCAAAATCAGACACACTCGATTTCACTCAGGAACTAGTGGAGTCCAGACTTCGATAAACTATTCCACACAACTCGACTAAATTCACACGAAGAGGGGTCAGGCATAAACAATCGCTATAAATAGCTACTTAACGTTAATTGCATCTCGAAGCCGACCCAAAGGCAGAATGCTTTATTCCATCAGAACGAGGTTCCATTTCTTCACAAGCTCGAGAGTACATTGGCAGACACGACGATCGTGTCTGCTCCTGGGCCATATCCGCCCAAAAGCACTATCTATTTGTTATTACATTTTTAATTCGTAACTATATTTTAACAAATCACACTTAGAACCTTTCATTCTCAAATTCATGATCCGACGCGCGTTCCAACACCACTCCTCTATTCCAACGCCCCTTCCACACTGCCGCCAAATCCTTTTTCAAACTCGCGCGTGCGCAAAACCTGGAAGTTCCCAACTAGCGACTGAGAAGCGAAAATACAAAATTATTTTATTAATATTTTTCTGGAACATAAACAATTTCGCGATTTAAGAGTTCACTTCCCTTAAAAGTCAATGGAGTTGAAAACATGTCGAAAATACATTTATATTGCAAAATTAACACTTTCAATCACACAGAAATAAAACAATACTTTAATTTAAACACAATTATAACACAGAGGTGTGAAAGTCTTATCACACAATTTATTTATTTTTTATCAATTACAGTGCATTGATAGCACTTACGTGCAGAGGTGCAGGCAGGGGCATCTTAACACATTCGGGGACTCTGGAGTATGGCGCCGATAAATTTTGGGGGTCCCTTTTCTACAAAACTTTTAAATTTCAAAATTGTTAAAATAATAATAATAGTAATAATATGTTGTTGAATTTTAATGTTCAATCAAATATTAAAAAAAAGAGAATGTACAAACAGACACAAGATAAAAAATATTGTCAATTTTTAAAGAGAATTCATAGTTTTGATAAATTAATTATTTATGACTGAACAGTAATAGAAACTTCCCAGTGGCGCCCCCCCCTTCAAGTGGCGGAGTGGCGCACATGGCACGTGCCATGCCTACCATCCCCTAAATACGCCACTGATTATTCCTTAATATGTTTGCTTATTTTTGTTTTTCTTGGTTACCGCATTGTGTTTAGAAAGAATATTAAGGGTTGTAATAAATATCAGTTGATGGCAATGGTTAACCATGATCCACGCTAAGAATTTTAAGACTATTAGTTAACGAGATAATCAAATTTTATAAGCATTAGCTAAGTATTAGAAAGCAGTTTTTTTAGTTTTTATTAAATATTCATAACTTACATTGCAACGAAAAATATAATTTGGCACAAAATGATCATAAAATACTTATTGTAAATGGGCTCGTACAGAGGGTGCTCATATATTTTTGTAACGATTTTGAAACAAATATATATAAACAAAGATAAGAATTTTATTTTCTAATATGTTCAATCTGATAGCCTTTTTTTTTTGAACTACCATATTACATCTTGATTTCCAAGATAAAAGAGCTTTTCTTAAAATATCAAGGTCGATTTTGTTCCACTCCTCTACCACAATCTTCCAGAATTCATCCAATGATTTAGAATGCTGCTTATAAAGAGCTTGTTTTAAAAGTCCAAAAGCACAATGATCCATAGAGGGCCTTGGGGGGGATGAATTTAAATGAAATAGCGTCAATTCCAGTTTCATTTCTCATTTTTTCTTTAAACATATAGCAGTAGATTTAGAGGTATGGCCTTATCCTGATGGAACTTAACACAGTGAAGATTGTTTGGGTAAAGTGATGGAATGTCTTTTTTGAAAAAACACTTTTCTGATAGTAAAATGAGTTAATTTTAACATTTTTTTTCTACTTTCCTTATTTTAAGTTTTCCGTTATAAGAGAATCCAGCAATAACCATAAAACCTTTAGCAAAACTTCCTTGTTTTCTCTGAACCAACATTTTAGGTTTTTTCCCTCTATTTCTGTAGTAAATCGATCTTTTTCTATTGCAATCAGATAAATATATCCAAACCTCATCAATTGTAACTACATATTTCCATATTTTGCCTGCCAAATAATTTTTAGACAGCAATATGCATATAGTCTTACGGTGAGAAACATGTTTTGGCTTTAGGCGATGAACATCATGTTTTTTTATTTGATTAGCTGTAAATCAGATTTTATAATTTTGTTTACAGTTCCTATAGAGATGTTTAAAGATTTTGAAGTAGTTCTTTGAGGGGTTGGATTTTCTTTTAAAACATGAGATGCGACTTTAGATGTAATAAGAGGTGTCCGTACCTTTGTTGGTTATTTTTTACCTTTTTCTCAGTCAAATGTAAACTTTGACGTTTCTTTCCTTTTTTATTAATTATGCCACTTTTTTTCCGTGTAGATATATTAAAACAATGATTTTCACATATTTTGTTAATATTCGAATAAGAGTATTTCTCTTCGTAAAGCACAAAAATATAGCCTTCGATCCATTGTTTATTTTCCAGCGACATTTTAAAGCAAAAAATATTTTTAATGATGCAGACGATGTCCCTATCCTGATTGGATGACAGAGTAAGGTTCAACTCCCGCGGCAATCTATGGGTTTTTGCCGACTACTAGGGGCCGACTTGATGCCAGTCAGGTTTCTTTTTTTCATTTAAATTTAATTCATGGAGAAAATGAAAATCGTTACAAAAATGTGTGAACAAACACCCTCTATATTTGCAGAATATTTAGTTATTTGAAAACGTCGCTAGCATTTCCAGATTTCCAAAAAAAAAAAAATATCTGGAGAATGGTGTAACCTAGAGTAATAAGGCTGGGTTTATTCGTTTTTACAAAAAAAATTGGTATAACACATGCATTTCATTAATAGACATGAAATTCTGTTTAGTCTTCAGCTAGTCGTTCCTGTTTAGTTTGTGTGTGTAGTCCACACCATACAGGCCAAAATGTTTTCGAAAGTGCTCCAAATGTGTTTTCAAGGCCCTACCATTCTTCTGAATTCTAATATTTTAAGAAAAATAAATCATATGCATGAGACATATGTATGAGACAGTAAAATTCAGTTGTGTTGTTCTTGATGTCTCTTTAGCCACTGGCTTATCATTTTTAAATATAAACTATAATACACGTTCTATATTTAAAATTATTAAATGAAATTATGCTATACTTTGTGATTACATTCGTATTTCAGATAGCTTATTTAGAAACTAATTACACTTCTCGATTTTTGAATGCCATGGGGTAAAATCGATAAAATTGTCCAGACGTTAATTGTTAGTTCAGTTATTCGCGTTCGAATACATAAGTCGATTCTTCCACTTATTACAATGCTTTTACTATTCAAGTTAAATATTCAACTTTTATAAATTCGATAAAAATTGGTAGTTAATGTAGCATTGATAATTCATACATATGAAATCAAAATTGGGATCTTAAATGAAGTTTGGGGTATTACGTATAGAAAAAAATAATCTTAAATGTTCATTCTACAAATATGAAAGTATACTTTTTCACTAATTTAGAGTATTCAAAAATATTCGTCAACATTAGGTACACCTAGGTAGAAAAGCACCTATAACTTGTGCCTATTTTGCCTAAAAATGACGTACTTTCATTCAAGAAACAAGAGTAGTTTGATATTTTTAATTTCTTTTAAGCAAAATTTGTAGAAGTGCGATGATCGAGTCAATATTTTGCTGCCGTTACAGTTATCGGTTATTTGGCGGTAAAGAATACTGAAATCCATCAGTTCCCCGATGTAAGTGACTGCATTTTCTTCATATCAGCTGGGATCCTTTAGCAGGGTAGTTTGGACAGGAGCGTGCACTTTCGGCCAAATCATTTGGCATAAATCATTTAGAGCTTTCATCATTTTGTTCGAAATGTTTCTTTTTTCTTTCTTGTACTTTGCGGGGAGATTTTATTACCCTGAAGCGATGTTTTTCATGAGATTTCAATACCTTTTGTAGAAATATTTAATACCATGATCATTAAACAGTGATATAGGATTGTAGATTGAACTCTACCGCCAAGTACCCTTTATTCAAGTATTTTCGATTTTTTAAATTCTAAATAATATGTATTTTCAACTTTAAAAAAAAACGTAGAATACACGAACTGCTGATTTAAATCAGCAAAGTATTTAGGGATTTAGGTTCGTTCTCACTGACGAAAAATTGTGTTATTTTAAAGGGTTTTTTTTTCAGGGGGGGGGAGGGAGGGTACTGTCGTATTACTTGTACTATTTTCTGTTTTTCTCGGAATTGAAGAGATTTTACGGAGAAAGAAGAATCAAAGCATTGGCTTCCTTGGGGACTGAGCTATAGACCCCTGGAAATCGAGGTTTGCCACGCCCAGAATAAAATACGCTTACCGGCTACAGATTCGGACAGGACGACTTGGCGGAGCATCGATCTTCCGCTCATTTAAAATACATACACAGACAAACGACTTTCCGAAAGTCTTCGAAATGTATTCGTAATGTTTCATAGCAAGTTTTTTTTATCACAACCAAAATTCAATAATTTTAAAAAATGCAATCCTCAAACTATGCAATATTGTAAAATGCGCGCATTATACTTTTCGAAATTCCAATAGTAAATATTTGATAGTAGAATACACTCAATCGTAAAACCCTCTATTACAACTGAATAGTTTGAATTTCGAAATTATAATTTTGATCAGAAAACAGGGCAGACAGTTATTTCTAAGTTACAGCAACCTATCCCCATAGAATTGACATGTTCTTCATGCCTTCCGATCCATGCTTCCTGAATTCCAGAGCCAAGATAAACACTCCGACCCAGATTCCGGAAAATGTCGGCGAGCATTTCCGTTTGGGATCCCATGCATATTACGGGAATCCGTGTCAACGCGTTAAATGCGCTTGATTGCGGAGTCATCAGGAGTGGAGTTCCAGAGGTGGAATTCATAGTTGGGAGAGGGGACGCCTTTCTAGAATATTGTTATCACAATGCATTTCATTTATAAATGTTGAATTTCAATCGTTCAAAGGAGAGAGGGAGGAGATCATGCACGTGAAATGTTCAAAGTTAAATAATTTAAATATTATCGATTTTTCTCTAAAAATAAGAATACAGCTTTTTCTATCGCAAAATGTAAAAAACAAAAAAAAAATGAAATGGAGTGCGGCTCGACATTTTCATACCAGAATTTACAAATTTTACATGAAAAAGTTGGAAAAATCGGTGGACCCAAATGATTACAACTGTTGCGAAGCTGCAGCATTGCGTCTCTCACTAATACGAAAGACATCCCAGACTATTCCCTCGTCCTCAAATAATTATTTTGGATCTGATAGCATAGCGCGGGACCAGGAATCTAAAGGTTCCGAGTTCGTACCTATCCCGCACTATCGGGTTCGACGGACCCCCACAGTTGGTGACTTTGGACATACGACCACGCATCCATCTCTCTCTCTCTCTCTCTCTCTCTCTCTCTCTCTCTCATCTCTCTCATGCGATGACAGCACTACAGATGACGCATAATTTCTCCTTTCTTCTCCTGGTTGACTACGACCGGCGTCACGACGCCGTACGATGAGGTACGTTACACCTCCCAGTTTCTGGGCCAACGGCCGTACCGTGCTGAAAACACCGGTTCTCGTTAGATCACCGAAGTCAAGCAGCATCGGGCGCGGTTAGTACTTGGTGGGTGACCACCTCGGAACACCGCGTGCTGTTGGCCATCTCGGGTGCGGTATCCCCGTGGTTTGCGCGCTAAGATTTGCACGCTGCCACAAATGCCGCCGTGTTCATGCGGAGTACGATCACGTTAAACATGTGGGTCCGTAAGTCCTTCCGAGAGGTTGGTGGTAGGGGAAGGAGGGTACGGTCCCTGTGGATGCCTCCCCCACTGGGTTCCGGTCTAAATTGGGTGGCACTTCCCGGCCGTCCGTACAGTTACCTTACACCTTTCTGGTAGGTCGGACGGTCTGGGTCTCAACAACAACAACAACACCTCCCAGTTTCTGGTAGGTCGGACGGTCTGGTTTTCAACAATCAACAACAACGCCTCCCAGTTCTTTCCCGGCCGTCCAAATGATTGCTCACGTCCTAGGATGAGTCGGACGGTCTGGGTCTTTAACGCCTCACGGCTATTTAGCTCTGACTGAGTTTCATTTGGGAACGCGTTGGGAGGTTTTCCGACTGACCTCCCTCCACACTGAAATTCGACCGAACTTCTCGTCCGTAAATATCCTATCTACGTTTTCACCAAGAAAGTAAGTAGGTGGAGGGGCTGCAGCATTGCATCACTCACTGCTACGAAATACATCCCAGATGACTCCTTAGATCTCGGAGAATTCTTTTGGATCTGATGGCATAACTTGAGATCAGGAATCTAAATGTTCCGAGTTTGAACCTATCCCCCACCACCGGGCAACCCACACAACTATAGAATATCACTTTATAGGGCTTGAAATATATTTCGATTGAAACCATACTTAACAATGTACACCTTCCCCCGGGTGTTGAAGACCCAGACCGTCCGACTCGTCCAGAGGACTTAGAGTAACAAGTTGGACGGCCGGCTTCCCCCGGGTGTGGAACTTGTTCCCCAAGAGGGGAATAATGACGTCCCGAACAAAAACAATTATGTTTTAATTAATAAAATACGGCTATTTTTCACAATAATAATTGAAACTGCTAAGTCTCACGATCATTGAATCATAAGTAAACTCTTTTATGAATGATTATGTCATATTTTGTCCTGTACTGCCATGTAAAAAACCCCATAAAATTTCGAATAAATTTTGAAGTTTTACCTCGAATTTAAAAAAAAAATTATATCTAGTTCTGGATTTTTTTATGACAAAGCCTGATATAATGTTTCATAGAAATGCATCAATATGTGTGGCCGCCATCGTGTATACAAGAAATCCAACACAGACAGATAGGCGGAGATCATTGCAAAAATAGCCAAAACGTGTTCAGAAGGTCTTTAAACATATTGGCATCCAAATCTCGAATTCGAACATTTACGTGAAAAAAATACTTTTTATATTATATTACGTAGTAGGAGAAAGTAGAAGGTATTAAATTTCTCAAAACGTGTTTATTATTTTGCTATTATTTAAGCAGGGAAACCGACATTCTTATTAAAAATATCTGATGTGGGCAACACATGACTTTCCTTATATAATGCAATGAATTTACTACTTTTACAATTTAAAAAAATGTTATTCTTATAGTAGATACTTATATTCTTTCAAAGATATTGAATTTTCTTCAATGAGTCGTCATTTTCATTGATTTAGCGTCATTTTTATCCATGTGGCGATATTTTCGTTAATTGGGCAGCATTTTAAAATGTCGTCAAGTTGGCGACATTCCGCTAAATTCGTCACCAAAATCTCGCAAAGCGTTATGGACGGAGAAATAAGTTATTCTTACAACAGATAAATGACTATTGGTGTTCAAATACAAAAGTATTACACAAAATATCTTTTCTCGTGAATGGAACGAGTTAGAACCAGGAGAATGATGTCACCCAATTTATCGCATGATATTACATATGAAAAGTGAACATGTTTCTTAGCAGTTAATATTTGTTTCTTAAATTTATGGGACTTTTTGATAAATTTATTTGAAAAATGTGCAATATCTCGAGAATGATTCATGCTAGCGTTCTAAAATTTCGTCTATCATTTTCTAAGAAAAAATTACATAAGAAATGTCTATTTGCGTAACTTTATTAAAGGTTTTGATTTTTTGATGATTTTTTTCAAAATTTCACTCGAAAATTTAGAAGGGTTCTTTACTTTCAATTGTGTTTTAAAACAATGGCCTTCCAGTATTCATGGATTGTGATTTTTGTATAAAATTTCATTCTAATCGCTCCATTCATTCGTGAGATATCATCTCCACAAACTCACTGACACACAGACACGCACACACACCACACACACACACATACATCACCTCAAAAATGTTCGATTCGTGATCAGGGATGCTTGATTGAAAAATTTCAGACTCATTTCTTTTTTAATTTTAATTATTTTAATGATGTATGATACTTAGCGTCGAAAAATTTACATCAATTCAAATTTGGCCCAGTTAGGATCTGCTCCGTGTTCAAGTTTAAGTTTTTTATGACCCCAGTGTATGTGTGGGGTTGGGGAGCATTGGGGTGGTTTTAAGCAAATGTAAGCCTTCTAAATTAACTGAGGGCTCTTTCAAGGTTTAAAAAGACTTCAAATTCCCCATAATGTCTGCCCTAGGGGGGGATGATCGAAAATCCAACTTAAGTTTTGATTCTGATTATATTTTAGCCAATAACCGACTCTACAAGTATGTAACGATTTAGCCTTCTAGATCACGAGGGAGGCTTCTGGAAGTTTCGAAAATATTTTTCTAAAAAGACCTTATTTTCTCCCCCCCGGAGAAAATTGAAAATTGGAGTACGTTAAATCTTGTTCGATGGTTAATACTATAAGTGTACAAACATTTAACTTTCTATGTAATTAGAAGGGATTCTATCGGTTTGAAAAGACTTCCATATGTTAACCGTCCCCCGGAGGAGGGACATTTGAAAATCTGTCTCCTTTAAGTTCTATCCCACAGTTGATACTATAAGTGTTGAAGACCCAGACCGTCCGACTCGTCCAGAGGACTAAGAGCAGCTATTTGGACGGCCGGGAAGGAATACTATAAGTGTGTAATTATTTAACCTTTAAGCTCACCAGGAGGGTGGGGCGACTTTTTGGAGAAGTGAAACACGTTAGACAAATTATATGTAGTGATGCTTTCTGCACGTAGTATATGAATTAAGAGAGTGTTTTGAAAGGTTTGGGTCTAAAATTCGAATTTGCGGAGATTTATACTTTTGAACGAATTAACTTGACTCATTTCAGCGTTATTCCTGTGGGCATATTGTTGGAACCCTTCTTGCAATTGTTGCAGTAGTTCTTTACTAGGCTACCAGGCTAATAGTTCTTTATATTTACAATATTGAGATGCAGGGTGTATCAGCTTAGAAATGAATTCGATGACCGTGGTAATACACTTGGCGTTATGTCTCCCAAGAGGTAGGTTTGGCAAAGTCCGTGAATCCCAGATTTTTGGTCATGAATTTTGCCAAATAACTAGGTCTTTCGGGATTTTTCCATACAAGATTGCTCAGGGGATCACAAGATTGCTGCATAAAAGGGTGCTCAGTGTTCAAAGTGCCAGATTATGGCATAATAACCTGAATTGAAGATATTTCAGTGTTTTGCGAATATTATTTCCTTAATTATGAAATCATCGATCTTTTAATTGCTATTTTATTGTATCTGAAATTTATTTTTATTTTGTGATAGTCCAGTAGTTAAAGATTTTAATGTATAACTTTTGTCTCTCTCTATGCTTCTGTTTGTTTTGAATACAGCTTAAGCTATCCATATCTTCGAAATTATTCTTGTATTTGCAACAAAAGCCAAATTTTAAGATCAAATAACAATATTTTTCAATAGACAACAGGTGTTCAAGAAAGCATATAACAAGCGCATGGCGTCATAAAAGGTAATAAAAGTAACAATGGAAAGGGTCACGCAATAAAACCAACGGATGGCAAACCATATCTTCAAGATGCATGGTGCCAAGGTTTGACAACGTTAATGCAGACAAAGTCAAAATCGATTATGCAAAAGATGACGTAGGGTTTCGTGACACAGCAAACCAATCACAAGACTGTCAAAAGGCCAAGCCATGAAAAGAGATGCCTAATAAGAGAAATGGCCGAAGTAAAAGAATCTGGAAATCTCGATTCTAAGGATTAGGATAACTCTCAAACAAAATTTTCAATACAAATTTCGATTGGAGTAGACTGGTGAGAAGCATTGAATGTATTCACATTCATAAAATGGCGCTTCAATGAAATGATTGAAATGATAGAGTTGGTAATGATGAATGACCACTGATGATGAGGAACAATGGGCATTCACTGATATGGCTAACTAGGACTGAATGATTGAGACAGACCAGTAGCTATAATACAGGGGTGGCACTCTTAGAACCCAAGTTCGATTTCCGGCTTTGTCCGAACTGATCCGTGGTTACACGGATAACGGGTGCGTTAAATAGGTGGGTCCGTAAATCTTTGGGACCCATCTATTTAGCATATATAAGGGGTCGGTAGTAGGGACAGGATGGCACTGACTCTATGTAAATTGAGTAGCACTATCCGGACGTCCAAACACACTTTCTTGTAGATCGGGCGGCCTGGGTCAAACAAACAAACCAGGATTGAGTGGATACTGACTGTGGCGTGGCTCCACTGAAAACTTACCGTACATATTGGCCGCTGATCGTACTTACGCACGCCACTTGTTCGATTACCAAGCATAACTCAAGATTAAGTCGATTTGAAAAATGCATCATGAGAACAAATATCTGGCACGCAGACTGCAACGGATAAGAGGACAAAGGACTTACCCGTTATACAGCAAGGTCAGG
This sequence comes from Amaurobius ferox, assembly GCA_951213105.1. NCBI lineage: Eukaryota > Metazoa > Arthropoda > Arachnida > Araneae > Amaurobiidae > Amaurobius > Amaurobius ferox. The sequence goes on from OX578148.1 coordinate 136,778,428, forward strand.
CACACATCGGGACGGCTCTCCTCCGTCTTTTTTGAGGTCCGGACACTTGACTTCTCACTGCCTTCTCTCTGAACTCTTTGCCGGGAACGGGCTACACCCCTGTCCTAGTCCCATGGCTGATATTTGGTCGCAATAGGTTGCGAAACCCATAAACTCAGTGAGGTGACCGGATTCTATCGAGTGATTGGATTTGGCCCTTCCAAAAGGTTGGCGAAAATTGGGGGTGCTAGCCCTCTTGCAGGTGTCCTATTTTATTTAAGAAAACATAGTGACCTCTGCCACTTTCTCACAATCTGCAGCTGGGCTACTACTCAGGACATTGGAATTTCAAACGTTTCCAAATGGGGAGGGGTAAGAATTTCTAGGAGTAAAGTGGCGACAGGAAAATGCTAATACTGTCCCACGACACTGACAATCAGACGCTGACTTTCTCGACGTATTCGAATACTTCCAGAAATATGCATAGCCGCTTTTTTCCCAGATCCAAATATTTTCAGAGGTATTCATACACTTTGTGAGAAAAATAATGAAATAAATAATTAATTTAATAACACATATTTTATATTTAATAACTAATAAATGGAGTGTCACAGAGGTTTTATGTGGATGCTACGGTTAGCTGTGGATCCAAAAATGCGGCTTCTAAATTCGTCACCGGTAAAAAAAAAAGTGACAGCTCGCTCGAAAAGTGGCCGCTGCTGCTAATGCAACTACAGTTATTATTTTTTTTAGTCAGATATCAAGACCCTAAGCTAAAAGAAATGCACATACAACTTTTAAAAAAACCATGATTCCTATTCAGGGCTTTTTAAAACATATAAATGTTTCGAATCCAAGAGTTGTATTTTTAAGCCCGTCATAATAGCTTTCTCTTATTTATTTTCTAAGAATACGGCTAAATTAAACATTTGATGTGACCAGCACATAACTTTCCCTGACTCAAATTCATTTTCTCTTTAATTTTTTCACACTTCTTTAAATTGAATGACACACAATACCAATCATCATTATTTGGAATGATACTAAATGAACACTTTTAAATCAATTTTCGTTTTCATTAGGTACCTAGAGGGTATTTTCAAAGCCGGCTAAAATATCTCGAGAACGGCTATTCCTAATATAATGGGATGGATCATTTGATTTTTTATTGTTGAAAATTACGAATACGACAAGAATTTAATTGAAACATTTGAGTATAGCTAGTCTTTATTTTAGATTTTGACGATTTTTGCGTGGATAAAAAAAGGCGGGGGGGGGTCTACTCAAATCGTAATAAAATCTAATTAGCAACAGGGAATTCAGCAAATGAATTATCTAACAAATTGTATGAAATTCAGTTAGTTAGTTCTTCAGTTAGAATGGATGCAAAACCTGCACAGACGGACACACACACACACAGATGTGACGCTAAAAATAGTCTTTTCATGTTCTGGAGTGGTTCAATTAGTTTTCAGCTAGAGTGGATACAAACGATTTTTACGGACCACTTCATAAGGAAAGGCAGGTTTTTTTTTATCCCGAATCGTACGAAATTCTAATCAGCACCAGGTTCACCCACAAGTGAGCTACATATAAAATGCTATGATATTTCGTCCATTCGTTATTGAGTTAGAGTGGATACATACATCGCACAGACACACGCAAACGTCACGCTAAAATATATTTTTCGTATTCTAGAGGTCCCAAAACGTATCGATCCGTTGATAACTCGAGTTTCTTTTTCGACACGATTCCATTACTTTCCCTATACATTACCATGTGTTGCAAGGGAAGTAAAAAATATTTAAACAGTTGAATATAAGTGCTAAGTAAATTAATATTCTTCTTTATTAAATTTTCTTTTAAAATCTGTTCAAAGGAAAAATATCGCCGTCATACTTTATAACCGTTACCTAGACAACGATCGCATTTCTTTGTACGGAAAATGTATCACCTTTCTGGAACCTTTTCCGGTAGCCATTTTCCTCCCGCTGTGAAACGCATTTTTCATATTTTAATGTATAAACTATTTTTCAAAGTCGTATATCCGAAAGGAATTGTCATTCATTCTCCTTTCACGGTTAGTGTAGAGGTAATGGGTTTGGAACTCGAAATAGGTTTCAATGTTCAAATGACATTTTCAGTTTTTAACACTTTCCAACATACAGTCTGTTACAAAAGTATAAGACCACGAGACTTTCTGTTATTTAGGAAATTAATGAAATATTTTTTTATTCAAAATCAAAACGACTCCATGTCAGAACAAGTTTTTAATAAAATTTAGAACTTACATGTACGAAATTCATTTAGAAAAAAATATAACAGCAATATAACAAAAAGTGGCACAGATACCTGTTACAAAATTATAAAACCACATGTGGAAAAAGAAAGTTTTAAAAAATTTAGTAAGTTGTTGTTCCACCATTTTTCTGAATAACTTGAAACACACAATTTGGCATCGATTTAATTAAATTTTTAAAGACGGATTCAGGATATTGCCCCATTTCTCCATAATAGCGATTTCCATTTCATATGCTGAATTATATTGTTTGTTGTTTTCGTATACTTGGCGAGACAAATAACCCCACAGGTTTTCTATGGGGTTTAGGTACAGCCGGTCTACACACAGGCCGTGGCGCCACTGAGGAGAAATTGTCGTGACGTCACGGTAAGAGGGGAACATTTGGAAAGAAGAGAACAAAAATCCAAGCGCGGTCAGCATCCCTCGTGGAGTGGTTGATGATTGCAAAACGTTTTTGCGGTTTTCGGAATGTTCTATTAGTTTTATACCATCGTGTTTTGTGCATAATAAGTTGTTCTTATGTTTTATTATCATTGAACTAACGTTCATGGGTGCTTTAGGGCCATTTTTAAAATAGTTTATATCTTTTAAAGTTCGCATTAATGCATCACCTATGCCATGTGTTATTGCGAGTTTCAGCATATGCTAAGAAAAAAAGTTCGATGTGTTTTTTGAATATCTTCAGTGCAGTGAGAAGCAGCTACAAAAAGGTGGAATACAATTTAGCCTAATTACAAATAAACGTGATCTGAATTTATTAATAAGTGCATGTGAAACTGTGCATTCTACTCCATCACAACTTAATTATATCGAAACAGCGGTGAAGCTGTTGGAGAAACAGAAGCAGGTATGTTTAGAAATTGCTTCGATTTTCACAAGAACTGTTTACTCTATGCTTTAAAATATACTTATCTAGTTCTTCGTGCTATAAGGCATTTAGAAATTGTGTTGACATTGCCTCATGTGAGAACATTAAATATAATTTCAAAAAAGTTAAATGTGGATTCAGATTTTTTTAATCCGTGTAATAGTTATTTAAAACGTAGGGTACAATGTTTAAATGAAGACCAAAAATGTGTCTCTCTCTTAATTGATGAGATTTATGTTGATCCTAGGTATACGTTTAAATGTGGTAAAGTTATCGGTGATTGTTTTGATAGTAATGGAAAAGCAAAAACTGCCCAAGTGTGTTTGATTACGTCTATGTTTTCGAATTATAAAGAAGTAATAGCAATTGCTCCAGTTTCAACATTTACGGGACAAAAGCTCTATAATTTGACACCTATGTTAATTTGCAAGTTAAAAGAACTTGACCTTAATGTATTGTCTGTTATTACTGATAACAACAATATTAATAGAATCATGTTTGCCTTTTTTAAGAAGCACGATAAATTTAATGATGCTGTATATAATCCAAGTAATCCTGATATACCTCTGTATTTGATGTATGATCCTGTGCATTTATTAAAATCTATAAGAAATAATTGGTTAAATGTAAAAGACACTAAATTTCAGTACCCTGATTTTCAAAATAATGAAAACCTTAAAGAAGCAAATTTTTCTGATTTACGGAATTTATACAACTTTGAAATCATCATATCATATTAAACCTAACTTTGAGATATTTAGATACAAATCAAGAAATCGAATCATGTTGGACTTGCGTTGTTCATGAACCTTCAAAGGTAATCGAAAAAAAATTCATTACTACCGTAGCTAAAATTTTATTGAATAATTATGTTAAAAATAAAAATGAGGATGGAAAAAATAGAAAAAAAAAGATGAAGGGAAATATAAAAAATTTGCTTCCTAAAGTATTATTTTTGTTTTTAAGTAACTGAAACGCATTTATATATATAATAATATATCATATTCATACGTTATTTCATCAGTTTTCTCAAAAGGAATTTCAATGTATTATCTACAATGTATTAACTTACCAGTTCTTGTTTTCAGCAGACTATTATAATCTTTTTTATTTTTTAGAAATTTCATATTGATATCACCATACGTAGCTAAGATAGAAACAGTGGAGATAGTGATGCATTTTATAGAATTATTGTATATATATATATATATATTATACCACACATTATACTATAATATGTAGTAAAATTGTCCATTACATCTGCGATTGTATTTTAAAGTAAGTTTGGCAATAAATTTGTGCCAAATTTATATTTTGCTTCGTTAAATCCTAATGAACCTAAAATATTTATTAGAAATCAATTGAAGTGATTTTTCTCATCAGCAATGTGAAAATATTTCAAATTATATGTAAAAATAGAATTGTCACACAATATTTTTTTGTTATTATAACATATGGTTGTAGAAATTTTGATGCCATATTAATTGCATTGTTTACAGTAGTAGGAAAAATGAAAGCTACTTAATATTCATTAACACAGGGTTTGTAACTGTAAAAGGATCTAGATTAATTATAATTTTGTAATCATTTAGACAGAGTAGTTCTTGTTTGTGGGAGCTCCAGTAAAAAAATATACCCCACCCCCCATTTAAGTTTAGATAATCTTTATGAAATTAACTGTGCTAAAATTTAGGAATAGAAATGAGTAAAAGTGTAATTATTTTGAAATATTTTTTAGCTCTCAATTTGCAAGTTTTCCCGAGTTAGCGAGAGTTCCCCTTCTAGCGTCACATCATGATTCTGGCGCCACGGCCTGAGTGTAGACTGGCTGTGGTTGAGGTCAGGGCTAAGGCTCGGCCGAGATATAACATGAATCTTTTCTCTTTTGAGCCATGCTTTTGTTGATTTAGATGCATGACTGGCAGCAGTATCTTGTTGGAACTTCCACTTCGGCCCTCCTAAAAGTGACCCGAAGGGTATCAGACTTTCGTATAACATTTGTTGATAACTGTCCGAGTTCATTTTGCCATCAACTCATTGCAGATCGCATTTTCCTGCATATGAGAAAGCGCCTCACACCATAACGGAATCGTCTCCCATCTGCCTACTGAAGAACTCACGAGATTCTTGCCTTAAGTCATGCCAGTAGTAGTTATTGCCGTCCGGGCCGTCTAAGTGAAACTTTTTCTCGTCCGAAAATATTATATTTTTCCATGTAGAGTTAAAGGACATGACTTTCTTTGCCCACTTCATACTTGCATCTTTATGATGTTTAAGAAGTCGTGATTTGCTTCTTAGTTTACGAAGTTTAACATCAACATTCGACTTCAAACTTCGCCAGACAGTTACATGAGACACTTGTTTAATTGTCGACTGTGCTATTTTATAAGTGGACTGTTAGTTTTTCGTTGCAAGCTAGAAAATTGGTCTATTATCACGAGCAGATAACTGCTTTTTGCGGCCAGAGCTTTTCTGCTTTCCATACAATTCTTTTTTATTCAAAAAATTCTGAATAGCTGTTTTAGAACGATTAAGAATCTTACTTATTTCACGCTCCGACTTTCCTTTTCCATTGTAGAACCAAACTTTTCGCACTTCTACTTCAAACAAATCACTTCCATGAAGCACTTTAATAATCCAACGAATCAAACAGTTCAATTCTTAATTTCTGCCTTTTTTCCTTCTTTCCAACCCTTCCAGATGGTTTAGGTTACAGTTAAACTCCGAAGTTAAACAAAAATTGTCTGCATTATTAGAAAATCTAAAGTGGACTTATATTTATGTAACACCGTGATTTCGAAAAATTGTTTGGCACGAAAATAATATTCGATCTGTTTTGTTTTTCTAAGTTAAATCAACACTGCAAAATTGTTTCGTTTCATACACCTTCTTTGAAATTCACATTCAATGTTATCCTTGTTGAGAAAGGGTGGAATTTTGAGTGGTCTTATAATTTTGAAACAGACTGTAGTTGAAAGTGTTTGTGACTTTGTTCATTCGGTCTGTGTGTCCGCTCACACCATAACTGTGGTAAAAATGACTTCATCAAAATAAAAGTTTTGTATGTTATTGAGAAGGCCCGTAAGACATATGGGAATATAAATGGAAAATGTCACCCAATTAGTTTTGAATTGAAAAAGTAAAATACATTGAACCCTATGGGAGCTATGTTTTCAAACGTCATTTTTTAAGCGAAGTTAAAATTCACAAATTGCATCGAAAATATTAGAAAATATTCAAATTATCCAATAAAATTTACACAAAATATTTCAGCAAAGTATGTTCGGTAGTTTTTTTCAATAAAAATTGAAATAACTATGACACTCATGTTATCTGAAGAGATCATGTGACTCACTTCGAAATAAAATAGGCAACCATCTTTGTTTTCCAGTGTAAAATTCGTGATTTTAAATGTTCTTTTAAATTTATATTGAGTGTTGCATCCGTCCTAAAACGATTTATTTTTGCGTATTTTTTGTGCATCTACGTATATTCTGCGCCAACGCAATTAAATTATTTTTAAGCTTAAATGATCATCAAAACCTGATTTAAAATATATTAGCGCTGAATGTATCGTTTTTTAGGGATGTTTAAATAAAATTCATTGAAGTTGGAAAGTGTTCCATAATCAATGCTTTATGTATGATTGATCTTTCTCGTTACATATTTGTATTTGAATTTTCTGAAATTTTATTTTAAATTTTACAAAAACTTAAAATAATAATTTTAAATATTCTTCCATTACAGTCTTATCTTGGACGTTGCACCCTCGTGTGGCTTGAATCTAAATATATTTTAAGCCTAGTATATATAAGTCTGAAGCCGGTTGCGTGGTAACACTGAATTTGTCTATCGCCATGGAAGCTCGAAAAAAGTGGCAGATAGCAAGATTTTGAGATATCGTTGCAGAAATAGGCAATACCATGCTGAATGCCAGTGCACAATAAGTGGTAAACGGAAACAAGGATTCATTTTTATGTAATAAGATGCCGATCCTAATATTTTGGCTGACCCTTATAATAATAACTTCTAACTCTGTCGTTCCCTTCTAGTTGTATATGAACTTCCGCAGCAGTTTTTACAAAACAACAAAGACCGCAGTTCGACAATACGAAAACCAACGGACAGTAACTTCCAAGAAAAGTGATCAACATTCCACCCTCTGGGCCACTCCTCGCGACCCCTCGGCCATTCCAACACTTCTCACTCCAGAAATTTGATTTGATTAAGTATGGAAAACAGAAATTTACCTTCTTAATTTTTCATGACTGTTGTTGAATATTTCAATAAAATTTCAGATTTTTGCGCACTATGGTATTGAAGAAATATAGGATGAATCTCGTCCTTTTTCACCACTATAATATTGAAATACGACAAATATCATTCCTAAATTTTCCTTTTAATCCATCCATCATGGACATATGTAAAAATTTCGATTTCTATTTCAAGCCTCTTTTAATGATACGGTGGCCATGCTACTCGTATCATTAAAATCGTATATCATCTCGGATCTCTGTCGATTCACAGCTTTTCGTTATTTTGCAGTGAACTACGAAAAATGTTACTTTCTGTTGCTTTTCCAGAACTCAGAAAAAATATTCCTGTTAAATCAAAACTAAAAGAATTGGGAAGATACGGTAATCATTCTACTCGATTTTTAACTCTATATTTGGGAGATACAGGGATGAATAAGTTAGTCAGTGTATATATATATATATATATATATATATATATATATATATATATATATATATATATATATATATATATATATATACGCTGACTTGAAAATTAAAGCACAGACGGTAAAATCAACAAAAATGGAAAAGTAAAACTTTGATTAACTCAAAATTGCACATGAAGGTAGCAAATATGATTATGCTTTAAAGAAAACAAGAATTATGTACACAGATGAAAAAAATATTTACTTTCCGTAAGTTATATGATGACGTCACATTTAGATCATTAACAAAATGACGTTTAAATGCAAACAAGCCACACAAAACTTACATTAATATGGTAGTGACCACCCCGGACCAACACACAAACTTTACACCAATTTTCCATGCTTCCAATGAGGTGATCAACTATCCCAGATGCCACCAATGGCCATTCCTCCAATAGGGCAGTTTCCAACTCTCTGAGACTGACTGGAGGAGGTAAACGTGCTGAGACAGCACGCCCGAGGGCATCTCAAAGGTTTTAAATGACATTAATGTCGGGGGAATACGCCGGTCACTCTATACGAAAAGTGCCGACACTTTACAGGCATTTGTCAACGATGTTAGCTCGATGGGGATGGGCATTATCGTCCATAAGTAGGAAATCAGGACCAACTGCAGCATCGTAGAGTCTCGCAATGGGGTCTAGGACTTCATCCCGACACCACATAGCCGTCACAGAACCGCCTTTAAAGATGTCCAGCTCTGTGCGACATCCCATTAAAATTCCAGCCCACACCCTGACGCTGCCACCTCTGAATGCGTGATGTTCGCTAATGATGACGCTTGGCGATTCCGCTTGGCTACTATAGCAATATACCGATCATCAAAGGGGGGTGGTAACCCTTGGACGACCGGGCACAGGTCTTTGGACAACTGTTTGACTTATTTTGAATTGTTTTCGAAATCGAGAAATTATCGAATGATCAAAGCCGAAGAGAATAGCGACATCTTTGATTGACTGTCCTGCTTCAATGCATCCGACAGCGCCCAGTATCTGTCATTTGTCTTCTTTTAGCCATAGAAACACTAATATTATCAAAAATAATCCTACGAAAGTTATAAACACTTCGTATCAGCATTTAAATGCATCTCCTCAAGCCCTTCAGAATGCTGACGTCTTCAACGTCTGCTGAATTAGAATACATCCTGACAGTCAATCGTGACTGACTGTAACATACGATATTTGCATACTGCCATCCACATCTGCAGCGATTTTCAGCCATTCAAATTCAAATACGCTTTTGAAAAATGAAAATTTGTATTGCGTGCTTAACTTTTGGAAGTCAGTATATATATATATATATATATATATATATATATATATATATATATATATATATATATATATATATATATATATAGTATATATATATATGTAATCAGGGGAGAAAATCCAGATTCCGAGAAAAAAATGCTTCAAATAACGTCTTTATTGAAAACTAACAAGATGAAATTTTTTACTCTTACAAATTAACTTTGTATAAGGACTTTTGCAATACAAAAATAATTTGAATTTAAAAAAATGTGCTTAATGCAACAAAAATTTTCACCAATCCCAGCGGAATAGAGTGTCACAATGTTTGATATCATACTCCTGGTGTTCTTATCCGATCTCTTCAGCGCACGAAGAGTCCTTTACGAAACACCGGCATTAACTCTTTCGCGAAGGCGGAACTAGCCAACAGTACACCAACAATGGATGAGTCGTTGTGCCATTAGTGCACACCGTACATGTTAATTACTTTACTTTTAACTCTGATACTCCACAAAAAGGTAGTAAACGAATACGCTTTACTCGTGTCAAGAACTTTTTCTTGTTCGTTACTAATTCCCCCGTGGGGAAGGAGTGCCTACGCACCACGCCCACAATACCCTCCCCCCTCCTCCCAGGATATCCCATGGCGAAGGGGAGGAGATTTGCATCTTCACTTTTATAGAGGCTTCCCGAAGGGCGGAAGTCTGACTTGGCCTCGACATGACAACACCCATACCCACTGGCGGGATACGAACCCGCAACCCGGCAATCCAGCGATCAGACGGAAACGCATGCCCCTGACCGCTCGGCCACCAGATCGGTACTTTTTCTTGTGAATATTAGTTAAATGCTTGGTGTTCAACTCCCGTATCGTTACTGCAAATGTCGCTAGCCAATGCGACGCATTTAGTGGATGCCGTATATGGCCGGTGCTAGTCAGGCTGAAGCATTTAGTGGATGACGGATATATCCGACGCTAGCCAAGGTGCAGTACTTAGTTGATGGCAGATATATCCGGGGCTAGCTAGGGTGAAGTGTTTAATGGATGCCTGAAATAACCGGCGCTAGTCGTTAAAGGGTTAAAAAAAGAGTTAACACTAGAACGACGGAAGCGGTCATTTTGAGCGCATAACTACTTTGAGAAAAGATTCCTCCAAAACGGCTCATCCCCGCCCATTGAAATTTTATGACTTTTCTTATTTCCTTAAAGTTATTGAAGAAAGGGAACAGAAGAAAATTATTCTAGGTTTTATAATAAGAGAACAAATCAACGATCTTCCTAGAACGATGGCAGCAGTCAAAATGACCGCTAAACATATTTCACAAGATGATGCAATCCGACTGCAACGTTGAGCTACTGCAAGCCGTAAGAATGATTGAATCAACCTTTTAGCATTTTTCGGCGTGTTTCAAGCACGAACAACGACTGTTCCCGTGCTGGAATTCCTCAAAGTGTAGAGTGGATGCTCTAGACCAAATGAGCCGCCTTTATACGACGCGAGCAGCATTAAGAAGATGGTCTATGTACAGCTGCGGAAAAAAAAAACGCCCCACCCTCTGTTAATCGAGAATCGTTCATCGTAGAGAAAATTGAAAGATACCATTCGATTAGGAATAACATCCTCTACAAATCAATGTGCTTAAAATTTACATAATGGACCGTGTTCATATCTAAACGTGCACAAACTTTGAAATTTTCAATGCCAACACCCAATTTTGACATCACCCACAAGTTCTAGAACCCCAAATTAGTCCAAATTCAAATTTTCACGACGTTTCTATCTTTATATCTGAAGATATTCAATATTCTGGAATGTGCAATTTTCAGGGATTAGCTCCATACTGAAACCGCAATTTGAAGGGCGATGTTTCGTTGATTGACCACAGCACTGCTGTAAATTATTGAACTATCTATCTCTTGACATTCAGCATTATGGCTTACCTCACAGCCAAAGGGTCGCAGGTTCAGTTCCTGCATGAGAGAGTGAACATTTTCATGACTGGGTGTGTGTATGTATTACTAAGTCAGGGCCTGTAATGGGTAGGATTATGTCAGACTCAAATAGGACACGATTATTTTATATAAATATTTTTTATTATACATTATCACATTTTGTGGGCGATTTCAACTCGCAGTAGCTCCGGAACTATTAATCGACAGTAACATAAGTAGATCCCATTTATAACAATACAAGTTTCACCCTTCAACACAGTAGCAGAATTACGTTGATTAGGTTGCATCTATACAGCCCTGTTTATACAAAGTTTTTATTAAAACTGGGTAAAAATAAATGCCCTTTTTCTTAAATAAGGATTAACTTACAATTAATATAACTTTTTCAAATAAGTAATTATTTTAAACTAATATACGATCCCTAAAATCATTGTGATGCTGAATATTTAAACATTTCGAAAGAACTAGAGGGAGAAAACACCTGGAATTTTACATAAACATACAAAACGTCTTTGTGAATCGATTTTTATCAAAACATGTCCAGGTCTGTATTCTTATTTTTTCTATTATTGATTTCATAATTAATATTTCATACAAACAATTATTTCCACAAAAATAAAAATCACGTAAATGTGTTTGGGTTGTTTAGTAGTAACGTCATACAAATAATCAGTGTGAACAGATAATTATTACAGAAGATATGAATGAAATTCTTGGAAACTAATTTAACATTAGGAGTTCAAAACTTTACATACTTGCAACTCAGAAACGCTTCATCCAAATGACTTGAAATTAGGTATCACAGGTTGAATTTTGCTCTAAATTCGAACTATGTTGTCAAACTTGCGTGTTGCTATTGAAAATTTCAAAGTTTGTGCGCGTTTAGATATGAATACGGCATGAATACCCTTATGCAAATTTTATGCACATTAATTTGTAGAGGACGTTATTTCTAATCAAATGGCAACTTTCAATTCTCTCCACGATGAACGATGCCCGATTTACAGAGGGTGGGGCGGTTTTTTTTTCCGCAACTGTACATCCTCTACAATGTTCTGGATTTTGCGGCCATAAATGCCTGGATTTTATTTCGTGCATGCAATTAATTCTTCGCAAATTTCTCGACCGTGCTCTATTTTGAATCTTGTGAACGAACTGCGATCCGCGTACTGTGCGTCCAAGCAGGGTCCAGCAGTCCTCCCTTGAGGAAAGGTAGCGAAAGATAACAAACGTCATCAGTGCTCGTTCTGCGTTAATAAAACACAAGATTTGTGTTCATCATGCGATAAGCCCACCTGTGGAAAATGCCAAGAACGGTGCATCAAGAACTCTTACTGCATAAAATGTGTCGAAGAAACATCCGAAATGCTGTAACTATGATGTTTTGGTTTTGAATTAAAGGTATGTTGTATTTTTTCTACGGCGGTTAAACTGACCGCTGTACGTCATTCTAGGTAGTTCTATATATCCGTCGTTCTAGTGTTAATGCATGCCTGATATAACCGGCGTTAGTCGTGAGAGGGTTAAAAAACGTGTTAAGTATGCAAACTTTGCACACTTCAGTTAACTATATAATTTCAGCAACCAATCTCTTCTGAATTAATTTTAACAATATATTGATATATGTATGTAAATAGAGTGCTTCTTTGTAAGGGAATGAAAATGATCTTAATGACTTATAGCTACGAATTTTAGTACGGTGGTGCTTTAGGTCAGGTTCAAAGGATTTAATTCGAATGAGTGCTTTTAGTTGCTTTTTGTTGAAGCTGAATTTTAACCTTTTGCTTACGGGTGGGACAGCCTACATCCCAAACGAAGAACCTCCCAAAAAGACAGGTATTTGACATACCCTATCCCAAACAGTTCGATTCCCCTTTGCAGATATTGGCATCCATTTGATACTGTCCCACGCGTAAGCATAAGGTTAAGTGATTTCTCTGCAAATCGGTTCCTTGCTGATTCAAAACATATATTATCACAGAACTTCCATCTTGAAATCATCGGAAAGATCGAAGACGAAGCATCATCGTTCGAATCCTTCCTTCATATTTTAAAAGGTTTTGAGAAATTTGTCAAATATGCGTAATTTATGCAATTATACATCTTTTTTTCATTTTTTCACATTGGCAAATTAAAGATTCGTGCGATTCGAAATTTTGGCATTAATCGAAATACTTGCATTTTAATGAAACATTTCATTTTAGTGACTCCTTTTCTGAATGTTCTCTGAAATTTTAAAGTGAGTCTCGTTAAAATGGTAAAATAAAAAGTGACCGCCAAACTTGCCATGAGTTGACTTTTGGTAATTTGCTGTTGATTTCATTAGAATTTATCAGAGGTTTATATTTTATATCAGGGACTGACTACTCATTTCATTCCTTCTAGTATCAGACTGTTACTTGAATTCGGTCTCATTGCTATCGAAATCAATCGTTCAGTTTGGAAGATGCTTCTCTTAGAAACGGCCATGCAATTGTTCACTCCATATATACAATTTATAATCCAATATATTACCCCCCCCCCCCTCCTCCCCTCGTTCAAAAATCTTTCGCATTATTAATGTTTCTAAATACATTCCATAATAATAAATTAATATTTAAAATAGTTGGACGAGCAAAATTAGTTCAGAAGAATACTTGTTCATTGCTTTAATAAAGATGAAAATAAGAGTATTCAAATTAGATTTCCAAAAACTTCTAAAGGTACCTAGAAAATGCATTTATTCTGACATCAATCCTCAAAGCTATTTCCGAAAATATTAGTTTACAGTAATAGATATAATTTCTTTTGACAACATGGCGATAAAATCTCTTAAGGTTTAGTGGGTTGTTAATAATTAGCAAAGTACTCTGAATTTGCTTTCAGCTGTTGGTTTCTCAAATAAGCAATTTATAATCGAAGATATTTGCCACTCAATTGCATTCTAAATTCAATACTCATATTTACAATACTCATATTTACAACAGGAACTGAGTGGGTAGAATCTGTTTTTACTTTCACTATACTACACAGTATATTATAGAAGAAAAGCATTTTATTAGGGTCGAAAATTCGAATTCGAGTTTTCGACTGCAAAGCACGTTTCAAGCAGCCCTGAACTCGATTCAAAAACCTGTGCAAATGATATCTCTCAAACGAATCGAGCATTTAGAATGAAATGGGTTGCAAAAATGGCAATCCACGAATACTGAAACTCTATTGATTTTAAAAGCAATCAAATATTCGAAAGACTGCCCCCTCCCCCTTTTTCGGATGAAATGTTAAAAAAATCATTGAAAATCAGAACCTTCAATAATTTTACGTAAATAATCATTTCTTATGTAATTTTTTATTAGAAATGTATAGTCATAAATTTTAAAACTCTAGCATGAATCATTCTCTAAATATTGCAATTTTTCAATAAAATTTATCAAAAAATCACACATTAAAACAAATATAAACTGTTGTGAAATAGTTTCACTTTTCATATACCGTATTATGAAATACATTTTTCACATCATTCTATTGGATCTAGTTCATTCCATTTATGAGAGAAGATACTTTGTGCGCAATGTTTCTGTTTTATGACGCCTAACAATCCGCTAACTGTCATTTATATATAAGAAATGCTGGTTTACTTGCTCATATCATGGTACCAAGGCACACTCAATTCGATAGAGTGGATAAAATAAGAATAATGCAAAATGCACATGCGCATAACGCGTTGTTGATGGACAAATTTGCAGGAAACCTCAATGCCGTTAACCTATACATATAATAATCGATTAAGTGTTTTTGTAATATATGCATACGAGAACTGTACAACACAAGTTAAGAAATAAACTTATTTTATATTCACTATTCCGTAATTGGAACAAATTTGGTTCCAAATACTAAAATTCGTATAGTGATTAATTGCTTAGACTGCGCTATTTATCGACAACAATCCTCCAATTTTATATTTTACAGAAAGAGTTTATTTACTTTTATTTGATAGGTAAATTAATATTAATTAATCATTAACAGTGCTATTTATTTTTTTAACATTTTACAACATAGTTGAAAAGTGCTTATGACTTTGTTCATTCTGTCTGTCCGTCAGCACGATAACTGCCTTAAAAATGACTTTATTAAAATGAAATTTTAGTATGTTGTTCAGACGGTCTGTGGGACCCATGGGAATATAAATGAATAATATCACCCAATTAGTTTTGGACTGAACCCGAGTTGGAAAAATGAAATACATTGAACCCTATGGAACCTAATTTTTAAAACATTTTTTAAGAGAATTTAAAATTCACAAATTCCTTGAAAAATTTTAAAAAATATTCAAATTGTCCCATAAAATATATAAAAAAAATCAGCAAAATATATTTAGTATTTTTTTAAATAAAAATTAAAATAATAATTACACCATTTATATGAAGAGACCACGTGACAATTATATGAAGAGATCACGTGACCCACTTCAAAATAAAATATGGCATCCATCTTGTTCAAAATCGTGATTTTTAAAGTTCTTTTTAATTCATATTGAGTGTTGTATCCGTCCTAAAACCGCTCTTTTTGTGCTTAAATTCTGTGATTCTACATACTGAAACAACGCAATTACAATATATTTGAGTTTAAATGATCATCCAACTTTGATTATTTCTACAACGAAGCCTAATTTTCAATTATGGAGAATGTAAACTCCAAAAGATGTAGAATGAGTTGTATAAGAATTGCTGCATTTCTTTAACGCAAAATTATTTAGCTCATGGAGTCTGCATTATAGCTGATATGAATGAAACATTCATTGATTTTACACAGAGAAGAAGACGATTTTTTCGATGAAGTTTTAAGCATAGAGTTAAATTACTTGTACCTCCATGGTTTTATGTTTTTAAATAAGATAAATAATGATAATATTGTGATGAATGAAAGGAATGGACAAAGTTTATTAATGAAATGTTGCTTTTATAGAGAGAATCCGTCGATTTATATTCCATGACGTCATTTGAATAAAGTTTATTTGTTATCGATGAAGTTTTCAAATATAATAAATTATTGTAGTATTATGATAATTTTAAAATATTACCTAGGAATGTATCGCATTTTAGAGATGTTTTAACCAAGCAATTTATATTTCAATGCCGTCATTTGAATGAAGTTCATTTTTTCCGATGAAGTTTTAAGTTTTCATATATAATAAATTTATATAGTATGGTGATAATTTAAAAAATATTACCGAGGAATGTATGGCATTTTAGAGATGTTTAAATAAAATTGCATTGAAGTTGGAAAATGTGTCATCATGAATACTTTATGCATAATTGATCTTTCTTGTTTGAGTTCTAATACTTTATTTAATGGCACTGAAAGGCTTTAAACAGGACACATACAAAACAAAAATTTTCTTTACTTTTGAGACCAACGAAGCGTGTGATGTGAGACTAGTCAACTAATTAATTACTATTTATTTACTTGCTCATTTGATTCGATTGGTTTGATCCAATATATTTATTTGATACATACCTGGTGCAGATGTTGGTTGGACTGTTGGATGACAGTGGCAATTCGTTTTTACAAGTTCACTACTATCTCAGTCGATTCTGTTGCTCAAAAGTAATCTTTCTCCAGCAAGTAAACGAGAGTGCCTTCTGAGACATCTAATACGAGTCACACCTCTTTCTGACTGAGACTCCTGTAGACATGTGTAGCGTAGATCTTGTAGATTTGTGTTTCGCGGATCTCGTAGATCTGTGTTCCGTAGATCGTGTAGATTTGTGTTTCGGGAATTTATGTAGTGCCCACATTAGAATTTTTTTTCTAATTGACAGAAAATATAAATATCATAATCATGCACTACTATAGTATGTCTTTATTAACATTAATGTAAAATCAATAATTTAAGAATTTTTCAAATATTACAACACATCTATTGAACTCATGTAGATTGTTAAGCTGTTGATCCAAGTCATTTATTTATATAAAAATTAACCGGTAACTTATACATTTTGAGAATTAACCTAGTTTTAGCCTTTTAACTCTTATTTAACTATTTTGAGCGTTTAAATATAAATCGCTGTTCTGTGTATTTAAATTATAAATATAAAGGGAGGCAGCAGGTTTAAATAACTAATGAATTTTATGTAAGAAATGCATCTGGCGCAAATACGCTTTTCCTCAGAAACCGCTAAATATGATGTAATACAAACTTTTAAACTCGAGGCTTATATCGATGTTAGGAATTTAATTAGGGTGTTTTTGAAAAAGAAAATAGTTTACTTATAGTTGTGTAGCATTTTTAGACCTGGTTTAAAGTGAGCCCCCTTCTTGCTCTCTGTAGTCTGTACGTGTGCGAATGGGCCCCTCTCGCCCCTCATTATTATTGTCGTCACTTCGGTTTGAACCTTTGGTGTGGGCCGAACCCCTTCCAGACTCTGTTACCAGTTGGCTTCCTCGCAAACTAGTGCATTTGCGAGTCATAAACATTTCCAAGCTTTAACGTCCATTCTGTGGTCTGTCCGTCGAGAATCCTTATTCAGCTTGTCGTACACCATTGCGTATCAATCCACATAAAAGTGCTTTTTGCGGTCTCACATGTATTAGAGACAATAAATTGCTTTGACCGATTAATTGCTTTAAGTAAGATTATGCAATGATCACCCAATCCATTTTACCTATTTGAAAATTTTTCTTTAATTAACCAGAAATTATCAATTTCTGTTTTTATCGTGATGGAGTACAAAATCTTAGCTCTTACACTCTGATCGAAAAATCTGAACTTTATACAAACTTTCGCTTTACTTTTCGATTTTTCCTTTCCAGTAAACACCCTAATTTAATTCCTAACATCGATAAAAGGCGCACGCGTAAAAGTTTGCATTAAATTATATTTAGCGGTTCCTAGGGTAAAAGAGCATTTGAACTGGATGCATTTCTTACACAAAATTCATTAGTTTTTAAAACCTGCTGCCATCCTTTATATTTATAATTTAAGTAGACAAAAACAGCGATTTATAGTTAAGTAGACAGAAACACTAAAAATAGTTAAATGAGAGTTTAAAGACTAAAACTAGGTTCATTCTCAAAATGTATAAGTTACCGGTTAATTTTTATATTAATGAATGACTTGGAGCAATAGCTTAACAAGCCACATTTTGCAAATGGTTCAATAGATGTTTTTTAATATTTAAAAAATTCTGAAATTATTGTTGTTACATGTTAATAAAGATATACTATAGAAGTGCATAATTATGACATTTTATCTTTTCTGGCAATTAGAAAAACAATTCTGATGTGGACACTACGTAAATTCTCGGAACACAGATCCACAAGATCCACAAAACACAGATCTACAAGATTCACGGAACACAGATCTACAAGATCTTATATTTATAGGAGTGCATAATTATGATATTTATATTTTCTGTCAATAAGAAAAATAAAAAAAATTCTGATGTGGACACTACTTAAATTTTCTTACATAATGCAGTGACTTTAATTTTTTCACAGCGACATACAGGTGTACAAGATCAACAGAAAACAGATGTACAAGATCCATGAAATACAGATGTACAAGATCTAGGGAACACAGATTTACAAGTTCCATAGAACAATGATTTTGGAATTAAATTAACCACACATAAACTTAAATTAGACACTTTTAGCATCTTACTACTTCAAACGAATGACTTATTCATACTTTTATATTAAGTCCTCATGGAACTGCAACTGACATTTAATTAATACCAATTGCATGAAACAAACGAGTAATGGCAAATTCTTGTGCATAAAATACAAAACTCCAACCTGTATCTTCCCTCGTGAACGGGGCGATCTAGATTTGTGATACAAGTTTTTAAAGATATAGGTTTGGTAATAAATACAAAGGCCACAAGGAGGCGACACAGAGGCGGCAAACAAGATTCACATGAAAAGTATTGCATTATAGTACTTTTAAAAAATGAACATATTTGACAATGCGACCTACTTGTTTTTTAATTTTATATAAATATTTTGATATATTTCTTTGAAAGACGTGCAATATCCTGAGAACGAACAATCCGTGATATTCTGAAATGTGTTGCAATAATTTCTAATTAAAAGTAACGCATAAAATGCTTATTTATTTAATATTATTGAATGCCCTGATTTTTTAATGCTTTTTCAAAAATATATTCGAAAATCGTACAATATCTCAAGAACGGTTCACGCTATTGTCCTAAATTTTGCATCATTTATTATCAGATGGAAAATTACGTCTCAAATGATTGTCATTTTATCATTATTGAAAGTGATGATCTTTTAATGATTTTTTTTCAAAAATGGATTCCCAAATTGGGAGTCTGTCTTCCTATTCAATTGCATATAAAATCAATAGAGTTCCAATATTACACAGGGTTTTAAATAATAGCACCAAAGTATATTCGAAACGCTTCATTCTTTCATGGAATCCACAAACCAATGACACACACAGACTCTATTTTTTCTCTTTTCTTCTCTCTCTCCTACTCTCCTTTTCTCCCTCTTTTCCTCCCTCTCATATTTTATCCCTCTCTCCTCCCTTTTTTCTCTTTCTCTCTCTCCATTTCCCTATCTTATTTTCTCTTTCTCTCCTATCATTTTCTCGTTTTTTTTTCTCTCTCTCTCTCTCTCCTTCCCTCCTATCCTTTTTTTGTTTTATTTCTCCCTCTCTCCTTCCCTCTCTTCTTTTATCTTGCCCCTTTTCTCTTTCCATTTCTCTATATATACTTTTCTATCTCTCTACTTTTTTTCTATTTCCTTTTCTCACTTTCTCTCCCTCTTTCTCTATCGTTCTCACTCTTTCCTTTTCTCTCCTCCTTTTCTCTCTCCCTCACTTACCAATACATGGCGCCATCTCTAAATCGTTGGATTCGAGTTCACTGATACTCTGAAATTTGGCCTTCCGTCAAAAATTAGAATTCGAATTTTTCACCCCATCCCAATACTTCCCATATACATGGTATGTAGGGTAAGTAAAAATAAATGCAATAAAATATACTCAAAATACTTTTGGTAATAGCATGACTATTTTATAGTGCTGCCAATCTACTAAAAATCCGGAGACATGAAACCAGAAATAGCGAGCTATAATATTGCGGTAGGAAATACTAGTACACTTGAGGCAAAAAGCCATTTTAAGCAACAGTGGGGCTTGTTACGTTGTTGCCCCAAGCACTTTAAATATAAATCACAACATAACTAATCTTCTCAAACAGAGCTATATAGTTGGAAAATTCTTTGGTTCAAAGTTTTTTATTTTTAGATTCAATTATTTTATGGTTTTCAATCTTAGAAAATTACCATAATGCCACATATTTACACCGAAGTTGAGAAAATTTGAATCTAAAAAATTCGATTTCAATGAAAATTGGTATGGAAATATGAAACTCGCTAAAGCAAACTCGCTATAAAACTCGCTAAAGCAAAATAAACGAATAAGAGCAAAACACGCAGTTTCTTAAAGTACACCTTTTTACTAGTTGTACGTAATTACATGAATGAAAAATGTATTTATTAAAAGGTACGTATGTTAAATGTCTGAATGGCAATGACATTCCCGGGATGATGGAAGGTCGTTTATTTTTTTATTTATTTATTTTTTTTTTTATTTTTTTTTTTTTTTTTGCGTTTTGAATGCTTGTAGACTGCCATTTTTAGGACACAAACAACAAGTAACCAAAAGATGCAATAAAGTTGAAACGGATCAAACAATGGAATTGGTCAGGAGAGCGCCAACATAACTGAAATAAATTTATTTGAGGCAAAAAAAGTCCCACACACATCGAAAAGTCGCGTGATACTAGCCTGCCCTCGGTAACCCCAAGCTGTTACGCCTAATGTATCTCCGCGCAGTCGCACCAGGGGCCCTACCGCCAACACACCTTAAATCTACCCGGGTTCGAAATAACCCGTTATTCCGCACGTCAATCACATTTTACGAAATGGGGTACCATGAAGTGCTTAAGAGGGTACCTAAAGTTATACGAGAGTTCGTAAAAACCCCTTGATAATTTCACCATCTGAGGGTACCGTAAAATCTGAAATAAGGTACGGAATACCCGCATCCAAGATAGAGGACTTTCACTTATAAAAAAGTGAGTTCGAGAGACCGATTTTGGTAAAGAAGAATAATTCAACTACAAAGGATAAATTTATTACGCTAACTGACAATGAATTTGCTCCATTGTTCAGGTTAAATAAACACCAAGTTGCCGTCCGAATGAATGGCAAATGCTTCGATAATAATTTCTTTGAAAAATGTAAGACGACTATTAGAAATTTTACAAACATCAATTTTTCATCAAATCTGAACATTTTATTCCACGTATTAAAATACAAGATCCTTTGTAATTTCAGAGGATTTGCCCAAACAATTTTTGAAATATTTCTTTTTTTTTATTTGAAAGTTCGTATAATTATTGTAGTGTTATATTATGTTTCGGATATGTTAACGAACATTACATAATTATCTCTTTCTAGAATTGTTAAATAAACGTTCGATAGAATTTAGAAAATAAAATCTCCTATATTTTCTCTATACACTTCTTTTGTTTTTCTCAAACAATATTAAAACAACTTTAAAATATATTCTGCTTTTAAAATAACACCCTGAAATATCACTATAAGTTTGAGAGCATGTAATTTCTTAGTTCACTGGCAATGGTGTAAAACTTCTGGCTTGAAGGTAGAAGAAACGTTCTGCAAATGAAAGATCTTCGGTTTGAATCAAGCCGGATATATAAATGTTGCAACTTGGGCTGCCATCTGTTGCTAAAATACTCAAGAAAGTCTTTTTGTAATAATCTACAAAATTTTCTGTTTAAAAGCCTGAAGTTTTATCTTCAAATTACATAATGTAAGCAAATTATTGAGTTTCCGTTTTTACAAAAATATATTTTAAAATCAATTTGAAAAAAATCTTAAAGTATCAACCACAGACGGAAATGACATTTTCTACCGTGGCAGAGGATGTTTGCTTTGAAATGAATGTCCTTCCAGCCCTGGTTTGATCATCGACACACGCAGATTTAAAATTTTGTCCAGGTTAAATTATTTTGAAGAAACAAAATAACATTTTACTAAATACATTTCAGTTTTTTAATTATTATTATTTTAATTATCCGAGTTTTACTTTTGTAAATGATTTTTGCTAAGAAAATGATTTACATTTTTATAAAGGATTGCTAATGAAAGAAAACACTGAGATTTTATCTAAGCATTTTACACGAACTTCATCAAATTTTATGCAAGGATGGGAATCTCCAAATACTTTTCAAATACAAAAAGTAAGAGTAAGATATAAATTTTACTACTCATCACGTTTTCAAAAGAATTTTGTATTTTCCTCAATTTGTGAAAGTAAATATAACAAAATAAAGAAACTAACAGAAAAAACTCTGGCATTCAAAAGTAATTTCTTACATGTGAAATAATTTAAACAGCTTGGGTCCACAAAAACTGTTAAAACATTCTTTAATTCGTGCTTCTGTTTCTGTAGCACTAACATCAAAACGAAAGTATTGTAACACAGAATATTAATCGTGATTTTATCTTTTAGGTACGCAACTATGAATTGCTTAAGTAAGATTTAGTCTGTCTAATAAACATTGGTTGATATTGCCATTAAGTGTTAGCATTAAAAAATTATGTATTTGGTATTTCCTTTTTTAGAAACTTTGAAAACAAGTATATTGTAGTTTTCTCAAAAATTGATATCAAAAGTATTTAATACATATCGTATTTTAATTAAAACATGTATTTATTTGTCAATCTTTGCATTTATATTATAAAAGTTACTACAATTATCATTATTGTCAACCGATATCACATAATTCTATTGATCAAAATATGTTTCATCTGTGAAAAGGTAAACGATGAAAAAACTGTTTATAAAACATCCATATTAACTTCCCTCGTATTTAAAAATCTCACTATTGACTTTGATGGGTCCACTGAGGTTCCGCCATAACTCCACCCTCCTGCCCATCAAAGAATAACGAAACCAAATTCCGACGACTTCATAGTACGGTTTGTGGGACATATTTTGAAAATATACTTAAAGTTTTTACTTAACATTAATTTAATTATCATTATCTTAACATTGCCGTAAATACTCACATTAGTGGACTTATTATTGAAATCGTACATTGCTAGTTGTGCCGCTATATAAAACCCTCCAATTATTTAACTTTCGTGTGAGTTCTGTAAAGGAATTATTAATTATTATAATACTCATTGTGTGACTGCACCATTTAAACTTACTTCAACAATAAAACCTTTATTAACAACATAAATCTTAATTAAATTCAATTACACTATTTAATTATATTATTTCAGCGGAGGGGACATATGTGACCAAAACGGAAAATCCTAAATAATGGTTATGACCAGATATCATTTTCAATGGGCACGTACCTTCAATTTCAGTCTTGGGCTTTGATCATATATCAAATGCTTGCATCAGTTATTTGTACTCGCTATAACACTTTGGTGTGTGGCTCCTTCTCGTACTCTGATTGCACTCACACATTAATATATCTCCATTATTTTGGAACCTCTACGGGACACTCTACAAGTCTGAATTCACCAAATCCAGTCATCGTCTCCAAGTTATCTTAAGTCGTATTAAAAAGGCACTGCCGTCATATAATAAGTCATTGTACAAGTTATCTGTTCCAAGTCATGTTAGTATCTCCTAAGTCGTGTTGTCAAAATTCTCAGTGCACAAGTTATCTTCTTGTACTGTTCTCGGGTCACAGGCTATGGTTCCCTCGTTGGGGGGGGGGGGGACTCCTCCTTTTCTTCCATTTGCCGCATTGAGTTTGACGTAACAATTTTCTTTTTTCATTGGCTACTCCTTTAACCAATGGAACCATTCCACATCTCGCAAGGCCCAACTCGGCCCCCTCTGTCATGGCACCCCTAAATTTATGGTTTTCTGACCTTTAGGTTCACGGGGTTATAAAACTCGGTGCAAGCCAGACTACAAGTGTTGTTCGCCGTTTTGGCCACCCTAAATTTGTACATAAAAGTGTCTCATCAAATGTGAGATCTATTTCTGGTCTCACACGGTTATCTCAGCCTTTCATAAATGACCACGTGGAATAATATGGATTTCCAACCGGTAAAAAAATAGGTATCTTCGGCCAGTGAGGACCCAGTTAGAGGAATACTACCAGACAAGGGCACAACTGAAGGAGGAGCCAGCAGACCAGTTGAGAGCTACACACAAAAAATGAGAATGGAAGAGATCGTTTGAGGTTCAATAATTAATAATGATCGAATCGAAATAGTGAAAAAAATGAACGATATTTTTTAAAATATGAGTCAGTATAGACAATATAGAAGTGCTGTCGCCCTAAAGATGGCCCTGGCCAAGATAGCTCCTGTAAAGGAGCCATCTTGGCCAGGGCACCCGCACAGCCATCGCCGCGAGAACTTCTTTTCTTTCCCATGAGGACGTCATGTTTTAATAACGAATAATTATAAAAAACATACCTCCAAGGTAAAATTGAAACTTAATGCGTAGAATAATAAAATTTAAGCTAAAAGAATGTTCTTTTAATAAATAATATAGCTGCCCAAAACAGTGTCATCATTTAATGAAGACCCATTGACTTGAAATATAGAGACATTTTTCTACCCTAGTCTGACATTGCAGTTTTAAATCTTATATATCGCTCCGCCCCAGATCTTTCAAATTACGGTAAAGAGCTTCTAACAGTCTAAATAAACTTTAACTGTCGATCCTTGATATAAATATTTAAAATAGCAGGTTGCTTTAAAGCTGAATTATGCAATGCTTTAAATTGCATATTTAAATAAGACACACGAATAATTTTGATTGGATAAGTACGATTTCACATTTCTGTAAAATATCTTCAGATTAGATTGTACACTGCGTGAAATATTATGTTTGTTTTTATGTTTGCCAATGATTTTGTTTGGGACACCAATTTAGATTATATAACTTAATTTCGAAGCAGTAAACAGAAACATTATTAAAATATAAATTTCTCGTGTTTCATGCAATAGCTAATGAGAATATCGCAAAATAGTCGCATTACATAATAATTAGAGACTTTGTTTAGTATTGTGCCAATGTTTGTAGACTATGAGTTTACATAAATGGAATGCACGCTGTATTCTAATGAGGTTTCTTTAGTATATGAATAATTAAATCCTTTCACTGGTTTATTTTGTGATACAATTGAATTTAGTAGCCACACAGTAATAATGGAAATCAAACTCTAGAACAATATCTATTATTTTAAACTTCAAATGAAATGTGACAAATTATTGTGAAGTATATTTTAGAAAAATGTTATACGAAACGTATTTGGATAGGGTGGGATTCTCGTTAAATCGTAAGAATTATTCTGTTTAAGACATACATTTAATAACATAATTCCGCTTAAATCATAGATTTGTGCGTTATTTTGACGTCTATATCCAATGGAATTTTTTCTATGAGCACTCAAATGGTGTTCGAAATTCAATGAAAATCGGAATTTAATCAATTGAACACAACCATTTTGTAATAAGAAGCCACATGATACAAAACACCGCTTTATTTGCTACATTTTACTTTGCCTACAATGCATGGTAATGGCTAGGGAAAGTATCGGAATCATGCCGAAAACCGCAACTCGAGTTTTCGACGGATCGATACGTTTTGAGACCTCTAGAATACGAAAACAGTATTTTTAAGCGTGACGTCTGTGTGTGTGTCTGTCTGTCTGTGCAATGTATGTATCCACTCTAACTCAAAAGCTAATGGACCCAATTTCACAACATTTGATATGTAAGTCAATTGTATATGACCCTGGTGCTGATTAGCTTTTGGTACGATTCGAGATAAAAGGACCCGCCTCATTTTGCGAAACGGCCCGCAAAATATGTTGTATTCACTCTCGATGAAAAACTAACAGATCAAATTTCACAAAATTTGGTGACTAAGTTACGTATGGGTTACTCTGGTACTGATTAGATTTTGGAATGATTCGGGAAAATGAATTTTTTTTTATTGCGAAATGGCTCGCAAAATTGTCAATAAAATAATTAAGCAATACAATAATTAAGCAATACAATAATTCTTAAATATGTTTAAGACATAAATTTAAGTTTATTTTATTTAAATTCATTTAATTAGAGAACTTAATTTATATATTAAGTGTTAAGCCAAAACTTTTGGTAATGAACGGACAAAGGATCCAGCTGGCACGCATTTCCTTAAAGCAGCAGTATTAAAATTTTCCTGGTAGAATTTTAAAATTTCAAATTAAAAACAGGGCAGGGAATTAGTGTAGTTCACTGTGGTTAAAATTATAAATAATACTGTTTAACAGGAAGCCTCATTATAGGTTAGTATTCGTTTCAACGTAACTTGTTAAAACGAATCCTTAAATACAGAGACGAACACAAAAAAAAATGCATTCCATTAAAAGTAACGGTTACAGTAAAGTCTATAAAATATTGTTCATTGCGGTCATTTCGCTCGTCGTAAAGTAAAAGTATTGTATCAGATAGCGCTTTAACATGAATGTCCAACCCGCCTATAGCGTTAACCCGCGGGTTATAACATTCAGTAATTGCGAGGCTTCGTTGTCTGTTTCTATTATAGGTACAGCGTTGGAAATGCATATATGACCATTAGTATCCTGTGCTGCTGGGGTATAAGCATGGCTCCATATTTTCAACTGATTATAACAACTGAAAATATTCCACAAACTGTATTTGTAGCTCTATTCCAAAAATATTGTTTTCGGGTGCTGTCTTTGATAAATGAAACTGCTACCCATCAACTGTATCCTGTGTGCTAAAATTAAGGCGTGAAACCTGGTATTTGAGGATAAGAACTGGATTTGACCATCACAGAGTAAGCGCGTCTTCCAAAGATCCATATTTGAAACGGCTTTGTAAACGCCATTCTACTGTCTCAGATCTAAAATTATAATCTGCGAATACCTCCGGTGTTCAAACAAAAACACGAACTATATAAAGACGTATTTTAGAATATGGTTTGCATATATATTGACTAAATATGTTGATCCACTGGATTAAAAGCATGTTTTGAGGGGAAAATAGTGATGGGACCCTGACGATTCAAAATTCAATCTACGTGGTTCGGTTGGGAAGCCAGTGGCGTACTGTCATTGAGCAGGACGGAGTGATCACAGTCTCACTGACACACACACACATACTTTCACACACACACACACACAGACATCACTTCAAAAATGTTTGATTCGTGATCAGGGATGCTTGAAACATGCTCTCTCGTCGAAAACTCGAATTCGAATTTTCGACCCCGTCACGATACTTTCCTTATACATTATGTATATAACAATATATACAAATAACGTATAATAAGGAACGTAATATATACAAATCCAACATAATTTTCAAAAACCGTTCTAAATATGTTACTGACGCCTTAAAACGTTCATCCAAATTTTGTAAACTAAAACGTTCATTCAAAAAATCATTTTTATGTGCATTGTATAATATAAAACAATAATTAAAAATATGATATGGACAGCACATGACTTTCCTTGCAAGCTCATATTCACGTTCTCTTTATTTCTTCAGTAATTCATTATATTGAGTTTAATGGCACAAAATAACGCCACAATTATTTAAAATGACACTGAATTGGAACGTTTAATTCAATTTTCGTTCTCAGTTGGTAACTAGACTTTTTATCAACGGTTGCGCAGCGTAAATGCGAAAAACTTGAATATCTCGAGAAAGGCTAGCCCCAGTGTAATGGGGTTGGTCATATTCTTTTCATTGCTAAAAATTATGTATAAAACAAGCATTTAATGGTTATATTTGAGCATATGTTTTTTATCATTTTAGATTTTGACGATTTTTGTGGGCCATTTCGCAGAAAAAGGCAGGTAATTTTTTCCTAATCGTACCAAAATGTAATCAGCACCACCTTGTCTACCAAATTTTGTGAAATTTAATCTATTAGTTTTACAGCTAGCGTGGATATAGGCAAGTTTTGCGGGTGATTGTGCAAAAAAAGGCGGTGTTTTTCCAGAATCATACCAAAAACTAATCAGAATCATATAGGGTCATACCCAAGTGACTTATCTTCCAAATTTTATGAAATTCGGTCCATTAGTCTTTGAGTTAGAGTGGATACATACATTGCGTTGCGCAGACAGACACACAGACAGATAAACAGACATACAAACAGATACACAGCCAGACACACAATCAGACAGACAGACACACAGTCAGACAGACAGACACATACACACAGATGCCAGTCTAAAAATAGTGTATTCGTGTTCTAGAGATCCCAAAACGTGTAGATCCATCGGAAATTCGAGTTGCGATTTAAGACATGATTCCAACACTTTACATTGCCATGTATTCCAGGGAAAGTAAAAATGCAATAATAGAAGAATATATTTCGAATTAACCCTACTTTTATGTTAGTTTTTATAGTGCTATCTGTGAATAACAGATAAATTAGTGTTGAAGACCCAGACCGTCCGACTCGTCCTGAGGACTTAGAGTAACTAGTTGGACGGCCGGGAGGATAAATTAGATAAATTAGTGTGAATATTTAGAAGGGTGCATCGTGAACACGATGTCTTTATTCATACAATATAATTAAGGCCGTCATATTTACTTCGGTTCATGAATACAAAATCCTGTTTTAGTTAAACATTATTTTATTCCGTATACCAATTCATGTTATCTTAAATATTTGGATTATCTTAAATATTTGGAAAGAAATATTTGGATTTTTGCGTCTCCCAAGCTTTAGGTTTTTATGCCTGCAAGTCCAAGAATCTCATACGTTGTACAAATTGATTTTTACAGTTTATCATTTGAACACTGTAAAATATATGCGCGCTGCTGTCCTATGAGAATTCTAGTGGCGATGCAAGTTATAGAATATATTTTTATTTGAATTGAAAAAATAATTTAAAAAGAAAACGCTCTTCAGTCAATGCTTTCACATCGATGTTTGAAACAGATTAAATAATTTTATATTCTATTGATTTTAACCAGTGAGAGGGTCTTTTCAAAGTAGTTTCGTTCTGTCTTTTAAAAGAGATTTCTATACACTTGGATCATATACTGGTTGCACTCCCCCTGGATTCAAACCAAATTATTATTGATGAATCAACTAAATGGGGGATGTTTTTAACACTTTACAACATAGTTGAAAAGTGTTTATGAGTTTGTTCATTCTGTCTGTCTGTCCGTTAGCACGATAACTGCCGTAAACATGATTTCATCAAAATAAAATTTTAGTATGTTGTTCAGATGGTCTATGGGAATATAAATGAATAATATCACCCAATTGGTTTTGGATTGAATCCGGGTTGAAAAAACTAAATACATTGAACTCTATGGGATCTAATTTTTCAAACATTTTTAAGTGAATTTAAAATTCATAAATTGCTTAGAAAGTTTTAGGAAATATTCAAATTATCTCATAAAATATATAAAAGAAATTTCAGCAAAATATATTCAGTATATTTTTAAGTAAAATTTAAAATAATAAAGTACACCCTTTATATGGAGAGATCACGTGACCCACTTCAAAATAAAATATGGCATCCATCTTGATGTTGTTGTTGTTGATACCCAGACCGTCCGACCTACCAGAAAGGTGTAAAGTAAGATATCCATCTTGTGACAAAATCGTGATTTTTAAAGTTCTTTTTAATACATATTTATTGTTGTATCCGTCCTAAAACCGCTTTATTTCATTTTAATTTTTTTTTTTTGTGCATCTGTAACTGCGCCAATGCAATTACAATATTTTGAAGTTTAAATGAACATTTTTACAACGAAGCCTAACTTTCTCGTACGGAGAATGTACACACATCAAGCTGTAAGATGTGTTGTATAAAAATTGCTGAATTTCTTTTACGCAAAATTATTTAGCTTTGGAGTCTATAATGTAGCTGATATGAATAAAACATTCATTGATTTTATATAGAAAAACAGACGATTCCATATTATTCCTTTTTTGATGAAGTTTTAAGCATGGAGATAGAAAGTAATTTTATCTTCATGGTTTTACGGTTTTAGGTAAAATAAATTACTGTAGTATTGTGCTAATTTTAAAAACAACGGCGCTGATTGAAAGAAATAGAAAAGTTTATGATTGAAATATTCACTGATTTTATATAGAGAGCCAGGCGATTTATATTTCGATGACATTATTTAAATAAAATTCATTTGTTTTCGATGAAGTTTGCAAATATAATAAATTATTGTAGTATTTTGATAATTTTTAACACCTTACAACAAAGTTGAAAAGTGTTTATGACTTTGCTCATTCTGTCTGTCTGTCTGTCCGTTAGCACGATAACTGCCGTAAAAATCACTTAATCAAAATGAAATGTTAGTATGTTATTCAGACGACCTGTAGGACCTATGGGAATATAAATGAATAATATCGCCAAATTAGTTTTGGATTGAATCCGGATTGAAAACATGAACTACATTGAACCCTATGGGACCTAATTTTTCAAACATATTTTAAGCGGATTTGAAATTCATAAATTGCTTCGAAAATGTTAGGTAATATTCAAATTATTCCATAAAATATATTAAAAAAATTTCAGCAAAATATATTCAGCAGTTTTTCAAATAAAAATTTAAATAATAATTACATCTCCTATATGGAGTGATCACGTGACACACTTTAAAATGTAATATGGCATCCATATTGTCTCAAAATCGTGATTTTTAATGTTCTTTTTAATTCATATTGAGTGTTGTATCCGTCCTAAAACCGCGTTATCTTTGCTGAAATTCTGTGAATCTACATACTGAAACAACGCAATTACAATATACTTGAGTTTAAATGATTATTCAAATTTGATTATTTCTACAACGAAGCCTATTTTTAAATGTAAAATGTAAACAAAAAAATATGTAGAATGAGTTGTATAAGAATTGCTGCATTTCTTTGACACAAAATTATTTAGCTCATGGAGTCTGCATAGCTGATATGAATGAAATAGTCATTGATTTTACAAAGAGAAGGACGATTTTTTTTCGATGAAGTGTTAAGAGTTTAATTACTTGTAGCTCCGTGGTCTTAAGTTTTTAAATAAAATAAATTATTTTATAGTACTATGATGAATAAGAAACTTTTATGAATGAAATGCTGCTTGTATAGAGAGAGCCAGACGTGTTATTTTTTCTATGACGTCATTTGAATGAATTTCAGTTGTTTTCGATGAAGTTTTCAAATATAATAAATTATTGTAGTTTTATGATAATTTTATTACCGAGGAATGTATCGCATTTTAGAGATGTTTAAACCAGGCAATTTATATTTCAATGCCATCATTTGAATGAAGTTCTTTTTTCGATGAAGGTTTAAATTTGCAAATAGAATAAATTAGTGTAGTATTGTGATAAGTTTTAAAATATTACCGAGGAATGTGTTGCGTTTTAGAGATGTTTAAATAAAATTGCATTGAAGTTGGAAAGTGTTTCATAATCAATGCTTTAAGCATGATTGAACTTCCTTGTTAAAATATCACCTAAATATATCACATTAAGATGTTTAAATAAAATTGCATTTTAGTTGAAATATATTTCCTAATCAATGCTTTATGCATGATTGATCCTTCTTTCTTGATACATTGTAGTAATGAAATTTCAATCTTTAAGGTCGTTTTACTTTTTTAGAATATAATACATTTATTGATTGCATATTTGGAAATTATTGCGTTAGAGTACTTCAGTGAATGCGTTAACCATTTCATTATAGCAGTAATTGCTATTATGCCATTAATCAAAGCAGTTATGTTATGAATATTTTATTTGTTATGAATTAGGAGGCAGTTCATTTATTCAACCGTATCTTGCTCGATTTTATAGATAATTTAAATTAGTAGTATTACTATTCTATGTAATTCATTTATACTATTCAATTATTCCAGATTATTATTTTCAATTTTATTTTTTCAAATTGAACAAATACCTATTATCAAATTGAATAAATTTAATAAATACTCGTATATCTATAGTCTCACACTAATTACATTTTGATATTTTTCATTTTGCTTATTCCACCAATGAATCTATATATTTAATTTTTAAAAATACACTACTTCGTTTAGAATCCAATCTAACTTTGTGCAACATCTTGAAATATTTCTCCCGAATAACCCGTGCGCAATTAAATCAAGTAATTTCGTAATAATAAATATATATAAAATATTGCGTGATTGCACTTTTAGATACAATTACAAAGACCTGTAATTTAAACTAATAATTTTCGTTAATCTGATTAATATTAGATGGCGCCACTTACCTCCTACGTAACTGTTCATTTGTGTGCTTATCATTCTAACGGGAAACATGGCTTCGATCTTGCGTAATGTAGATGCTTTCTAATTTTAGGTCCGTATCATTAATTCAATATTTACTTTTTTTTTTAATTTGTCAATATAGTGAGCATGATAATTAACCACTTATTTTATTTTGTAGTGCTAAATGAGGTGATCACATCTGCACCTTTTCCCAGAATACCACAAAGACTGATGACGACTGGAATTCTGACACGGAAAGCCCGTCCATTAACGGGAGGTAAAGATTCTACATAAAAGTTTTATAATTATTTCAGTTATCCAAGTAAAAGTACTATGTACAATACATTTATCAACTTTTAAAGATAGCCATATAAAACTTTTAAATATTTACATTGATCTGAAAAACTTATTTTGTTTCGACATTACTGTGTATGAATTTTGTTACTGTGAAATATAAACTACATATGTGTTGTTATTCTTATGTGTAAAAAGCCCTCGGTTAAATCATAACGGCGCAAATAGAATGAGTACATAAAACGTAAATAGATAGGCATTTTTGAAGGGGGGGTAATATGTGGCATTTATCTTGAAATATCTTGCAAAGCACAAGTTATACATCACAAATCACAGGTTATAAAACTTAAATAGATAGATATTTTTGAAGCGGATAATATGTGAAATTTATCTTGAAATATCTTATGATTTGCAAAGCACAAGTTATACATCACAAATCACAAGTTATAAAACGTAAATAGATAGGTATTTTTGAAGTGGATAATATGTGAAACTTATCTTGATATATCTTATGATTTGCGAAGAACAAGTTATGCATTAATAACATCCCGAACTCGAGTTCAGGTGTGCTTTGCAATCTAAAGCAGGAAACCCACTTGAAAATCTTTGTTTCTGTTACGTTTTAATATACATCTAAAATCTTAAATTTGGAGAATTTTATGGATTTTTTTTAATTAAACTTGCCTCCTCCTCATTGCCGAAATAAACTGGCCATACATTTTGTGAAAGTACTAACACATATCAGATCAAAATATAGTTGAAATTTATTTTAAACTTAGCTCGAGTCTGGTTTGGTTTAAAACTTGCTACTAGTTTGGATCCGGTTGAATGGCTTGTCTGGCATCAGTTTATGAGCCAAGCCCGAACTTGTGCAGATAATTTAATACATTACATGGTTTAGAACAGATTAAAAAGAAATATCAACTTAATAGACTTTCTTCGATGTCTTATAAAATGCATTCTTGTGTTAAATTATAATATGTATAGTGAATTGTAAACAATACATAAAAATAACAAGCATTAATGCTGTATTTTCTGCTGAAATTGAACCCTTGTTTAAATATTTATTGAATATACTGTAACTTTTATTTCTGAACGTCGTAAAACTATGTTGAAGTGTGCAATTTATATTGGCATAACTGCTGGTGAAACTATGTCGCGTTTCATTCTGATGGGGTGTATAGCGTTCTATTCTTATTCTCTGATACAGGCACGATGGACTAACTATTATTATACGAAATTACTAACTATTATTATTTAATATAAAGTGTGTTTTGAGTGAGCATTTAAGTTGGCATGACATCTCTTGAAACTATCACGTTTCAAATGATAGCAGTGCAGTAACCTCGATTACTTCTAAGAGTTGTGTCCTACGCCCATTACATATGCAAGTTATACCAATGTCCATGAAATACAAAGTACGTTTTGAGTGGAAGTGTTATATTGGCATAACTGCTGTTGAAACTAAATCGCGTTTCATACTGGTGGGGAGAATACCAATCCCAAATTTTTATGTAGTTACTGTGGGCTGCCCATTATCGTATGCCCATGTCTATTACAAACTGCATTGCTAGCTTCACCTGTAGTTAAAAATACTTATAACACATCCAATCATATGATAAGTGGAGCTTATTTGTAATTTAGCCTGGATAACGTCCGTGGTCTGGGTATAGGGCTAAAATTGGTTAGTTATGAAAAATGTAAAAACTTTGAATGCTTTGATCTGTGAACTTAATAGATAAATACGTTTATACTTATTTGTCAGAAATAGGGTATCATGGATGAATGCATGAAAAGTAATTTCAATATTCTAATGATTTAAAGTAGTATTATTTATTTTTAAATAAAATTGTTTTTCCGAGCGAATTTTTGCTTAGTTTTGATTATTTCTGCTCTAACTATCTTCTAAAGCATACAAAATAGATATAAATAGAAAAGCTTGAAATATATTCAGTGGGAAATCTAATTTGTAGATCAATAATTTGTTTCTTGAAAACTCTTATAGTGTTCAAGCAATCGTCTTGTCAATTTGAAAAATATTGAAAATGTTCCGTTTACAAAATTTGTAATTTTTATATCGCGAAAATTAAAAGCTCTTGATATAAACAATAAGTTCGAAGTATAAAACCTTTTGAAAATACGGCAAGGATATTTAATTTGAGTTTGAATCGGGTTCTTTTGTGTAAGATTCTGTAAAATCTATTACCCAAGTTCAAATTTGTATAGACTTGGTAGAGAAGCTCGTAATGTAAAAATAATAAGTTATTTTATTGAACTTTTTTAGCGTTTTAGTTTACAAGATGCCATTCACGTAAAACCATTTCTAATGATTTTATTGAAGCGTGAAGCCACTGAATTTTTTTTTTAGATTGAAGCAGTGTCCTAAAGATGAACTTTTAAATAAAACTGTTGAGTTTTTCTTAATCTACAATACAATTGTATATTCGAACAAACATTATTATAGATTAAATTAAATTAATTTCAGTTTTCTCAAATTGAAAATTATGTTGATGACTTCCAATTCTTACTTTCCCTGCAATATATGGTAATGTATAGGGAAAGTATGGGAATCATGCTGAAAATCACAACTCGGAGTTTTCGAAGGATCTACACGTTTTAGTACCTCTAGAACACGAAAAAACTGTTCTTAGCGTGACGTCTGTGTGTGTGTCTATGCAATATATGTATCCAATCTAACTTAAAAACGAATGGGTAGAATTTCATAAAATTTAGTTAAAGTCCCTTATGGGTGACCCTGGTGCTGATTAGATTTTGGTACAGTTCGAGATAAAAGAACCTGATTTTTTTTTCTTTGAAGTGGCCCGCAAACTATAGTGCCTGTATCTATCCTATCTGAAAGTCTAATTGACCCAATTTCACAAAATTTGGTAGATAAGTCACTTGTGAGTTACTTAGTGCTAAATTGGATTTTGGTGCAATCCGGAAAAAAAAGAACGTACCTTTTTTTTTTTTTTTTTTTTTTGCAAAATGTCCTGCAAAAATCGTTAAAATCTAAAATAAAAGAATATGTATGCTCAAATGCATTCATTAAATACTTGTTTTACATGTAACTTTGACGACGAAAAGAATAAGACCAACCCCATTACTCTAGGACTAGCCTTTCGCGAGGTATTTCAGTTTTTCACATTTTGCCTACTTCGGTTTTGAGAATAAGTCCAGTTCCAAATGAAAACGAAAACTGAATTAAAAGTGTATATTCAGTGTCGCTTTAATTAATTATGCAAGTTATTGAATGCAATTAAACTCAATTTAATGAATTATTAATGAAATAAAGAAGAAATGAATTTGAATCTACAGGAAAAGTTTCCCAACAAAGTAGTGTATGTATAAAAATAAAGTACCGGTATTCCGTTATAAACAGTGTTGCATGTTGAAGGGTTTACTTATTTTAGAATTTACGTAGTTTCCCTTTTTGTGCATGGCTCTGAATCAATTAACTCTGTCTCTTGAATACATTGATATGTTCGAGTGACCCTTAGTGCGGATTTTTTAATTTATAAGCGAAAGCTGTCTATAGTTTTTGTCGACATCGTACGAGGTGAAATAAATCCTGGCCTTTCTGATTTTAAAATCATTTCAAATATAATTTGCTGATTCAATCATTTCGTGCTTAACGTTTAACTTTCTTAAATGTAAATTTTATAGATGTCATTCTTCCAGGAAGGAAGTGAAAAATATTCCATTCGCATTTTTATTTTCTTAAGAATTAGAAAGATTCGTGTTGTTTAAGATAGATGTTGCTTAAATTTAGAATTAAGTAGTTATTGCTTTTCTTAAAACTTCAGTCAACTTTTATATCTAACAATCTATATTTTTATAATTATATATGTCTGTGGAAAAGTAATAATATGGTAGAAAATGTAATATTTTCCCTTGTGAAAACTGGAAAATGAGGATATGAGAATGTTTGAAAGGAACTACTGCCCAGACCCTAAATTCTTTAATAAGACCCTGCAGCCTCTTATTTATAGATGTCGAAATTTGTTTATCGTTAAAGCGTTCGAATCCAAGACACAGCTTTAAGTGCTGAAGTAAAATGTATATTCATGGCAAATGGTTTGTGCGATAAAGAGAGTGCTGAAAACCATTTCAGCCAATCTATCTCAGCAAAAACTGAATTCTTACGAGCAGTATTTCGTCACTTTGCTTCGAAATGGCGCGTCTGGCATACCTTATGACAGAACAAACTTTTCATTTCGGAATAAATAATTGTACCAATTATTACAAACTAATCACAGTCGGACACCAAAGCACAACACGGCATCTACAAAATAGGAGACAGCTTGCAAAGGGAATGAAGCTGTTGCGATTGCGCGGATTTGCTCCATACAAAACGGACATTGCGAATTCTAAAAAAAAAATTGGCCAACAAAAATTTTATAGAAACTTGCAATCTGTAAAATAGCCAGTCGACTACTTTAATAGTAGTAGACTTAGAACCGATTTACAGAAACGCAGAATTACCCAAACTAATAAGAAACTGAAATTTGTGTTTCGGTAACTAAAGTTTACATTCTCGTTTATTGTAGCTATTTGACAAAGCTTGGTTCGAAATCTAATTTTCAATTTTATATAACACAAAAATATATTTGAGTATACTGCTATTTAAGGCCGTCAAATATAGAAGAACTAAAACTTCTAAAAATTAAATGCCAGCTTTTTAATAAGTTTCATTTTATTAATAGCGTATGGTGCTTAGCATGGAAAATAGTCGATTTAATCAACATTTGACTCCGTTAATTAAAGTCCCGTGATCGATACTATGAGCGTGTCCATTTTCAGCCTTCTGAAAATTAGGTCTGGAGGATCTGTAAAGACTTTTTGACACCCCCTTTATTTTGATCGCCCTTTGAGGGAGTTAACGGAAATCCGACCCGTTCAAGTAATGTCCTGTGGTTGGTACTATGTGAATGAAAATTGATTGCATTCTAGCTCACGGGTTGCTTCTCCTGCTTCTCTAGAGGGAATAGATAAGCTTTTTGACCCTCCCCCTCCCCTTTTTTTTTGTCGTCCTCCTGATATCCGTCTTCATTAGATTCAGTCCTGTGATTGAGGCTATAATGTTGCAAAACATCAGTTTTCTGAATAACGGGAGACAGTCAGGAGGATCTGTATTTCATGTGTTTTCCAATCTAAAAATGCGTTAAGCAATTATTAGATTAGAAAACACATGAAATTTATAGGGTGCTCTTAGGAATCCTTAGGATCCGGAAAATATGTTCGAAAAAAAAACGAAAAACAGATTTTGATAGTTTTTGTCCTGTTGTAGATACTATTTGTAAAGAATTGTCTTTTTTTATCGCCTGGATCTTCTGGAGGAACTGGAAAGTAACAAAACACGTTAGATAATTATTACATTGATTGGAAAGTACAGAATTTTTTAAATGTATCAAACATTCCTAAACCTCGCGTATTCACCTCATGTCTTAACTTCATTTCTATTTCTCCACGACAAATTCTTCCTATGCAAAAATGTGAGCATGAGCTCTATTAAACCTCTACAAATTACATTATTGAACGATGCTGAAAATATACAAAATTAGTGCAAAATTTAAATACAGTTGCAAAAATGTGATAAATATTATATTAGTTGTAGCAGAAAATCAATCCGATAAACAGAAAAGTAGCCCTGATCAAATTTATAAAATGCCTCAGCAGAAGACATCGAACAGCATCTCATTCTGCTACTTTTGTAATTTTCTCTTTCAATTTGTACATCGTTATTCGAAGCAGCTTACTTGATCGTTTGCTTATCCTTGTACATTAATCCTTAAGCGAAATTATAATTTTAATATTTAATTATTAAAAATTTACTTAATATAAAACTATTTTACTATAATGTTAATTCAATTTATTACTCGTTTTGCAGGATGTTGTCACAAATAGCTTTCATTTTTCCCATTTAGCTTTCTTTACATACGTAATGTACGGAGAAAATATTAAAATGCTGTCAAAGGTTAGAATTTTCAAAGTATTACAATTTTAAACACATCTAGAATACAAATCAACAATTTATATAGCGATATCTGTGTTTTTTTTTGTTACAAGTATATATCAATTTTAGCTTTAAAATTATCCATCCAAATTTCGTGA
Source organism: Amaurobius ferox (assembly GCA_951213105.1). Lineage (NCBI taxonomy): Eukaryota > Metazoa > Arthropoda > Arachnida > Araneae > Amaurobiidae > Amaurobius > Amaurobius ferox. The sequence continues at coordinate 136,817,217 of OX578148.1, forward strand.
TATATCTCAGATAGGCCGTCAAGCGTGGTCCTATTGCTAATTACAGTTTATGATTTGGAAGGATACAGCTGATGCTTATAGAACAACTAGCTTTCAGAAATATTTCAAAGAAATCAAAACAAAAATAGCAACACATAATAAATTGGATTAACTTTGAAGTCAAAAATGTTTGTTCGTCCATCGTTTTTGTCGATGAATACAATGATAGTCAAATCGAATGATGGTCAAATCGAATACATTCCATCTCACGGTGCTAGGATAGATCATTTTAAAGAACTTTCAGTTTCTGGAATTTTGACGGACATATTGTCGTTTTAATATCCCCCAAGTCGCCGATGGAGATTGAAATTCATTTAAAATGGTAATTTTTTTGCAATTCTACAAACTCACTTCAACCGTCAGAGATTCCCAAGTTAAGGAGCGTTGACTGGATTAACCATGCGAATTGTGTCCTTTTGAGCTCTACAAGTATATTTAATTTAATTCTGTAGTGGTTTCTCTGTTTTTGAACTATATTGGTTAAAACATTCTATAAAATCAACTACCTGCATTCAAACTTGTATAACCTTGATATTCGCTCGTATTATAGATATATTGTGTTGTTTCAATTACGTATCTTACTTTAGTTATCATAGTCCCGTATTATCTGTTAAAAACGACACTGATGACATTAGAGTTTCATCTCAATAACATGTTTTGCACGCAAAACCATTTCGGATCTATCGGACAGAAGCCACCGATAATTTTTCAAAGATACAATCATACACAACGTACAGTATGAAGAATGTTAGTATCCTGAGTTGGACATTTAAAACATTGAATATGAAATGATTGAATTTTTCTTAACTTATATTACATTGTATACGAAAGAAACAGTCTTATAATTAATTTCGTTTTTCAGAAAATAACGTTGCTGATTTGCATGTTTGCTGCTTTCCCAACAAAGCAGTGCGTTTGTAAAAACAAAAGATACGGTTATAAATAAACGTGCATTTTGAAGTGTTTACCAATCTTAGGATTTACAGATTTTCCATTTCTGTGTGTATCTTTTGAATACGGAACAATTATTTTCAATTTGTATACGAATTCTATCTATAGTTTTTCAGAGAGATCTTACTAGATGAAATACATCTCCAATTATGCAAAAAAAAAAAAACGTACAAATACATATTTATTGAAATAATTATTTAGAATTGTTAAGAAATGTCTTTTTTTTCATTTAAAAGTGACAGATTTTACTTCATTTTGTTCGCCCCCCTGAAGGAGTAAACGAAAATCCGACCCTCTCAAGTTATGTCTCATGGTCGGCACTAAATGTGTGGAAAATGTTTGGTTTCTAGGTTGCTGGTTTCTTCTAGAGGGTTTAGATAGGCTTTTTGCCCTCCACCCTTTTTGTCAGCCCTCGGGGGAGAAATTTAAATTGCGGCTCCGTTAGGATTAATCCCGTGGGTGAGACTATAATTCTGTAAAATTTCAGCTTTTTAAATGACCAGAGACAGTCAGGAATGTTTGTAAAGACAAAAACACGTTTGGCCATTTTCAGATTGGAAAATGCATGTAATGTATGGGGTTCTCTGGAAAATTTTTAGGGTATGGAAACTATTTTCGAAAAAAATCAAAAATCCGGCAGAGTAAGCTTATGTCCCATTGTCGATGCTGTAAGTGTGCAAAAGATGAAGTCTTCTAGGTCACATAAGATATTCTGGAGCTTATGGGAATATTAAAACACTTTAGACAATTATTATATTGATCAGAAAATACAAAAATTTTTTATACGTATTAATCATCAATTTTTTTTAATTTCTTGGAGTTTTAAAACTTCAAATTTAATCTCAAAATATGCCCGTAATAACAAGGACTAATTATCTAAATTAGAAAATATTTATATATAATTAATTCAAGCTCACACTGCTATGCTAAATCATTCCAAAGAACCTTCAGTTCACGGAATTTTGTCGGATATACTGTCGTTTTAATTTCCTCCATGTTGCCAACGAAATTTGAAATTTATCTAATGGCAAATTCGGGTTATTATTCAAACCCTTATTTTAAGTCTGAAATTCCTAAGTCACACAGTCCAGACCAGATGTGTGGTATTGTAGCCTTTTGAAAGCTCTACAAGTATATTTAATTTAATTTTGAACCGAGTTCTCAGTTTTCGAACAATAGTGGTTAAAATATCCTGTAGGATCTACTACCCACATTCAAATTTGTATAGCCTTGATATTCGCTCGTATTATAGAAATATTATGTTTTTTCAATTATGTATCTTACTTTAGTTACCATAAGCCCGTATTATATGCTCTAAACAAACAAATGACATTGATGACATCGGAGTTTTATCTTACAAGACGTTTTGCACACAAAATAATTTCCATTTATTGGAAAGCATCTACCGGTCATTTTTAAGATATAATTATACATAATTTCGAGAATAAAACCTTTGTAAATCACCTAGCTTGCTAAATTCTTAATTTGACTTTCAAATTTGTTTTCACTGGTTGCCATTCAACCTTAATTCCTAACATTTTTATCTCTTTCTGCTCTCATAAAGAGCACTTTTCTCCCCCTGACTGAGATTACTCAAATAATATCAAATGCGACAGATTTCACTTCATTTTGTTCCCCCCCCCCCCCCCCCCCGCAGGAGTAAAGGAAAATCCGACCCTTTCAAGTTTTCAAGTTATGTCTCGTGGTCTGTACTTAATATCTGAAATATGTTTGCTTTCTAAGTGACGTGGTCCTTCCTGACTTATTGTCAGTCCTAGAAGAATAAATTGAAATTGCTGCACACTTAGGTTTTATCCCGTGGTTAAAACTATAATTACTCAAACTTTCAACTTTTTAAATGACCGGATATCATGTTGAAGGTATGTAAAGACGAAAACACGCTTATCAAACACATTTTAAAGACGAAAACACATTTTTAGATTGGAATGTATGAAATGCTCAGGGAAATCTTTAAGGATTGAAAAATTATTTCGAAAAACAAATAAAAAATTCGGCTTTGTTAGATTTTGTTTCTCTTTGTTTATACTGTAATTGTGCAACAGATTATCTTCTGGGTCACAAAGGATCTTCTGATGCGTATGGAAATATTAAATTACGATACTCAATTATTATATTGATTAGAAAATACAAAAATTTTTATACGTATTAATCATCCCCAAACCTATTGCATCAATCCGTTCCAGACTACCATAGTTGTATTACTATGTTCAAACTTAAATTGTATTTCTACGTAGTGAATTCTTTTTGTGTAAAAATTAGTGTAAGGATAAGCTATTGATCCCTTACAACATGTATTTAGTACTTCTTTTTTCTTAAATTAAATACTTAACGAAAATGTCTATATTTTTCTTTGGAGTTTCTAAAACTTTTTGTGTTTCAGCTCAAATAATGCCCGTCATAACAAGGGCTAAGTAGAAGAAAAAATTAGAAAATAGGTTTATATATTTTTTTTGTTCAAGCACTTAATTACTGCTCGCGTTTTGATTGAAAAAAGCGAAATACCAAATATTCAATCATGGGAATACCATTTGGTGTAATAAATATAAAACGATGTTTATTTTTCTTGTTGGGGCTATTCATACTTGAAGACTGACATTGAATTTGCAACCTATTTTTCGTGCTTTATACGTTCCATGTTTGGTATTCTTATTTTATGGATCCCTACTTATATTTTGCATATTTTGGAAATACTTATCAATTTATCCCTAACAACCTTCTGCAACCATGAACAAAGAATATGAACTCGAAACCAATTCGCTGCAAATTTTAATACTTATATAAATATAATCTCTGAGTTAAATATATCACTTTATAATATTTATATATTACTCAGAGTATTACAGAAGATTTTTCTTAATACGCGATTAGGTTAGCTTCCTTGCGAATCACTTACGAAATCGTAACTTCTTTGATACCGGTGCGGTCAACAATTTCTGTGTGTTCTAGTTTCATCAGAGTTGCTGTTTAAGCGGTTTCTTCTGAATGCTTAAGTCTCCTAAATTAACTATAACGGATTATTCTACGATATGTTATGAATAAGAACAATGGTAAAAGCTTATCATTTATTATTCCCTAAGAATAAAGTTATTGAAGCTCCTGAATATTGTTGAACGATGCTGAAAATATACAAAATGTTGTGCAAAAATCGTAAAATTAAAATGAAAATGCAGTTACACAAATGGGATAAACTAACGTTAGTGGTAGCAGAAAGTCAACCCGAAAAGTCAACCTCCCAAAAAATGAGTCGTAACCGAAATATCAAAATACCTTAACCGAAGGCATTAAACAGTATTTCATACTGATACCATTGTAGTTATTTTTTTAATTTACAGCATCGTTATTCGAAGAAACTTTCTTGATAGAATCACGATTTTCTTAAACAAAGTTTAAGCGAAATGGTATTTTAAATATCATTTAATTATTAAACACTTTTTTGAAAGATAAAAATTCATTTTACTATAACTTTATATTAATCTACAACTCGTTTGCAGAATGTTGCCAAAAATAAATCAAGTGTAGCAATTTTTACTTGCATAATATACAGAGAATATAATTAAATGTTGTCAAAAGTTAGAGTTGTAAATATAATTACAATTTATTGGTATCTAGAATTTAAATCAACAATTTTATAGTGGTATCAGTGTGTGTCACTGTCTGTGTATATTTTTCATGAATATATCCACTTTAGATTTAAGATTACCCATCCGAATTTCGTTAAATGTTGCAGTTAGGCTTGTCATGCGATGTCTTACTACTAATTACAGTTTAGTATGACGTGAAAGAACACAAATAATGCTTACACACAAAGTCCAATTGACCTTCAAGAAATGTCTGCGAATGTTAAAAAAAAGAATAATAAAATGTCTTAATTTTGAATCCAAAAATGTTTGTGGATTGTTCTGTCGGTGTGTTAAATTAAATTATTTTTATCTCACACTGCTAGGATAAATCATTATAAAGCACTTTCAGTTTCTGGAATTTTGGCAATTATGCTGTTGTTTCCTTCAAGCCACCAAGGGGAAATAAAATACATTTAAAATGACAAATAAAGTGTAATTGTGCAAATCTGTTTCAACCGTTATTTAAAGTCTGAAATTCCCGTGTTACAGAGAGCGAGCCAGATCAGGCATGCTGAATGGTGGTGGCCTTTTAAAAGATCTTGAAGTATATTTAGTTTGACTTTGAATCGTGTTATTAGTTTTGGAACTAGAGTGGTCCGAGTCCATTTCGCAATGTCTCCTGAATACAATGACGTATTCATAGAGGGGATCAGGTGGGTCCTAATCCCTCCGAAATGAGATTTCTGGATACGTCCTTGCCTGTACTTTTCGTGTTTTCTAATTCAATTATGATCCAGTATCAATTTAGTCAAGTTTAGTTAGTTTCTTCAAACATTTTTGGATTGAAAGTTCACTATACCTTGCCTCCCCCTTCCCCCGAAATGAAATGTCTGGTTCCGTCCTTAACTGAATACATTGATATATATGAGTGACACTTGGTGCAATTACTTTAACACATTAAGCGCGGCGTCCCTCCGTGGGGACTGGCAGTGAACTTTTCGTTTGGGTGACCTCGGTCCGCGGGACAGGCAGCATCGAGGTTAAAAAAAATAAATGTTCTAATTTTAATTTAAACCATTCTAAGCAAAGATGTGGTTTGGTTTTACACATATTACAAAAAGGGACGACCTGCTTGGTAACCTTTCTGGCTGTATTGAGCCGGAATGTTTTTACGCCATTCGCATAGCCGAAACGGGTAGTGAAATACAATCGTCACCTCGACGTGTGTTATCTTTCGTTTATACTCTGACCGAACACCTCGCCGAGCAATCGCCGCTGTGTGCCGCCTCAACGGTAGGCGGAGCAAGAACAGTTCAACGTGTTAATTGGTAAACGAAGGCGCTCTATACATTTTCAACCCGGTGAGATCTTCAGTTATGCAAAAATATCAAACATTTATTAAAACAACTATGTAGAATTGTTAATGATAAGCAATGTGTTTATATTTATTTTTCAATGAAATGCAAGCGGCATCCTATGCTGGATGTTAACATATCCTGTTTAAGATTCCCCATCTTCATTTTCATTTCAAAATTAATTCCATTTAAGAAAACATGAATTTCATTTAATTTTCGCAAAATATTTAAACAATGTTTTTTAAATGTTTAATAATTCTTAGACTTATACATGCATAACTGCCGTGATCTTGACATAAAATGACTGTAATAAAATGCTTACGTACAATAAAACATATTTCACTTGTTAGATTAGTTTCCTGTTAATACTTCCTAAAGAATGTCAAGTCCGTGTTTGCACTTGGTTTGTAATTAGCAAGTATGCCTAATACTAAATTTTATTTAGCTTTATATTTGATTAATCTTAAAGTAATTAAATTATAGATCTCAATAGCCCACTAATAACTAAGTGATAAAAAATCATTTTTAAAAACTTCAAATTGTAAGGCTAATAATCTGATAAAGTACCGATTTAGAGATTCATAAAACAAAATCTTTTGGTTTAAAATCAAGTGGCATTAAATCAATCTCAACATTTGAAAACACTCATTAGAATAATGGTACGACGATTAGGGAATTTTGTATTACGCATCAAAAAGTCACAATGCACATCAATTGCATCAATGCACATCCATTGCACATCAAAAAATCAAAAGTAACGCACTGATCTCGGGGATAATATTAACCGATTTAAATAGCATTTTGCCATGTTCAAGAATGTCGCCGATATAGCAAATTTCGCGGGAGAAATGAAATATACCATAAAGTTTTTTTGCTAGTGAATTAAGCACTCTAGTGTGGGGCACAACTTTGTTACCGGAAATATGTTTATCACAAGTACATCTAAATGCAGGCTACTCAAATTTTCAACTCATTTTTAGTCATCCACCCAGTTGTGTCGTCCAGCGGAAGACACGTTTCAATCGAACCATGTAGGCCAGGTCCGGTGTTGTGCCACACAGTACCCATGTACAGAGATCAGGCTAGAATTTTTCCAGAAGAGTAAAAATACACCTTGACTTACCCTGAATGAGTATTTTGCTTTCCAGAGGAGTCATTTTTAACAAATGATCGATTACCCTTAAATTTCGAGATATTAAAAAAAAAAAATTCAAGGTTACCCAACAGGAGAAAAAACGTGCATGCGGCCGTAAATTTACATTGGCCAAGACAGAAAGGCAACCCGAAATTTTCGAATGAAATTTTGAAAAAAATCGTCAAAAAATCAAAACCACTAATAAAGTTACGCAAATAGACATTTCTTATGTAAATTTTCATTAGAAAACGATTGACATAAATTTTAGAACGCTAACACGAGCCGTTTTTGAGATATTGTACATTTTTCAAAAAAAATATCAAAAAGTCATATAAAATTAAAAAAAAATTCCTATTAATAAACATGTTCACTTTTCATATGTAATACCATGCGATAAATTGGGTGACATCATTTTCGTGGATCTAGCTCGTTCCATTCATGAAAAAATATGCTCTGAGTAACACTTTTGTATATGGACGTCAATAGTCATTTATCGGCTGTAAGAATAACTTATTTCTTAGTGCATAACGCTTGGCGAGATTTTGGCGACGAATTTGGCGGAATGTCGCCAACTTGGCGATTTTTTGAAATGTTGCCAAATTAACGAAAATCTCGCCAAATGGATAAAAATGACGCTAAATCAATGAAACTGACGACTCATTGTCGAAAATTCAATGTCTTGGAAAGAATATTCGTATCTACTATAAGAAAAACCTATATTTTTTACTGTAAAAGTAGTAAATTCATTACATTATATAAGAAAAGTCATGTGTTGCCCACATCAGATTTTTTTATTTTGCAACCGAGTGTGTGTGTATATAAAGTTTGTTTGACATGTATAAATGAAGACGAATGCATGGTAGCAAATTATATATTTCCTTAGCTTTTTAATCATTGAAATAATTGTTTAAAAAATATCGGAAATATGATTTCAAAAATTTTATCAAAATTAAGTAGATTGCAGAAATTGATATTTTAAATTTTTTAAAGCAATCAAATTTTATCCGCTTGTGCAATTAATTCGCTGCTTCCCTAATATGTTTTTTCAAAAGCATCACAGCTCAGTTTAAACTTGCTTCACTCAAGGGATCTTTTTCTTTGCAACAAATGTGTCACCGTTATTTCTCGTACAGCCCATAGTATATGATATCAATTGTATAGATAGAATTATGCTAGGGTAACACTGAGACTCTCAAGTGTTGATGAATAATAATTTAACCTTTCGCTTATGGGTGGGGCAGCGTCCATCCCAAAAGAAGAACCTCCCAAAAAGACAGGAATTTGACATACCCTATCCCAAAAAGTTCGATCTCCCTTTACAGGCATTGGCGTTCATGCTTGCACTAGTCCGGGAGCAATATCTTTCAAAGTGATTGAGTTACTTGAGTTAAATTATGCACGATTATTCAGATTTTGAAACGTGTATTAAATAATTATTTCCAGGTACTCGGTGCCAGAGAAAGCGCTGCATTTTTAAACACGGTATTCAAACATCGACTGATTGAGACATTTTCAAAATATTCATCTCAAGTGAAATGTATTTTAAAAGCCATTAACATTGTTTACATAAGTCTGTACAAGTGAGACAGGTTTTTGATCGCATATGGAAATATAAGTCCTAAACAAGAAAGATCATTCATGCATAAGGAAATGATTATGAAACACTTTGCAACTGAAATGCAATTTTATTTAAACACTTCTAAAATGTGATATATTTAGCGGTGATATATATAATTTTAATTTATCACGGTACTACAACAATTTATTGTACTGTTTAAAACCATGGAGGTAAAAGTACTTTCTAACTACATGCTTAAAGCTTCATCGAAAAAGGCAATGCTTCAATTCAGTCAAAAAATCGTCTGCTTCTCTATGAATATTTCATTCATAGCACCTATATTCCTGACTCCAGAGCTAAATATTTTTGCGTTAAAATAATTTGGTAACTCTTCTTACATCTTATATATTTTTTTACATTCTGCATACGTTAAAATTAAGCTTCTTTGTTGAAAGAATCAAAGTTTGATGATCATTTAAACTAAAAAATATTCTAATTGCGTTGGCGCAGAATATAGATACACAGCAAAAATAAAGAGGTTTTAGGACGGATGCAACACTAAATATAAATTTAAAAGAACTTTAAAAATCAATATTTTTACATTAGGAAAAAAAGATGGGTGCCATATTTTATTTTGAAGTGGATCACGTGATCTCTCTCTCTACATAATATGGGTCGAAAACCCAGACCACTCGACTCGCCCTAGGGCCCGAGCAGCAATTTGAGTGGCCTGGTTATATAATATGGGTGTAATTATTATTTCAATTTTTATTTAAAAACTTCCGAGCATATATTAATTAATGCTTTATATATATTTTATGGGAGAATTTGAATATTTCTAAAGTTATCGACGCAATTTGTGAATTTTAACTTTGGGACCTCATTTTTCAAAATTTTTTTAAGCATAGGGTTTAATGTATTTCACTTTTCAACACGGGTTCAATTCAAAAGTAATTGGGTAATATTATTCATTTAATGTCTCTTATGTTCCACTGGCCGTCTGAATAACATGCTAAAATTTCATTTTGATAAAGTAATTTTTACGGCAGTTATCGTACGAACGGACAAACAGATAGACGGAAGAAACAAAATCCTAAGCACTTTTCAACTTTGTTGGAAAGTATTGAAAATTAGATTGGGTCTTTATTATCAAATGACAAAATTTTCAAGCTATTTTCAATAGTCATGGATCTATAATATTTAGGAGTTTTCCCTGATTAGTTTGTGAGATACTTGAACATAGAGATATAAAATAAAGCCCCTGTGGATGAATAGCTTGAAAATACCATGTTGCTCTGAAAATTATATCTATGTACAGTTTATGTCAATAAAATTCTATCTCCTTATTTGACACAAAAGTAAGGTGTAGTATTTAGTATATGTACTTTAGAATATTTTCAAAATAAAGTTTCCTAATTAATAGAAAAAGTAGGTATGATTTTCTAGTTGTATAGCAGTTTACGGAATATATGGCTTCACAAGTCCCTTCTTCAGGCCAAGACATCATATATGGAACGGCATGCACCTTTAAAGAAAAGCTAAGACCGAACGTTGAAGGGTCAAGCAATGGAAATTACAAAGTCAGTTAGGGTAGAGAGAAAAACTTCGCAGAACGAGTGGTATCGGCAGTTGTAAAACAACTCTTAAACATATCATCACGGGACCTCTGGCACACAGCGAGCGAAATATTAAGCGTTGAAATGAGATAAAGAAAAACGAGACGATATATATGAACCGTTAAATTATTGAAAAAAAATGATAGTTTGGTAGCAAGAAAAAGAGTCAGTCCCTGGTAAAGGAAAAAAGATAAAACGTTACATGAGAATGAGGCAGTAATTAAAAAGAAGAAACAAAATGAAGTAATGGATTTCAAGTGTTGAAATTCAACACTCAAACTACTAAATAACTAACAGTGGTTGAGACTATGTCAAAATAGGAAATGCCAAGGAAGATAAGGCTAAAAATACTGTTTCAGATCATACGATCTAATTTCATCAACTATCAGAAAATATCAATCGATTAGTCTGTTCAAATAAATTCGTAAATGAAATTGGAATTAAGAAAGATGTAAACAAAATTCAAGACCGGTTTTGGATGCTAAATGGTTAACTTTTGTAATCAAAGTTGTGTATACAGGGTGTCCCAAAAAGATTGAAACGCGCTTTAATTCTTTACCGGTTGGAGATAAGTGGGCAATGTAAATTGCAAAAGTGTTGAAAGTAAGGTAGGAAATAAGACTACGTTAATGAAATAGTACCCCCATTTATTTTCAAAAAGTTATACTTTTTAAAGTTTTATGCGATCCCCTTAGACAAATTTGGTCAATCGGAATTTTTTTATTTTTAAAGCAACAAGATCATTAAAAAACCTCATATCTGTATCTTTAACATTAATTGAATTATGATAAAGGAAAAACCCTGACTTATGTCACTTTACCGTACCATGTAAAAGGTGGTTTCATCAATGAAAATAGTAGAGATCAATAAATTGACGATGGAAATTGCTTAGATAAAAAAAGTACTCAAAAGTACTTAGTTATTGAAAAGTACTTAAGAATCCGTGATTGCATCCTGAGCTTACGCGGAATTCGCAAAAATGTTTCCTTTGTATTATCATTCAGTTTTATCTTTTTTTGATATGTCACAAATTTACATTTCTAATTTGATACAGGGTTCCCCTTCACAATATTCAATTTTGAATTAAATATAATGCGCTCAATTTTAAAGATACAGATATGCAGTTTTTTTAATGATCTTGTTGCATTAAAAATAAAAAAAATCTGATTCACCAAATTTATCTAAAGGGTTCGTATAAAAATTTAGAAAGTATAACTTTTTGAAAATAAATGGGAGGACTATTTCATTAACTTAGTCTTATTTCCGACCTTACTTTCAACATGTTTGCAATTCACATTGCCCTCTTATCTCCAACAGGTAAAGAATTAAAGCGCATTTCAATCTTTTTGGGACACCCTGTATGGTATACATTCTCTGGCTAAGAACTATTTCTTCAAAATGACCAGTGCATTATACTGATTATAGAAAAGAAACAAACATTAAGGAAGTAACCGTTGATGTTATCTATAAGTGTTAACCTTAATGCATTATACTGATTATAGAAAAGAAACAAACATTAAGGAAGTAACCGTTGATGTCATCTATAAGTGTTAACCTTAATGCATTATACTGATTATAGAAAAGAAACAAACATTAAGGAAGTAACCGTTGATGTCATCTATAAGTGTTAACCTTAATGCATTATACTGATTATAGAAAAGAAACAAACATTAAGGAAGTAACCGTTGATGTTATCTATAAGTGTTAACCTTAATGCATTATACTGATTATAGAAAAGAAACAAACATTAAGGAAGTAACCGTTGATGTTATCTATAAGTGTTAACCTTAATGCATTATACTGATTATAGAAAAGAAACAAACATTAAGGAAGTAACCGTTGATGTCATCTATAAGTGTTAACCTTAATGCATTATACTGATTATAGAAAAGAAACAAACATTAAGGAAGTAACCGTTGATGTCATCTATAAGTGTTAACCTTAATGCATTATACTGATTATAGAAAAGAAACAAACATTAAGGAAGTAACCGTTGATGTCATCTATAAGTGTTAACCTTAATGCATTATACTGATTATAGAAAAGAAACAAACATTAAGGAAGTAACCGTTGATGTTATCTATAAGTGTTAACCTTAATGCATTATACTGATTATAGAAAAGAAACAAACATTAAGGAAGTAACCGTTGATGTTATCTATAAGTGTTAACCTTAATGCATTATACTGATTATAGAAAAGAAACAAACATTAAGGAAGTAACCGTTGATGTCATCTATAAGTGTTAACCTTAATGCATTATACTGATTATAGAAAAGAAACAAACATTAAGGAAGTAACCGTTGATGTCATCTATAAGTGTTAACCTTAATGCATTATACTGATTATAGAAAAGAAACAAACATTAAGGAAGTAACCGTTGATGTTATCTATAAGTGTTAACCTTAATGCATTATACTGATTATAGAAAAGAAACAAACATTAAGGAAGTAACCGTTGATGTCATCTATAAGTGTTAACCTTAATGCATTATACTGATTATAGAAAAGAAACAAACATTAAGGAAGTAACCGTTGATGTTATCTATAAGTGTTAACCTTAATGCATTATACTGATTATAGAAAAGAAACAAACATTAAGGAAGTAACCGTTGATGTCATCTATAAGTGTTAACCTTAATGCATTATACTGATTATAGAAAAGAAACAAACATTAAGGAAGTAACCGTTGATGTCATCTATAAGTGTTAACCTTAATGCATTATACTGATTATAGAAAAGAAACAAACATTAAGGAAGTAACCGTTGATGTCATCTATAAGTGTTAACCTTAATGCATTATACTGATTATAGAAAAGAAACAAACATTAAGGAAGTAACCGTTGATGTCATCTATAAGTGTTAACCTTAATGCATTATACTGATTATAGAAAAGAAACAAACATTAAGGAAGTAACCGTTGATGTCATCTATAAGTGTTAACCTTAATGCATTATACTGATTATAGAAAAGAAACAAACATTAAGGAAGTAACCGTTGATGTTATCTATAAGTGTTAACCTTAATGCATTATACTGATTATAGAAAAGAAACAAACATTAAGGAAGTAACCGTTGATGTTATCTATAAGTGTTAACCTTAATGCATTATACTGATTATAGAAAAGAAACAAACATTAAGGAAGTAACCGTTGATGTCATCTATAAGTGTTAACCTTAATGCATTATACTGATTATAGAAAAGAAACAAACATTAAGGAAGTAACCGTTGATGTCATCTATAAGTGTTAACCTTAATGCATTATACTGATTATAGAAAAGAAACAAACATTAAGGAAGTAACCGTTGATGTTATCTATAAGTGTTAACCTTAATGCATTATACTGATTATAGAAAAGAAACAAACATTAAGGAAGTAACCGTTGATGTCATCTATAAGTGTTAACCTTAATGCATTATACTGATTATAGAAAAGAAACAAACATTAAGGAAGTAACCGTTGATGTCATCTATAAGTGTTAACCTTAATGCATTATACTGATTATAGAAAAGAAACAAACATTAAGGAAGTAACCGTTGATGTCATCTATAAGTGTTAACCTTAATGCATTATACTGATTATAGAAAAGAAACAAACATTAAGGAAGTAACCGTTGATGTCATCTATAAGTGTTAACCTTAATGCATTATACTGATTATAGAAAAGAAACAAACATTAAGGAAGTAACCGTTGATGTCATCTATAAGTGTTAACCTTAATGCATTATACTGATTATAGAAAAGAAACAAACATTAAGGAAGTAACCGTTGATGTTATCTATAAGTGTTAACCTTAATGCATTATACTGATTATAGAAAAGAAACAAACATTAAGGAAGTAACCGTTGATGTTATCTATAAGTGTTAACCTTAATGCATTATACTGATTATAGAAAAGAAACAAACATTAAGGAAGTAACCGTTGATGTCATCTATAAGTGTTAACCTTAATGCATTATACTGATTATAGAAAAGAAACAAACATTAAGGAAGTAACCGTTGATGTCATCTATAAGTGTTAACCTTAATGCATTATACTGATTATAGAAAAGAAACAAACATTAAGGAAGTAACCGTTGATGTTATCTATAAGTGTTAACCTTAATGCATTATACTGATTATAGAAAAGAAACAAACATTAAGGAAGTAACCGTTGATGTCATCTATAAGTGTTAACCTTAATGCATTATACTGATTATAGAAAAGAAACAAACATTAAGGAAGTAACCGTTGATGTCATCTATAAGTGTTAACCTTAATGCATTATACTGATTATAGAAAAGAAACAAACATTAAGGAAGTAACCGTTGATGTTATCTATAAGTGTTAACCTTAATGCATTATACTGATTATAGAAAAGAAACAAACATTAAGGAAGTAACCGTTGATGTCATCTATAAGTGTTAACCTTAATGCATTATACTGATTATAGAAAAGAAACAAACATTAAGGAAGTAACCGTTGATGTCATCTATAAGTGTTAACCTTAATGCATTATACTGATTATAGAAAAGAAACAAACATTAAGGAAGTAACCGTTGATGTTATCTATAAGTGTTAACCTTAATGCATTATACTGATTATAGAAAAGAAACAAACATTAAGGAAGTAACCGTTGATGTTATCTATAAGTGTTAACCTTAATGCATTATACTGATTATAGAAAAGAAACAAACATTAAGGAAGTAACCGTTGATGTCATCTATAAGTGTTAACCTTAATGCATTATACTGATTATAGAAAAGAAACAAACATTAAGGAAGTAACCGTTGATGTTATCTATAAGTGTTAACCTTAATGCATTATACTGATTATAGAAAAGAAACAAACATTAAGGAAGTAACCGTTGATGTCATCTATAAGTGTTAACCTTAATGCATTATACTGATTATAGAAAAGAAACAAACATTAAGGAAGTAACCGTTGATGTCATCTATAAGTGTTAACCTTAATGCATTATACTGATTATAGAAAAGAAACAAACATTAAGGAAGTAACCGTTGATGTTATCTATAAGTGTTAACCTTAATGCATTATACTGATTATAGAAAAGAAACAAACATTAAGGAAGTAACCGTTGATGTCATCTATAAGTGTTAACCTTAATGCATTATACTGATTATAGAAAAGAAACAAACATTAAGGAAGTAACCGTTGATGTTATCTATAAGTGTTAACCTTAATGCATTATACTGATTATAGAAAAGAAACAAACATTAAGGAAGTAACCGTTGATGTTATCTATAAGTGTTAACCTTAATGCATTATACTGATTATAGAAAAGAAACAAACATTAAGGAAGTAACCGTTGATGTCATCTATAAGTGTTAACCTTAATGCATTATACTGATTATAGAAAAGAAACAAACATTAAGGAAGTAACCGTTGATGTCATCTATAAGTGTTAACCTTAATGCATTATACTGATTATAGAAAAGAAACAAACATTAAGGAAGTAACCGTTGATGTCATCTATAAGTGTTAACCTTAATGCATTATACTGATTATAGAAAAGAAACAAACATTAAGGAAGTAACCGTTGATGTTATCTATAAGTGTTAACCTTAATGCATTATACTGATTATAGAAAAGAAACAAACATTAAGGAAGTAACCGTTGATGTCATCTATAAGTTATGTTATCTATACCTTAATGCATGAATTCTAGTACCAAACGAGCAAGCAATTTAAAACGAAAACTGTATGAATTGAGAAAGAATTTAACAAATAATCGGCAAGATACGAATATGAGCTCATAATTGCAATTAAAATGACGATTTTTCATGCATATTTTACATAGGGGACATATGGGACTACTGGTTTTTCATTAATAAGATTTATCAGCGTTCAAATAAATTAATGCTTCTTTGTTCTTAATAAATGCTTAGTGTGATTAGATGGAGTGTGGACATGCGTGATGATTTTTAATGTCTTAAATTGAAATGAATGATTTTATGACCAACACATTTAGGAAATGAGTAACTTTAATGTTTTCTTACGTAACGAGTACCCTAGAATATTCGTTGCTACGTTCTTTTGGAGCCCTCTTTGTCTAGCCTATGCAGGCTAAGTAATTTAATACCACTTTTACGTAAGTGTGGAATAACATTTTTAATATATGGAAGCTAGAATTTATTAACTGGTTTTAAATCAATTTTAAAATTGAATCTTAACAAAACTCTAGAAATTTTAAATCTTAAAGGAGAGTAAAATGTCAGAATATCAACATTTTTGGAATAAAAACTTCATCGAAAGAAAGAATGAAAAATGGATTCTGCCAGGTAAATTTTGCCAAAGTTTTATCAATGGCAGAAGGATTAATACTCTAGATTTTACTGCGATGTACATGTGTGTAAAAGGCAGTTAATGTCTGGTGGAGAGGATAGTTTGAACAGAAATGTGGAGGCAGAGAAACAGAAAAATGCTTTCGAAAAGTACTAAAGGAAGAATCTTTTCTGTACACAATAACCTCTTAAAAGGAAAGTTAATTGCCCGTTTTTATTCAATATGTAAATTTAATAAGATGGTAAATGAATAAGTTTTATAATAGAAAAGAAATCGAATTTATTTTCCACAAAAATAAAGGTATCCAATATATACCAAAATCAGCATTTAAATGTAATTTTTTGAAATATTTTTTTTATAAAAATAATGAATGTATAAATCGCAAACAAAAGGGTGACAAAAAATCACTCCTCGCGAATCCTTCCGTTTGTTTGAAATATTTTCCACTCAAAGAGAAAAAGTTTTGTTCAACACAAAATTTAGTCATTGCCAACATTTCCTTAATAATGAAATTACCCAAGGCTTTTTTTATAAAAACAAAAAAGAGCACCCGTTATAGGGATATAATAAGTAAAGAAGGATTTTATATCTAACGATAGCATCATACAGTTAGCCGGAGAGAAATCTTATAACTTATTTACAAATTCAAAAGAAATTCTTAGTGCGAAAATTATTAGCTGATAAAGGAGAAAGCGTGTTAGCTCAAAACCCGTACAGAAAGGTAAAAAGCAGCGCCAATGGTAGACACAATGGGCTTTAATATTAATTTTGTGGACCCTTTGAATCTCATAAAAGCTTGCACAATTAGCAATCGAGGCCCCATTAGTTTCCCTCACAAAGATTTTATCAACAATTTTGACACTTATACGGTATGCCTTAGTTGGGTCTTTTTTATTCATTACAAGATCGCTCATTTATTTTTCCATCTTTTTAACATAGGTAGACTTATCAAACAAGACTCTTTGGCCTCTTTTGTAAGATTTATTAATGGCTAAATCATAGTTATATTTTAACCCCTTTAATGCACGTTGCTTGTTCATGGTAGAGTCGTACTGATAATGTTAAGAGTTTAAAGAAAGTGTCAATCACTAAATATCTAAGACATCTTGAGACCCAAACGATTTGGCTATGTTTTTGAGATCCTTCAATAGATGCAATCAGCTTAGTAACAGAATGATGGCTGGACTGACAGAATTCAATCATAAATTTAAAACGTGTTTTGAATCCGCCGTTCAGGTAGGTGATGAAATATTGATAATGCATTCCTGCCTTAAAAAGAACTGAGTCTTATTAGAAGTCATTTTTTAATTTTTTTTTTGCTAACATTTTACTCTCCTTTAAAATTTAAGTTTTCTAGAGTTTTATCGAGATTTAATTTTAAAATAGATTTCAGACCAGTTAATAAATTCCAGTTTCCATTCATAAAAACTGTTATCTCGCATTATATAAAAGCAATATTACCTACATCGGCCAGATAAAGACGGCTCTAAAAGAGCTTAGAAACGAATATTCTAGGATACTCGTTAGGCTAAAGTTATTCATTTCTCAAATGTGTTGGTCATCAAATCATTCATTTCAATTTTCTAAGGCAAAAGTCATCGCATCTGAACACACTGTTTTGGAAGAAACATGTATTTACTTGAACTCTGATAATCTTGTTAATGATAAATCAGCAGTTCCTTACATCTCCTATGCATGGAAAATCGTCATCCGTTTTTAATGTCAATTATTCGCTCATATCGATTCTATAATGTTTTTGGTTTCTTGCCGGTTGTTTTTCTTTGAATTTTGTTTATATTTTTCTTAAATCCAGTCGCATTCACGAATACATTTGTGTAGACTGATCGATTTATATTTTTGGATAGTTGAATTAGCTTGTATCTTGTACAAACGTTATTTATCCTTTTCCGTGTTATTTTCTATTTTGCTTTAGCCTCAACCATTGTTAATTATTTAGTAGTTTGAGTGTTGAATTTTAACTCTTAAAATCCGTTACTTCATTTTGTTTTTTCTTCTTAATTTACTGCCTTATTTTTATGCTAAGTTGTCGTTTCCTGTGCCAGGGAGTGACTACTTTTCATCTTTCGAAAATATCATTTTATTCCAATAATTTAACGGTTTATATATATATATGTCATCTCGGTTTTTTAATCTTATCTCAATGCTTAATATGTCACTCTCCATGCCAGATGGGTGCTTTTGTCGTCCCGTCATGATATGTTTATAAGTTGTTTTTCAAGTGCCGATTCCACTCGTTCTACGAAATTTTTCGTTGTGTCGTTACTGATTTGTAACTTCCATTGTTCAACTATTCGCAGTTCGTTCTCAGCTTTTTGCCAAGGTTGCATACTGTTCTAAAACATGCTGTTTTGGTATGAAGAAGAGGGGCTTTTTTTTTATAGCGCTAACTTGAAAAGATGCCAGCATTTTTCACTTAGACTAACAAATACGCCATTTTCTCTGAATTTCATGTAAACTATTACTTTTAAATGTCTTCTTCACATCATATTTAATGCGTTTGTCTTTTCTTTTCAGAAGGTAACAAAGATGGTTTGTTGGAAGCCCATAGAATGAGTATATTTAGAAATTGGGTTCGTGATCCAGATTAAAAACGTCATCTATATAACTAAGAGATTTGTGCATTAATAAAGATAATGGATCCACATAATAATTGTATTTTATCATTTAGTTTTGAGAAGAAATATTGTGTGCTATGATAGAAACTGACCAGTTGTAAGTATAAACAAAAAAAAGGGGGCAGATGCGCGAACGAGCTATATACTAAGTCCACACGCATGTCCATGCTGTCTGGTGCAGTCAATGCGTCATTGACTGCACCAGACACCATGGACATGCGTGTGGACTTAGTATATAAGCTCGTTCGCGCATCTGCCCCCCTTTTTTTTTACTTACAACTGGTCAGTTTTTCTAAACTTCTATTTTCCTTAGCATCTGAAAATAAAACAAATAGATAAATTAAATAATTTTATTGAACGCTAGATCTACATCAGAAGAGCATGGTATTATGAAAAAATTCCTATTTCATAGGTACTTTTCAGAAATTTTTGTATCCATCTTGAAGTTCATCAACATTTCCACTCTAGAAACTAAAGCCATCGGCATATTCATTCTTCTGAAATATAAAACTAATGAAAAAAGTCTGGCATACTCACTCATAGTATTAAGAAACTATCGTTTTGAAAGTACAAATAAAATACTTTCACCATTTTGAATAAACTTTATATTGTAAAATCGACATTTTTTTTTAGACTGAAATACACGACTGTATTACCGGCTTAAATTTTTTTAATTATTGATGCAGACTCTTCGATATTTACGTGCCATTACAACAATCTGTGAAAGTAGCATTAATGGGAACAAAATTGTAAATTTTATGGAGTCGGTAATTTTTTAGCTAGTATCAAACTAAAATATTTTCCCTAATTTTAATTTATCTGTTCCGGAACTTTTAGTGAAACTAACTGAAATATCTTCCGATCTCCGCTTTATTGATTCAAACATTCCAGCGACATAGGTATTTATAACTATAGTATACACTTTCTATACAGAAGCCCAATTGTACTATAATGATGAAGGGAGAGAAAGGGATATTTTAATTTAAAAGCTATAGACATGCCATCAAGTGCAAGTGCCTTTTTTTAGAGTACCTTGAGGAAAAACGCAATCTATTTGCATTACATAAGTCCTGAAAATTTAATTCCTGCTGTGTGGCTTAAGTTAAAGCAATTGATGGCCAAGCTCGTATTAACTAACCCATGGGCCGACCCCTACTACCAAAGCAATACATACATTCAATAATTAAATTATTTGACACGAAATGTGAAAAAACAAGTATTGATTTAATTACAATCTTATTACGTTTATACATATTGAGCAAGTTCTTGCGCAGTCGCCTCTCAACTAGTATTTCAATTTTACTATTACTAAAACACTACTCTACTCGTCCATCAATGGTAATTAGAAGTGGCTTAGGTGTGTAAACTATTTCTTTAAAGATATATGCAGTATGTGTACAGTGCCATTAAGTTGCTAGCCTAAGCATAGGGACAGACTACATACTTTGGCATTGGCTTAGTAAGACCAATTCAGTCTTAGCATTCGTAGCTAAAATTTGATCGGGTTACCGGATACCTCAGCGACACATTTTAAAGGGGTGCTATTTTTATTATTTTATTGTAATGATAAACGATAATTTATTCCAGAAACACATTTTCTAACTGCCGCACACAAAGGAAATTATTAGGAAATAATTTTAGATAAATTAATTATATTCCTAAAATTATTAAGAATTTTCAGTTTAACCTGGGCCAAGTTATATGATTTGAAAATTATAAAATTATGCAAAATTCAGTCAACAGCATGGCATCAAAAATGCGTCGTCCTTCGAAATGTTCAACTGTTTAGGACATGAATTCTTTTGCAAGTGTTTACTAAAGTGGCATAAATATTACTAGATGTATTCGAGTAGGTTTAAATTGGCACACAGGATCTGAAAGCCAACTACTTATTAAACAAATCATTAAAATAAAACAAAATTATGCAGGAAGCAATTAATTGGAAGCTCCAGGATTACTCAGAATGCATTTTCAAATTGTCTACTTTTGTAGAACAAATATAATATATCATTTTACCTTATCTAACTCAGTATAATATTTTAAATCTCTGCAGTGTATACTAATGTGAAGGATTTGTATCTCTACATCAGAGTCGGAAATTAAGTTGTCGATGCAGTTTTAAAATTTTTGTACAAAGTTGTAAAATTACGAAAACGAATAAAACCCGATAGTTGTGTGGTCCATTCAGGATTTTTTTTATGATTTACTTCAATTAAAAAAATGTAATTATTTCTATTAAATTAATTCATTTATTGTATATAACTAATGTTTGCTTTTAGTTTTAATTTAGCGTTCATTGAGTATATTTCCATACAAAGTTTAAATAATCACGATTTTGGTAAACACATGAATAACTTTAGAATGAATCATCTTAATAAAATTACTTTGAGATTTATCTCTAAAACTAGGGGGGCGGGGAATCATACATAAAATGCTGACGCATTAAACACATGACTTTTCATACATATAATCAAGTATTCGTATTATGTTAACAGATTTGTTACGAAAAAATATTTTCCTGAATATTACTTATTCTAATCGATTTAAAATATGTATATCAACTTTAATGGAACGTACTCGTGTTTTGTTCGGAAGGTATCGCGCCGCCGATTGAGAACATAAAATGTGTAATATATTGTAAATGGCTGCTGATAACTTTTAAGAAATAGTTTGAATTCATTTTTGGTAAATAGTACAAAAATACCTACCGACTGTGGAAGGTGGTGAAAAAAGTCCATCAGTACGAAGTTCCCACCTTTCTCCTTTCCTAGATTCGAAGAGATCATTACAAGGTCTGGCTGTTACCCGGTCGTGACAAGGTCTGGCAGTTACCCGGAGTTGCAGGGCCATCATTCACCCAGAGTTATTTATTCCTGGCGCGATCGTCCTCTTAATTGTAGGGGGCAGGGTTAAAGCTAGCGTCAGAACCGGAACTTCATCGACTGAGACTGTATATAACCAAAGGTAGATAAAGCAACAGATATTTAAGCATTACTTATAGGAATATATTATAAGAGCAGGATATCTAAATGTGGAGGAGATATTTACTACGTATGGTGATGCCAAATCATTTTAATTTGCCTATTTAATTCGACATTTTCGGAATGTTCTTCAAGGTGCTTGAGTTTAGGAATCAGATGAAGCCAGATTCATAAAAAGCACTCTGTCCTTGGCGTCACTGTCACCTCTGCATAAGCTAAAAGGCACTCTTCCTTACCAGACCATCATGCTTTTGTACATTTTATATTATCTGCAGTGTTAGCAACCAAGAGGCGCTTGGTTATAAAATGCACTCCTAATCATCTATTAATTCTAAAATATCTATCACATGAGGGACATGCGGGGTTTTAGAGCCCGCATCTCTACCAGAACCGCAATTAAAATGCTGGAATAGGTGGTATGAACAAAATTGTGGGTCTAGTGGATGACCACTATTTACATTAGGGTCCACTTGCAGAGCCATTGATCGTCTTAACCTCGTTAGCCGTCACCCGAAAGGGTACGTTGCCGGCAGGAACCACTTGGAGGTGAGGTTCGACTTCATCAGGAGAGGCTAGGGTACACCGAAGTGCACCTGTATTACGCTTCCTGACCCTGTAACTACAACTAACTCCCTTTAAAGAGTTATAGTTACTCCTGCCATATGAATTGAAACATAGATATAGAAGATTCTATATCTATGAATCACTTCCTGGTCTCCTGATTAAAAAGTGGAGATACTGAACACTGTGAGAGCAAAGGAAAATAAAATTAACCAAATTTGAACCTGCATAAAATCGAGAGAGGAAAAACTAAAGCCCAACTCGGATTCTGGCCCGAAGTCGCAGCTATATGTATGGAAATATTTAGTCTTACGGTTTACCATAAGGTGTGGTCTGTAGGACTGACTAAAAGAAAAACACGTTACATTATTATATAGACATATTTAATAACTGGATTTAATCACTAAATTCATATATAAAACGTTTAAAAATGTATACATCAATGTACTGTATAGAAAATTGTCGGTTATCATTAACTTTTTACAAATCACTTTCATTAAAAATATAATTAGAAAGAAAGTATTGTATTAAAAAGGAGGGACATAAAAATATTCATTATATCAAAAGACGATTTCTATAAGTCAGATAGGTTTACATTTGCAGCAAAGAAATTTTTAATTTCAAGTGACTATCACACTATAATTTGTTAACTGAATTTCTCGCGAAAGGGACACGTGATAATACTTCCTGTATTTTATAGATAGAATGGATATAGGCAAATGTGGGGTGTTATAAATATACTATATCCAATTTTCTAATAACTATTTAAACAATTGGCCATGGCAACGGAGACCTATAGCGGAAATTAGTAAGTTATTTGTTTTGTAGACGAGTTTATGTGATTATTTTAAGCTTTGAGAAAAGCATAATTGAAAAAAATGCCACATTCATATTCAGGGAAACTTTGAAACGTGTACCTATATCCGTATTAAACATTTGGATTTTTACTCCATATTAATATTTTTTTACCTACACAAAGTATTGTGAGCAACAATGTACATTTAACTTTTAATAGCTGTTGATTTCAGATTGGGATTCTTTAAAGATTTCTGCTCATTTTATACACATGATTACATGATTTGGAATAATTTACAACAGGGTGGCCAAACGGTCGATAACGAAAGATTTTAAGTCAATTGCAGATATGTTCTGTAAGACTAAAGGTGACGCGACTCAAACTTAAATTACCAAATAGTAATTTGAACTCAAAAATGTATGTCTTACGTTTTTGTTACATATGACTTTATTAAAAAATCAATCCATTACATAACTGGCATCTCACATTGATACAAAGGTAGAAATACAGATCAGAGAAAACTAACTAAGTACAAAACAAGAATATTACAAATCAAACAAACACAAAGTTCAATGGGAAGAGGTCGAAGAAGGGGTCATGGCTCCGGGACAGTTTGTATAAGTTCTAGGTCTAAAATTGACCCCGATCTGAAATTGACTAGAGACGGATGATTCTAGCAGTGGAGTTAAGAGAGTGAGTTATTATTCTGAGTAGTGAAAAAAGACAAAGGCGACTCCAAATGTCAGAAAAAGAAGCGTCACAAATTCCAGTCATGTTGAACAACAAACCCGAAATACAGAGGTATGTACCAGTCTGCCTATATATTAGGTCAATTTCTAATCTTTGGAATCAGATTCAAACGATCTCGTCTCACACGGTGCTTTTCTTCTCCTTAAGCGTTTGTTAAAATTAATGTAATTTTAAATATAATTATAATAATTGTGAATAATTAATATTTATTTTAAAAGTTAAGTGTGGAATTTAATGTGTAGTGTTTTAATTAATGATTATATTAAGGAACTCGTACAGAGATGTAATGGTGGGTTATTGCTGCCATGATAAAAATGTAAGAACTATACGATTCACGATCAAATTTCCTAAATATGTGCGCAATGTCTTTTATCAATTAGCACATTGTGGATAGCACCTGCAATTTCTCAAAGTATCCTAGTATGGAGTGTGGTATTTTGGTGTACGCGGGTGATTTTGTTACATTCCCCAACGCTTTGATTTTATAGGCACAGATGAAACAAACAATTATCACATAAAAGTTTATAAACGGTTTTCAAGAAATTGAACATTTTACTATAAAGGAGTTGCATAAACTTGCATGTCGTATTTTTACGCGAATAACAGCTTGAATTTTAAAATATACACTAAATTTTAGTGGCAAATCAAAACAATTTAATTTTTCAATTACTAGTATGTGTCTACCAGTAATTATTCAAAATATACTTTTACTATACTTAACCGAATGTTAAACAACTCTCGTATACTATATACATAAGTTTTCTTATACTCTACATGAGTATGTCCTACATAAGTATGCGTGCTGTACACGCTTAAGTATATAAAATATTTTACATGGTAATTTCATCAACTATATAGTTAAAAATTAAAGATTTTCTTAAAGTCATATAAATATGGAACATAAGAAATATTTAGGTCTCATAAGAACATTGTAATATAAAAAATGTAAATTTAAAATAATTATTTACATTTCAACATACAGTGCTGATTTTATGCGAACTTCTAACCTTTACGAACTCCCAAGATGATAGTTATAATAGTTATATTGTTATAGATCAGATCTGTTTTCAGCAAAAATCTCTAAAAAGGGCGATACCCGAATAATAGTTCAATTTTCATTAAAAGTGCATTCGACTCATAAGAATAAGCATTAGAAGGGAGTTTATATTGCAGAGGATGTTCAAGAACATTAAAAATTTGCTTGATCACAAATCAGAGTACATTTACTTAAAATAATTTACAAAAATCGTTTTTACTAAGTGACTGTTATTTCAATACTTCTAAATATATGATTTGCTTACCTGAAGTCGAAAATGTAGTTATCTATTAACTTATGATAGCTTTACTCTGGTAAGCAACTTGGTCGCAATGCCGAGGGTGGACAAAGAGGAGATAGACGAATGGTGCACCCCATTTCAGGATATCCGACAGATAGTCATAAAAAAAAATTGTATACACGGGTTGAAATTTTTTTATGTTCCTATCTGCTCCATTCCTTAAAATTATGAGACAGTAGTACATTATGTACTATAATTATCTTTACCAATATTGTTGATAAAACATAAATATTCATTCATATGCAATTTCGTAGAGCATGGCGAAGCATATTCGGTATCCAGAAAATTGTTTGCATATCTAGAGTGCTAGATCAACTGTAGAGAAATAGTCCTGAAAAATGCATGTGCATTTTACTCGTATTATATCTAATACTATAAAAAAATTGCATAAAGAAATTTGAGATCTTTCACAAAAGTTAACTTATAAAACATTTTACAATTTTGTTAACAGTATTTTGTAATTATTTTGTCAAATTTTATGACGGCTATTAAAACATGATCCAAAAACGCAAATCTACTTTTAACTTTGAAATATGTAATTGCACTTTAACATCCTTTAAAACATAAATAGTATATATTTGAAAAGTTTTTACCCTAGATTAAAATAGTATATATTTGAAAAGATTTTACCCCAGATTAAGATAGGGCTTGGGTGATAAAATTGTATATAAAGGGGTCCAAAATCTGCAAAATCTTGGAACCGATTGTATATAAACTGTTAGCCTTATTATTTTTGAAAGGAAAATTTAACATAAATATCAAGTACGGTATTATACTTTGGTTAGCGTATTGAAGTTCACTGCATCTTGCTGTTAATCACTTACTAACATCCTCACAGATTTTACCATTAGGATCCAGAAGCACATCATGTGATATCAGTTTCCACAGGTTTACGAACCTCCTTTAATGAAATTATTGGTTGACTGGGAGTCTTTTTCATTTCCCTCAACTAAGAAACCAAGCTACAGCTCGGCACTGTAGATCTGCAAATAGGCACAAAATGAATATTCAGAAACTGAAATACAATATGATACAAAAAGCTGCTGTAAAAATTAAACTGAGTTTAAAGGCAACACATTGTAATATTTATATTAAGTAAAAATATCCTGTAGTGGAGATGAAGTTATTTTAATTGTTTGTTGTTAGAGTTACATTCGAAAAGGAAATTATGCACCATCCACCAAAACACACAAAATGAGCCATCATTGCTTAAAGTCAGTTCTGTGCTTTTAGTCTGTAGGTACTTCAGCATTGAAGAAAAATGCTAGAAGCTAGACTATTCGAAAATAGTTATGATTGTTATTCGACAATCATAAATGTTTTTTTTTTAATTTTTAAAATTCAAAATCAAATGTGTCCAAATTTTAAAGAAAAAAACACATGTACCTCCCACCAGAGGTCTTTGTTTCAACACTACAACATCAACATACATGTCCGCAGAGGAGGATTCAAACCCGCGACCTCGACAACATAAGTAAACGCTTGCTTTATACCTCTCAGCTATTAGAAATCCATTTCACACCAATGAAATCCAGAAACATCAATAAACTATTAACACTAATATAAGTATTTAAAGATTTAGTATATAAATCGAAAATAAATTGAAAATGGCATTAAAAATATTATAATTTTTCATAGAGAAAAGGGGAGAGTGATACATCGCGTTATTTACTGTTAAAACTATAAATACTCATTTTTTATCTTAATTGGTTTGTCATGTTTTTTGAGGGAAAATAATATTCTTTCTACTTTTAATTATAGTTAGAACGAAGTGGACGCTTAATTTTGTAGTCGATAATTATACTATTATGCAATGATGAAGCAGTTAAATGTTCGAGCTAATTCATAATACTGCCTTATCTTGTTTAAATACACAGAACATAAATCTGATGTGGTCAACATTTGACTTTCCCTTTATACTACTATGATTTACATTTTTCTTAGTGAAAAAGTGGTGTATATGATCCATGTTAAAAAGTTCTTAACATTGAATTGTACATTGGGCAATTTTCAGTTAACAACATGTTAAACTATTTCAAAGTACCCAATTGATTTATAGTTTACAACTCTAAATTGACAATTATCAATTTTAATAGTATCCGCAATAAGCAATAAGTCAATATATTAAAATACTTTAGTAATTGAATGATCAATATTGCGTCATTTTTACTAATTTAGCATAATTTTTTGCAATTTTGAGGATAATTTCGTGATTCCTGGGGTGAAATATCACCAAGTTCGTGACATTTTGCTGGGTTAGTCTACAAGTTCGACAATTTGATCGCCAAGAGTTACAGACAAATGGCGAGAAGAGCTTTTTTTATTACTCTTTTATTTAGGTTAGTTTCACTGTTTGGGTCAAATCTTAAAATCCATTTATGGATTATCCCACTACCAATGAACTGATGTTCCGTAAGTTTTGCATACATACGCATATGCGATGACAATACAATATTTCATCGAATCTGAGTGGATCCCCCTGGATTCTGATCCACCCCAACCGAACCATTTCCAGAATGATCTGAAAAGTCCTAAGATCATTAAAAAAAGTCCAACATTGAGCTTTGCTTCTGAATATATATAATTTCATTGTTGTAAGATAGATAAAAATCTGATGTGGGCAGCACATGACTTTCCCTGCAGTCTTATATTCACGTTATCTTTATTTTAATTAAATTTAATTCAATTTTCGTTCTCATTCGGTAACCGGACTTATTTTCAAAGGTGGCGTAGAGAAAATACGGAAAACTAAAATATCTCGAGAACGGCTAGTCCTAGTGTAATGGGGTTGGTCTTATTCTTTTCTTCGTTAAAAATTACGTGTTAAACGAGCATTTAATGGATATATTTGAGCACACGTAGTTCTTTATTTTAAATTTTGGCGATTTTTGAGGACCATTTTGCAAAAAAAAGGCAGGTGATTTTTTCCGAATCGTACCAAAATCTAATCAACACCAGCGTGACCCACAGGCGACTTATCTACCAAATTTTGTGAAATTTGGTCTATTAGGTTTTTAGCTAGAGTGGATAGAAGCCTTTGCGGACCATTTCGCAAAAAGAGGCGGGTTCTTTTATCCCGAATCGTATCCAAAACTAATGAGCACCAGATCCGCCCACAAGTGACATACCTACCAAATTCTATGAAATTCGGTCAAGTAGTCTTTTAGTTAGAGTGGATACAAAATCTGCACAGACACACACACAGACGTCACGCTAAAAATAGTTTTTTCGCATTTTAGAGGTCTCGAAACGTGTAGATCCGTCGAAAACTCGAGTTGCGATTTTCGACATGATTCCAATACTTTCCCTATACATTACCATGTATTGCAGGGAAAGTAAAAATGAGTTCAATAAGCAGAATCACTTCTATAAAAAATAAATTTCTGGACATGTGATACTACTCATTTCGAGTTATAAATTGATGTTTTCATACATAAAGAACCTTTATAAATTTACCATAAAAACATTTGAAAAACCTCTTCATAAATTTATTTTTGAAATAGATTTTGAATACATTTAGTTAAAGAAATGCGCAATATCTTAGGAACGATTTATGCTAGCATTCTAAAATTTGTGTCATTCGTTTTCTAAGAAAAAAATACATTCAAATGGTGCATTAAATGAAAGTTGTAAAAACTTCTGATTTTTCAAGTATTTTGTTTCAAAATTTTATTCGAAAATGTCTTCCGATTGCGTTTAAACCCAATAGATTTTCAACTGTAATATTTGTACGAAATTTCGTTCGAACCGCTCCATTCGTTCATGAGATATCTTAATTCATGTGATAATTTAATTCTCCTAAAATGATGAATAAGAATACCTATTCTCGCTATACAAATTTATCTTCACAGACAGATGTGAAAATAAAACAGCCAAGTCCCGTTTGCAAAGATATGAAAAGTTGCAAAAATATGAAATTGCATCAACATATCCCAAGAGGAAAGAGTTAAAATGTATTATAACACATGCACTTACCATATTTATTTTGTTACAACAATTGGCCAAACACAGTATGAGTTTGGAAAAGCTTTGCCAAAATAAAAATGACTTAAGAAATTGAGAATATCAACAATTCTCATAACCTTTTGATCTGAACGCTGAAATTGATGAATTTCCGAAAAATGTAATTCCGATAAAATTTATATCTATATGGATTTCTTAATTATTTAAATAGGAAAAGATTTAATAAAAATAATCTGCTGTATAATCCCATTGGACTTGATTACCTTGCTTAGCAATTTATCATTTTCTTCAAACAAATTTGAGGGGAAAATATCATCATAATGGTATGTTTATGGAACATTTAATTGTGCCGTTTTTAACAATATCTAGACAACCTCTGGTCCTAGGAACTGGAAACATGGACTCAATTTGAAGTGGGCTTATTCCATAAAATTTAATAAAATTCGGTGCAGGTGTTCTCCAGTGATGAAGATACAAACGCATATATCCACAGAGAGATTTATAATTTTAATTATATAGACTAAATTTTAAGTTCGTAGAATATAGAACTAAAATGTACCTACAGAGAAAAATGCATATTTGGTAAGAAAGTTAATTGGTGTTAGTTCGATATATTGAAAAGAGATGGTGCTCTAGGAGTGTAAGTTTAATTTGGAATTTTATACGCAAGATCCAGAAAATATATGCTACGGATAAAATAAAGGTTAAAGGTTAAGGGTTAATGTTAAAGGTTATCATTTAGTAATTATAAATATTCCGAAAAGAATATCTAAGTATTTTGCCATTTCAATTTCCGACAACAAATGATGGTAAAATATTAAGAAGGGGCTAACAAAGTTTTTCAATATACAATGAATAGGAATAAACAATGCCACGTATAATACAGATTGATGATAAATCGAATAAATCCATCCGAATAATGGTACATTGAGAAATTTGCAATATTTATTCTCTTTTGTGATATATCTAAACAGAAAGAACATCCGAAATTTCTAGATGTTGACTCAATTTAGTATCACTGGAAATATAAGAGGATTTATGATTTCAAGTAAGGGCTTTTGAGTTTAACTAGCCGAATACCCGTTGAAAATCAACGTTCTCGCAATAAGCAAGCCCTGAATATTGTAATTTTTTAATAATTCGCGTTTCACATTTATTCGGCAAATCGAATATTTTAGTGTGCAGAACCCCCTAAAGAAGAAAATATTGGAAAACTGAATTTGTACACCTTTTCCTTTGCGAACTATCTATCAGTACACCTAATTAAAGTTTCTATCTCATCCTGAAACTTACTAATTTATCATTTCCTCTTTCGAACGTTTTTCTGTGGAACACACCCATAAATGAATATTTTTGATAAACTTTGTTCGCCTTGGGTTTCTTATCAGATGATTGGCCCATATACCAAATAGCAAGCCTCTATCACATTTAAAAGGAAGCTTGTCTCATTTATTCGGAAAATCGAACATATTGGTGTGCCGCACCCTTAAAGTAGCAAATATTGGAAATCTGAAATTGCACAATTTCTTCCTTTCAAACTATCTCTCCGTACACAAAATTTGAAGTCACTATCCTATCGCGAAGCATGTTTTTCTATCACTTCACCTTTTGAACGTTTTTCTGTGTAGCATCCCCTTAAATGAACATTTTTGAAAAACCGTATTCATCTTGGGTTTGTTCTTCAACTGATGAGCCCATATACTAAACGTCAAGCCTCTATCACATTGTAAAGGAAACTTTTTCAATTTGTTCGGTAAATCGAATATTTTAGTGAGCTGCACCCCCTACAATAGCAAATGTTGGAAAATTGAAATTGCACACTTTCTACCTTTCCAACTATTTACCCCTACACCAAATGTGAAGTATTTATCTTATCGCGAAGCATACTTTTTTTATCATTTCACCTTTCGAATGCTTTTGTGTGCAGTACCCACTCCCTTAGATATGCATTTTTGAAAAACTCCATTTTGATTGGGTTTACTATCACATTATTCGTCCATATACCCAATAGGAAGTCTCTATCGCATATGAAAGGGGTGGTTCTCCTTTATTCCGAAAATCGAACATTTTGGTGTGCGGCACACCCCAAAGTAGAAAATATTGGAAAACTGAAATAGTGCACGTTCTTGCTTCCAAACTATCTATCCATACACCACATTTGAAATCTGCATCTCATCCCGAAGAGTATTTTTTTATCAATTCACCTTTCGAACGTTTTTCTCTGGAGCACCCCCTAAAGGAACATTTTAGAAAACTATATTCGTTTTGGGTGTTTTCACCAAATGATTAGCACATACACCAAATTTCAAGCCTCTATCATATATTAAAGTAGCCTTTTCCCATTTATTCGGTAAATCGAACATTTTGGTGTGCGGCACCCCCTTAAGTAAAAAATATTCGAAATCTGAAATCGCACACTTTTTTCCTTTCAAACGGTTTACTCATATACCAAATTTGAAGTTTCTATCTTATCGCAAAGCATGCTTTCCTATCATTTCACTTTTCGAACATTTTGGTGTGGGGCATTCCCTCTAGAGAACGTTTTCGAAAAATTCGATTTCTCCAAGGGGTTTTATCGAACAACCGAGTCGTGTAGCAAATTGCAAGTCTCTATCTATTCGAGAAGTGCCCAAACAAATCGTGACAGACAGACGGACACTTGGCAATTAGTATATACTAGCCGAATACCCGTTGAAAATCAACGGTCTCGCAATAAGCAACCCCTGAATAATGTAAATTTTTTAATAATTCGCTTTTCCCATTTATTCGACACATCGAATATTTTGGTGTGCAGAACCCCCTAAAGAAGAAAATATTGGGAAACTGAAACTGTACACTTTCTTCTCATCCCGAGGCACCCCTATATTAGTATTTCTCCTTCGGAACTTTTTTCTGTCAAGCACAGCCATAAATGAACATTTTTGGAAAACTCTCT
Organism: Amaurobius ferox; assembly: GCA_951213105.1. NCBI lineage: Eukaryota > Metazoa > Arthropoda > Arachnida > Araneae > Amaurobiidae > Amaurobius > Amaurobius ferox. Next base: position 136,849,691 of record OX578148.1, read on the forward strand.
TTATCTTGGTTTTTTTTATCAGATGATTGCCCATATACCGAATATCAAGTCTCTATCACATTTAAAAAGGAGCTTGCTTCATTTATTCGAAAAATCGAACATATTAGTGTGCAGCACCCCTTAACGTAGTAAATATTGGAAATATGAAATTTCAAGCTTTCTTCCTTTCAAACTCTCTACCCGTGCACCAAATTTGAAGTCCCTATACTATGGAGAAGCATGTTTTTCTATCACTTCACCTTTCGAACGTTTTTCTGTGTAGCATCCCGTTAATGAACATTTTTGTCAAACTGTATTCATGTTTGGTTTTTTTGTCAAATGGTTAGCCCATATACTAAATTTCAAGCTTCTATCATATTGTAAAGGATGTGTTTTTCATTTGTTCGGCAAATCGAACATTTTAGTGATCGGCACCCCCTACAATACCAAATGTTGGAAGCCTGAAATTGCACGCTTTCTTCCTTTCCAACTTTTTACCTGTACACCAAATTTGAAGTCTCTATCTCATCGTGAAGCATGCTTTTCTAGCATTTCATCTTTCGAATGCTTTTGTGTGGAGTACCCACCCCTTAATTATACATTTTTTAAAAACTCTATTCTTTTAGTGATTTCTATGAGATAATTCGCCCATATACCAAATATAAAGCCTATATCACGTTTTTAAAGGAGCGTTTCTCCTTTATTCCGAAAATCGAACATTTTGGTGTGCGGCACCCCCTAAAGTAGAAAATATTGGTAAACTGAAATTGTACACTTTCTTCCTTTCAAACTATCTACCCTTACACCAAATTTGATATCTCTATCTCATTCCAAAGCATGGGTTTTTTTATCAATTGACTTTTCGAACGTTTTACTCTGGAGCACCCCCTTAAACGAACATTTTTGAAAAACTGTATTCGTCTTGGGTGTTTTCGTCAAATTATTTGCCCATATACCAAATTTTAAGCCTCTATCAAATTTTAAAGGCGCATTTTCTCATTTATTCGGTAAATCGAACGTTTTGGTGTGCGACAGCCCCTTAAGTAGAAAATATTGAAAATCTGAAATTGCACACTTTCTCCTTTTCGAACGATTTACCCATACACCGAATTTGAAGTCTCTATCGCATCGCAAAGCATGCTTTCCTATCATTTCACTTTTCGAACGTTTTGGTGTGCGGCACCCCCTTAAGTAGAAAATATTGGAAATCTGAAATTGCACACTTTCTGCCTTTCAAACGGTTTATCCATACACCGAATTTGAAGTCTCTATCTCATCGCAAAGCATGCTTTCCTATCATTTCTCTTTTCGAACGTTTTGGTGTGCGGCACACCCTTAAGTAGAAAATATCGGAAATCTGAAATTACACACTTTCTTCCTTTCGAATGATTCACCTATGCACCAAATTTGAAGTCTATCTCATCGCAAAGTATGCTTTCCCATCTTTTCACTTTTCGAACGTTTTGGTGTGGGGCACCCCCTCTATAGAACGTTTTCGGAAAATTCGATTTTTCCAGGGGGTTTTATCGAACGACCGAGCCGTGTACCAAATTGCAAGTCTCTATCTATTCAGGAAGTGCCTGAAAAAAGCGTGACTGACAGACAGACAGACGGACAGACGGACTGACAGACGGACAGACGGACACTTGGCAATCAGTATATATAGCTAGATAGATAATCGAGAAATTAAATGCACTTTAACCTAATAAGAAAATAGCAATTAAAAAAATACATTTAGTTCAAATCGAGTGGAAAGGTGTGAAATTAATATTTTAAGGAGTGACTAGGAATAAGCAAGAGGGCCTTAGAAGCAAGTGTGTAACGGTGCTGAATCCAAGCAAAATTTGAATTCTGGAGTCTGATACAAAGCATATTTACCACTGCATTCCTCAGTAGAGTGGTGCTGGTAACACTAAGAAACCAAAATTTTTGATTACGAAACCTACTACTTTATGCTTCGCTCTAATTTAGCACTACGTTCCTGATTAACCTTAGAATGCTACTTGGAGTACACATGTTCCCCTATCATATTGAAAATTATTGCCATACACTCATAGATGGAGTTGCAGTTGTGAAACATTTAGGCAGTTGCATGTCTTGTAAAGTTGTCTTGAAAGTTGTGTAGATATCGAAGCAGTGACACAGTTTTAATTGAAAAGTTACCTAGTGCTTGATATACAGGTGCACTCAGTATCAGAATAATGTTTTACAACCTAGATTTCGTGTTATAAGTAAATACATATAATTTAGTTAAAAATCTGTGAATATGGAACCAGACAAATATGAAATTAAAATACGAAGTCAAATCATATACGGACAACGTGTTTGAGCCAGGTAATGTGCCAGTTGCTAAATACTATTCCGAAGTTCTTTCCCCGGAACTAACCAAAATGTGGCCATGGATAATTGGTTTACCTCTATAGACATGGATATTGGTTTTGATGGGTATAGATATGGGTTTTGTTTTTTGCATAAAAAAGGTATTGTAAATAATATCCATAAAAATATAAAAGATAAAACCCCTTCGTTTATAGAAACAAAAACAGACAGTCAAATTCTACGTTCGGTTACAGTGGACAGCATACGCTACTATCATGTTGCTCACAAAACTAAAGCAGTTGTTAAGCATTTTACAATGCATGCAAATGTGCATAAGTTCAAATAATTGAATTTGCCTGATATTGTCAAATTATATTTCGCAAACGAGGCGTTGACATCCTGAACTACTTATGACATATCTACACTTGAACCAGAAAGACATGCCGTTGGCCATTATGTTTCTTTTATAACATGCTAAATATTATCAAAATAACTTCAACGATCTTCCTGAGGGAGTCAACCGCACTAGATAAATAATGTATTGGCGATAGAACATATACATGTGAAAACATGACCATGCTCGTACTTGATCTTATATGCTAGAAAGCGCCAAATTTACGTCCTGAACTCAAACTATATCAAAATTTAAAAATAACTCCCCCAGATGAAGTTCCAATAAAACCACAACCGATCATCGGTAGCTGTTCTTTCTGTCCATGATCCCAAGACAGAAAATTAAGAGTCAGATACGCGATGCGTAATCACTACTTGTGTCTGGAACACCAAAAGAAGTTTGGCCAAAATGTGTTTATTATTAAAGGAAAGTTATGTATTAAAAGTTATGTAAAATTTATTAACTAATTTTAAGAATGTTATTTCAAGTATGAGTTATTTTGAAACAAAAAAAACCCACTTTTTTCATGTTTTTGTGGGGTACAATTGTATCCCAATGTGGCATTTATGGTAAAGAAAAGCACTGTAGGCATTAGAGGGTTAAAAGCGAGATATATCACTATGATTTATGTCCACCAATAGTTACAGAATTTACATTGATTTTTCTCGTTAGGTTAATTATATGCACATCGAAATATAAAATACAAAAAGCTATGTATTATAAAATACATATGTTTATTTTATACAATATATTCATGTGATATAAATAATTGCTATGAATTTCACAAAATATATTCAATTATTATAAAAATTATTTATATCTTCCCGAAGCTAAAATTGCAGGGTGCATTTACTTGTAACTCTAAATATTTAATTTTTCTCTGTATACTGCTGTAACGTAGTCAAATTGGGAATTACCTTATCGCACTGTGTATCCTCGTCAACTAAGCTGGAACTTCATCGACTTCTTGTACAACAATCATATCCAATTGCAAGCATTCCCACGGCAAACATGAGCAACATCGACTGCTGTTGTTCTCTCTTTCGTCTTTCCAGTTGAGGACTACGCAATTAAATCTCAAATGCAGCCCTGTCTAGGAGCTTTCTGAAAACTGATAAAAAAATCAATACAAAAGAATAGTACACACTTAGGCCATATATTTTTATTACGAATCAATTATAAGTATTATACTACTTGATTTTACGAATTATACTTTCATTTTACTAACGAAGCTTTTTTATAAATTTATAACAAACTGCACTGTAAGTTTTAAATATAAATATAAGTAAAGTATTTTTAATCAAGTTTTACATTTGCTATCTATATGTAAGTATCCTCAAACATTTTAGTACTTTGTTAAGTTTCATTGATTGAATTATTTTAACTCTTTAACAGCATACGAGTTCTTCGTACGGAATACATAATACAAATGAATATATAATACAAAAAGTGATACCTCGATAAATTCGTAGCCAAAATTTTTGCCAAGCTTTTCGGAGATGGCTGAACGGAGAAATGATTTACTCCTACAGTGAAAGTGATTGTTTTCTATTCAAGAATATGTTGTTAAAATTTAAATTTACCTTCTTATACTATTGAATATAGTACAGATATATACTATTGAATATACTATTGAATAAGTATCGTTTTCATGAAAATTTTTATATTCGAGATTGTGATGCCAATATAGGTTTTAGGAACTCCTGAATACGTTTGGAAGATTTTTAGAGTGATGTCAGTATGTCTGTGGTCGATTTCCTGTGGACCCCGATATCTGCCACAAATAATAATGGATTTTCATGAAATTTTATATCCGGCTTTGTTATAAAAAATCCAGAACTAAATAGAATTTGTTTTAATTTGAGCGAGATCTCTGAATTCTTTTAGAAATTTTATATATTTTTAACACGGTGGCATAAGTTATAATGTGACATAATGAAGGACGGAACAGATTATTTGTGACTCAAGGATCACGGATCTTAATTGTTTCAATCATTATAGTAAAAAAAGTCACTATACAAATGTTGTGTTTGTGATGTCACTATAACCCCTCCGGGGTACATGGTTAATGCATTATGGTATCAATATGGTCATGGCAGTATGGTATCAATTGAAAGATTTTCTCTTGCGAAATTTGCAAAAAAAAAATCCCGAGTTGCTTAAAAAGGGATTTTGGTATGATAAATTTGATTCGAACCACAGTACAGTTAATTTTTGTATATTTTATAACATATATAACGTAAATAGCTAAAACATATTTTATCAATTTTCAAAGTTATGGAGTTAAGTAATAAAATAAATACATTTCTTAAATAAAATACAACAGTAATAACTTTCAATAATTAATATTAAAGTTGTAGAACACATTAGATCTAAACTTCATAAGCGTTTTCTTAAAACCTCAAGATTCAGCATTAAATATAGCATTCCCCCTGAAATTCTTCTTCGACTCACATCGCTCGACCTACTAGAAGACATTGCCGTTCATGGACGCCAATGTCTGCAAAGGGGGATCGAACTGCTTTGGATAGAGTATGTAAAATACCTGTCTTTTTCAGAGGTTCTTTATTCAGGATTGACGCTGTCCCACCCGTAAGCAAAAGGTTGATATTCAAATGAGAGTTCTGCACAGTCTTGCCTTATCCATGTGCGGGGTTTAAATTCACTCCGGACAGGTTCGAGACGGGCCATAATTGCTGATAAGTTTATTTAAAAATCGGGTAGAATTGAAAATAATAAGTAATCAGATAAATAAATATGTATAATTGTAAATTTCAGTGAAAAACATTGTTTTGAGATACATGAAGATGGAAGTTAAAAAATTCAGACCCTAATTATAAGGGAAACATTGCATATACACGTTTTTGATACATTTGATTAAACCCCCTTTCGGATCTAGTCAGATTAACACTCAAAGTTTGGAACCAAATGTTAACACTCAAAGGTTAAAACCAAAGGTTAACACTCAAAGGTTAGAAACAAAGCCAGTCTTTAGTTCTAATTTTAAAATAATTTTCAGTTCGTCTGGCACTATTAATACCGCAATGGATAAAAGTCAAACATTCTGATATATGTAGACTAGTTCATAGAAGATATTACTGATAATCATACACATAGATCTGTGACAGTGAGAAACAGAGAGCTGTGAAGTTAAAAGTAATTTTAGCAAGATATATGGGTTTTAGCATCCTCACTCTCAACAGTTCTTAGAACAGTATATACACATTTTCCGAACTAGGTCTAGTGTCAGTTCCAAGATATATATTCGTATGATTCATGATGTATATTTTTTGAAATTAATGCGAAACGTTGGACTTTATATTGACTCCATCGTAGCATACTTATATTTTCAGAAAAATATTGATCTGCATTCTATATTTAATGTATCTTGGCAAATGTTGTGGCATTTGACCTCATGCAACATTCCTTATCTTTGATGCAAAGAAACATGCCGATGCATATCGGAACTGCAATTTAACAGTAATGTAAAACACCCACAGACATTGCAGTTTATATGTGGACGAGCCACTTTTTGTTGCATTATTTAATCGAGCAGACGTGTATACAAGAATCCATGTGGTAGTTTAACACCCCACCTCCTTAGTTATAGGTTATAAACCAGAAACAGGCCATCACAATAGAAATTCACTTACCATAGCATTTTGATAACCCCATCCTTCTTGTTAAGTAAAAATCGGGAAATAATTAGATGAATAATAATCGAAGTTTTAAGAAAAGAAACCAGTCATACATTTAAAGTACTACAATGGAAATTTTCAAACATATACAAGATTGATTAGAACTTTGAATTTTCAGCAAATTCTAGTTTCAGGGTGTCTTTTATCAAACAAATTTCATTCAATGTGCATTTTATAAAAGACAAGAAAGATTAATCGTGCATAAAGCATTGATTATGAAACATTTTTCAACTGAAATGCAATTTTATTTAAACATCTGTAAAATGCAATACATTCAGCGATGTTATTTAAAAAATAATCATAGTATAATAATTGGAAACTTAAAACTTCATCAAAACAGCAATGCTATAAAATTGCTTGCTTCTCTATCTAAGAAAAATCAACAAATATTCAATTCATATTACTTATATTCCAGACTCCGGAGCTAAATAATTTTGCGTTAAAAAATTCAGCAATTCTTATACAACTCAGCTTACAATCGCTTGTTTTGTTTACATTTTTGCATACGTTAAAATTAGGCTTCGTTGTAGAAATAATCAAAGTTTAGTGATCATTTAAAATACAAAATAATGTATTTGCGTCAGCACAGAATTTAGAAACACAGATAATATGCGAAAGCAAAGCGGTTTTAGAGCGGATGCAACACTACATATAAAAATACAAGAAAAATCAATCATGCATAAAGCATTGATTATAAAACACCATCCAACTGTAATTTTATTTAAACATCTCTAAAATACAACACATTCTGCGTCGATATAATTTTAATTATCACAGAACTACAATAGTTTATTTTACTTGGAAAATGAAAACCATGAAGGTAGAAGAACGTTTTAACTCCATGCTTAAAACTTCATTCAAACTTTATTCAAATGACGTTATCCAAATATAAATCGTCTGGCTCTCTATGTAAAAACAGTGAGTATTTCATTTATACACTTTTATACCAGACTTCAGAGTTAAATAATTTTGCGAGAAAAAATATTAACAATTCTTATAGAACTCATCTTACAATCACTGGTAACATTTTAGATTTATTAAAGTTTGGCTTCTTTGTAGAAATAATCAAAGTTGGATGATCATTTAAACTAAAAAATATTGTAACTGCTTTGGCGCAGAATATGGATACACAGAAAAAATGCAAAAATAAAGCGCTTTTAGGCGGATGCAACACTAGATATAAATTGAAAATAACTTAAAACTTCATCAAAATCAAGATTTTGACGCAAGTTGAATGCCATATTTCATTTTAAAAATGGGTCATGTGACATTTTCATATTATATGGGCGTCATAAATATTTAAAATTTTATTTAAAAAAACTACTGAACATATTGTGCTGAAATTTTTTTATATGTCTAATGGGATAACTCGAATATTTTCTAAAATTTTCGAAGCAATTTGTGAATTTTAACTTTGCTTAAAATTTTTTTGAAAAATGAGATTCCATAAAGTTCAATGTATTTCGTTTTTTCAATCCCATTTCTTCATTCAATCCATAAGTAATTGGGTGAAATTATTCATTTCCATTCCTATATGTTCCATAGACCGTCTCAACAACATAATAACATTTCATTTTGATAACGTCATTTATCGTACGAACGGACAGACAGAAAGAATGGACAAGTCCAACACTTTTCAACAACGTTAAAAATTAACTTTAAAAACTAAATTGCGTTGATCTAGTAGAATCCGGACCTGTAGAGCGAGAAATGGGGTATTGAATGAGATCACACCTTTTTATATGTTTATACTTTACGAATGAAGTATTTTATGATCTAGAATTGGACGCATCAAGTTCGATACCTGAACATACTTAGATTAAAAAATAATTTTAAATTGTCAATATATTATGCTTACTATACATCCACAATCATGTTATTATTCTCCAAGCACAGAATTAAGCTCATCATGGAAGGAGATATAATTACTAGGAGATATAAAAATCTGATGTGGGCAGCACATGACTTTCCGTGCAGACTTATATTAACGTTCTCTTTATTTTAATTAAATTTATTTCACTTTTAATTCAATTTTCGTTCTCATTCGGTAACCGGACTTATTTTCAAAGGTGGCGTAGAGAAAATACGGAAAACTAAAATATCTCGAGAACGGCTAGTCCTAGTGTAATGGGGTTGGTCTTATTCTTTTCTTCGTTAAAATTACGTATTAAACAAGCATTTAATGGATGCATTTGAGCATACGTAGTTCTTTAGTTTAGATTTTGACGATTTTTGCGGGTCATTTTGCAAAAAAAGGCGGGTTTTTTTCCGAATCGTACCAAAATCTAATCAGCACCAGGGTGACCCACAAGTGACTCATCTACTGAATTTTGTGAAATTCGGTCCATTAGTGTTTCAGTTAGAGTGGATACAAACTTTTGCGGGTCATTTCGCAAACAAAGGCAGATTCTTTTATCCCGAATCGTACCCAAACTAATCAGCACCAAACTCGCCCACAAATGACTTACCTACCAAATTTTGTGAAATTCAGTCCATTAGTTTTTTGATTAGAGTGGATATAAAATCTGCACAGACAGACAGACACACAGACACACACACAGACGCCACGCTAAAAATAGTGTTTTCGTATTCTAGAGGTCTAGAAACGTGTAGATCCGTCGAAAACTCGAGTTGCGATTTTCGGCATGATTCCAATACTTTCCCTATACATTACCATGTATTGCAGGGAAAGTAAAAAACTGATGTGGGCAGCACATGACTTTCCCTGCAGACTGAAATTCATATTTTGTTTCTTTAATAATTCATTAAATTGAATTTAATTGCACAAAATAACACTAAATTTGCATTTTTAATTCAATTTCTGTGTTTATCTGGCAATTAGACATTTTTCTAAATGTGGCATAACTAAATGCGAAAAATCTCTAATATCTCGGGAATGGTTAGTCCTAGAGTAGTAGAGTGGATCTTATTATTTTCCTCATCAAAAATTACGTATAAAACAAGCATTTAATTGATATATTTGAACATACGTAGCTTTTTTTAGATATTGCGATTTTTGAGGGCCATTTCGTAAAAAAAGGCAGGTTGTTCTTTTCCGAGTACTACAAAAATCTAATCAGCACCAGAGTATGGCACAAGTAACTTATCTACCAAATTTTGTGAAATTTGGTCAATTAGTATTTTAGCTAGAGTGGATACATGAAATTTTTACGGGCCATTTCGCAAAAAAAGACGGGTTCTGTTTTTACGAATCATACCAAAAACTATTCAGCACCAGGGTCATACCCAAGTGACTTAGCTACCAAATTTTATGAAATTCGGTCTATAAGTTTTTGAGTTAGAGTGGATACATACATTGCACAGACAGACAGACAGACAGACAGACACACACACACACACACACACACACAGAGACAGACAGACATACAGACAGACAGACAGACAGACACACAGAGGTCACGCTAAAAATAGTTTTTTCGTATTCTAGAGATCTCGAAACGTGTAGATCCGTCGAAAACTCGAGTTCTGATTTTCGGCATGATTCCAATGCTTTCCCTATATACATTACCATGTATTTCAGGGAAAGTAAAAATGCGTGATGGAAGAAAACATTTTGAAACCAGATTGTCGAAGAATTAAAAGTTATTATCACACCCTTCAGTTCTGTAGAAAGTTTAAATTTTAGAGATTAGTTTATCGTTATTTTCTTATTATTTTTCAAAAATTAAAACAGTCAACTATTTGAAAAAACTTAATTATATTAACAAATAGTAGTTATATTTCCTGCATAATTTAGTGTCCTGATGACTGGGGTGATATACGACCCCAGAACACCTTATAACTTTCGTAATATAAACATGAAATTCATCAATTACAGACAGTTTGAAATTAAAAGCAATAAAGAAATCACAAAATTTTAATAATACTAATACGAAATAAAAATGAGCGTGTGATATATTGAGAATGAATATCAATCGAGTAATTTAATGATTAATACTAATATTTATCAAAAGCAACTGAATTGCTGTATAAATGAAAGAGGATCACGTCAATACCGATATCCTGAAATTGAAATGGTAAACATTTGAACTTTGAGCTAAACTATAAAACTATATACATTTTTATAATTTCCATTTCGGCATTTACATATACACAATATACTGTTTAAATGCAGTTTAAATCGCTTCAGGGTTTTTTTAAGGGTAAGAATGGCCTACGATTTTGACAAAATTCCGTTTTTGCAATTGAACTACATACATTTTTCGTATTTATTTTACATATGCGTAATATGTTAGCTACTACTCAAATGAAGTCCAAATCGCTTGTTGTGTTCGATGTTACGAAAAATCTGCTATTTTAAACCCACACACAGACCAAAGATAGTCATTTTAGATATATAAATGTGTTTATGGTGAAAATTTTACTTGTAATTAAATAATGATCGCCATACTTTTCTTAGGCTATATCATTTAAAGTAAAAATTTCACTTAATCTACTGCTAAAAGCTAATCTATTAAAAAAAGTGGTACAAGTCAGAATCGCGGTCCTCATACTTACCTTTAACTCAGCGCAAAGAAAGTATAAAAATAACATTTGTCTACACAAATGGTAAATAAAAAATGGATGACTTATGAAGCCAAAGCTAAATTCATTTAAATTTTCAACTGTTTTTTATATGGGGTTAATAAGCATTTAAATAAAATATGAATGATTACAACTTTAATTGTATGTGTATTATATTGTAGTGAAATGCGTATTATCCTGAAAAAGTTGTCTGATAGATGGGGGTCAGTGTTCTCATTTTTATTACCTGAAATGTAGTACTTTCAAATTAACTTTGTAAATTCATATATTTAATATATTTAGACAAATAATAGCATTAACATTTTATTATTGCGAAATTACAATGGAAATATTTATTACACTAGTAGTTGAAACTAATGCATTGCAAACTTTAAAAAGTAGGTACACTTGCAGTTAAAATGTTTACAATTTGTCTGTTACAAAACTAGATCAAGTATGAAATCTACCTTAAACGTAATGTACAACATTACTAATATATATATAGTCATTGAACGACTTTAAAAATAAGTATTAGGTATAATTGAGCACATTTAATGGATCAACTTTTCAAATAGCCACGGGTATACCAATAAATATAATAATTACATTTTTATTTATCAAAGTATAAAAATATGCACGTAAGATAAATTTTGATAAGTGTATTTAATGTTTAGTAACATACCTCAGATTGAAGATTTTACTGACGTAATTTGGGCATAATCTACAATCCCAATATCGCGTCTGATTTCGACGTTACAGTGCGTAAAACAAACCAACAGAAAGCTTGGAGACAGCTTGGTATAAAATTTCCCTCAGTTTGGTAAAATATTTCCCTTCTTTCAATAAATATTTCCCTTTTTGTAAAATATTTCCCCTCTACAAAAATTCCCCCTCCGTAATGTAAGAAAAAAATGTTCTTTTATACGATACACATCACAAATAGACGGATTTGGGGTTATTTGTCAAAAATATATTTCCTTCCTATGCTACAAAAGTTCTGTTTAATTGTTTAAAGTTTATCCTTTTTGAGTTTCGTTTCAAAGTTACCACATATTTTCCCCTATAGGTTTTTCCTTTTCCCTTAATTTTTGTCAGAATTTTTTTCTAAACGGGGAATTTTTCTCGACTTACCGTCACAGATAAGAGAAGACAATAAGGCAATAAATGGAAATTTGTGTGTTTTTCCTGAGACTTGGTGTGTGATTTTATTTCTTCGGCGTTTTCCGGTGTGTTTTCCCGTGACTTGGTGTGGAACATTAAGGATTATGCCAGTTTTCCCGTAGCGAATATTCCAAACCCATCTCCACAGTCAGTCAGTTAGTCAAATAGAAATTAAATCGTCATTTCACATTTAAATGGTAATGTAAAGGTGCAATTTAAAGTAATAGCGGACACTCGAGTAGTTTAAGTCATAATGTTGAATTGTCAATTGGAAAAATTTTTAAATGAAAGCAAAACATTGAGTATTCACCTTTATATTCTTTCATGGCGAGGCAAAATTTAAGAAACAACATTGTTTACAGACATACATTTGTTTTATAAAAATAAATAGGAAATAACGTCGATGTAATATATCAAATCTTCGCAAATATATGCCAATGCAATCTAGCGGTTTCAGAGGCATTTATAGTTTTCTTCCTCAGGATCGACAAGAAGAGTGACTTCACTCACTCAAGTCAGATCGAATAGAGGAGTGGTTGATCTGATTTAAGTAAGTGAAGTTGCGATTTTTGTCGGTCCTGAAGAAAGCTGTGATTTGATGAAGAAATGTATTAAAAATAAAGATATTTAATACTGTTAAATAAATGATAATTTTGTACGTATATTTTCATTACAAAACGGATGACAAAATGTTTAAAACGCTCCAGGAACCGTTTTCAAAATATTGAATGTTTTTCAAATAAATTTATAAAAAAAAATTAAATGCAATTAAAAAAGCAGTAAGCATTATCAGATGTGTTTTCTTCCCCTTTGAAATTTATGCAGCGAATCCGTTACCACCATTTTAGTAGATATGTTTACTCTATTTCATTCATGAATGATAAATTATTACTTTCCTTATATACATAATGTATAAGGAAAGTATTGTGACGGGGTCGAAAATTCGAATTCGAGTTTTCGACGGGAGAGCACGTTTCAAGCATCCCTGATCATGAATCAAACATTTTTGAAGTGATGTCTGTGTGTGTGTGTGTGTGTCGGTGAGACTGTGGAGACGATAACTGACGAACGAATGGACCGATTCGAACCAAATTTTGTACAAAAATCAGAATCCATAAACACTGGAAGCCTATTGTTTTTATGCGCAATCGAATACGCAGAAACCCCCTAAATTTTCGAATGAAATTTTGAAAAAATCGTCGAAAAATCAAAACCACTAATAAAGTCACGCAAACAGACATTTCTTATGTAATTTTTCAGTAGAAAGCGATTGACATAAATTTTAGAACGCTAACATGAACCGTTCTCGAGATATTGCACATTTTTAAAAAAAATTATCAAAAAGTCATATAAAATAAAAATAAAAAATATTTCCTATTGAGAAACATGTTCACTTTTCATATGTAATACCATGCGATAAATTGGGTGACATCATTCTCGTGGATCTAGCTCGTTCCATTCATGAAAAAAGATACTTTGAGTAATACTTTTGTATTTGAACGTCAATAATCATTTATCTGTTGTAAGAATAAATTATTTCTTAGTGCATGACGCTTGGCGAGATTTTGGCGTCGAATTTTGCGGAATGTCTCCAACTTGGCGACTTTTTGAAATGTTGCCAAATTAACGAAAATCTCGCCAAATGAATAAAAATGACGCTAAATCTATGAAAACGATAACTAATTGTCAAAAATTCAATATCTTGGGAAGAATATTAGTATCTGCTATAAGAAACACTTATTTTTTTTACTGTAAAAGTAGTAAATTCATTACATTATATAAGGAAAGTCATGTGTTGCCCACATCAGATATTTTTGTATTAAAATGAATTTATTTCTTTTTTCTCATTTATAATTTCAAAATTTCTTTTAATGTAACAAACTATCATATCATGAGCACTGATTAATGATGTAAAACAAATATTTTACCATATATCTAATATGTTCATTTAGTTTGAAAATTATTGAAAAATTACTTTTTGGCAGAATCGACAATACATGTAATCTACAAAATTGAAATTTAAAATATGTCTCTCTCTGTGCGTGTGTGTTTGTATGTTTGTGTCATCATCACGGGAGAACGGCTGCACCGACTTTCATAAAATTTTGTGAGTATCTGTAAATTAGCCCCACTTCAAATGCAGTCTATGCTTTCAGTTTCTAGAACCAGGGGTTATCCAGCTATTAATAAAAAACCCACAGTTAAACTTTTACAAGAGCATTATGCAGACGATATTTTTTCTGCCAATTTATTTGAAGAAAATGATAGAGCTTTCATTTTGGCATATATCGATTTAATTATATTATATATATTTCGAAAATTTGTTTGCAAATAAGACCATGATGTTTTATTCTTCAGATCTGTCCGCGAAGATAAATTTGTATGGTGAGAACATACATTCTTAAATTTTTTTGTTTAGGAGCTTAATTTAAATATTTTAATCGAATGTTTTGAATAACATTGTCATTTAGAATACCATAGAAATTTGCACATGATTTTGGATTTTAGCTCACTTTATAATGTACATTCCATTTTACTATGTTTACGGAGAACGGATATACTGCTAGT